>JBBCBC010000002.1:29412400-30012400 GCA_037126765.1 Stenogyne calaminthoides
TAATATCTTGTAGTTGATATCTTTATCAGACATCTCTCTACCAAGTTCTCGAAGCTTGTTTATTGACATTGTAATCCTTCCATCAAGTTCGTTGATGGTTTCGTTGGGCAGCATCTTCAGTTTTTCGAACTTCACCGTTAAACTTGTAGACTTGTCTTTTATCCGTCATTTCCTCGCATATCTTAGCTAGAGTATCCCACATTGCTTTCGCAGTTTTGAGATACTTAATCTTTTCCTTGGTGACCTTATCCATTGTTTTCATGATAATATGCCTTTGCGATAGTATCTAGAGTGTCTTGACTTTCTTTCCTCTGCATCCATCAAGGCTGGGCTTTTTCGCACAAGACTTCCCGGGGCAAAGTCGGGATCTCCTCCAACTGCAGGGTTGTCGTAATAAATGATGATGGGTCCTCTTTCGATGACTTCCATCATTATTCCGCTTATCGAACCTAGATGGTTGGACATATATATGGCCCAATCTGCATACTCATCGATTGAGAACTTTGGCAGATCATGATACATACCTGAGGTGTTATCCATGCTGAGTGATTTTGGAAAATGAATGAGTTTTAAGAAGGTTTTTCAAGATCAGTTCAGTTGACCACAAAGATTCTTCCTCAAGAATCGATGATACACAAAATTAGTGGTCTCAGAGAACCAACCGCTCTCGATACCACTTGTAGGTCCCTTAACGGGTTTTGTGAGGCCGTAAGTCTAGAGGGAGGGTGAATAGACTTCTAAAAACTTTTTTTGCAGAATCGGGTGTGATGGCAGATAGCTTTGATCGAGTCTGAAGTGAATCAGTTTGATGATAACCAACTTACTAATCGCTGGAAGGTCGATTCGGTAACTATCGGTTTAACTCGATGTGTGCGGAAGCTAAGTTTTACCCGTGAAAAACCAGTTTTGATAAATCGATTCCAAAGTTAGTCTTTTTTACCCGGTTAATTCAAGTGTCGAAGCTTGATCGAGATCGTAAGCTTGGTCTTCCGATCTCAACTTAGAATATGTATCTTTGCTTTAAAAAGTTGTGTGCGATTGTGTAAACAGTTAATCAAAGCAAGAAAGGCACACAAGATTTATAGTGGTTCGGACAAACCCGGTCCTACATCCACTCTTCCCTATCACAAGGGCACCAACTTAACCAATAACTGACTTTAGATTTTTGTGTTAGTCCAACACAATTACAATCGACAGATATTTAAGGAGTTCTCACTCAACCGATCCCAGAAATCAGAACTAGAAACCCTAGTCTGAAATCTTGCTAAACAACTTAACCTAACTTTGGGTTTGGATAAGATTGTTTTGGTTCCAACTATGAAATCTTTTCTAGTGTTTAAGATAGCCTATCAGCTAGATGAAAAGATTTCTATGCTAAGAACTTATGGGATGAACACTTAATAAAAATAATCTTCTTGTTCGTGTTCTTCGTGCGGAAATCTGATAATTGCTTGAGCTTCTTGATTGTTCAGTGTTTCCGGTTTTTCACTCTGAAGTGTGATCCCATATTTATAGACCTTGAAATCAAAGAGTTGGAGAGCAATTCGAATTTCAGGCTATATTTGGTAGACTTGCAGGATTGATGTGACGTGCTTCCGAAACGGCATGGCTGAAAGCATGAATTTGTATTTTATAGCCGTTAGAGAGAGCAACACCAAATCCCATAATTGCCGGCTCCGATCATATGTGTCTCGTCCTTATTGGTTAACAGATGCACTTTTCAGTGTTGTTCTTCCAACTAAGGTTGACATTCTTCTTGTTCAGATCATCGACGTATGACTAAGTGAAACATCAGTTTTCACCTGGTGAGCTGATCAGTCTACCTGATGGAGTCTTCTGATGCCGGTTGACTTAGCTTCAACTAGCAGACTCGGCTGATGTAGGTCTTCTGGTCTAATCTTCTGGAAGTCATCTGATCTTCACGTATTCTGAGTTTGAGCTTTATGACTTCAGCTGAGATATCTGACTAGATCAGATCGATCTGATCTTCTGTTCTTCTCTTGCATTCTGGCCTGTCGGATATCAGATGTTCTTCATATCTTTAGATCTGACCTATACATATTGAGGTTCCCCCTCAATATGTGACCTATCTATTACATCAGTTGTTCTATACAGTAATTATCAACTGGTATTCTGTAAACGGTAATATAAACATCAGTCAGCTAACAGGTCTGACTGATCCTATTACATGTGTTTTTGGAACTTTTATCAAAACTATAAATTTCCCAACATCAGTCTTCAGTCTTCAGTCTTGCGTCTTCAGAGTCTTCTGAGTTTTTAGGGTCTTCTGAGTCTTCAGAGATATACTGACTGATTTACTGAGTCTTCAGTTACTCAGTTCCATACTGAGTCTTCAGTATCTCAGTTTCATACTGAGTCTTCAGATTCTCAGTTTCTCACTGAGTCTTCAGATTCTCAGTTTCTTACTGAGTCTTCAGAAACTTCAGTTTCTTCAGAAACATACTGAGTTCTTTAGAGTCTTCAGAACCTATCCTGATCTATATCTGCTGACTATACATTTTGCAGATAACATCCTGAATACTCTAAAACTGAATCCTAACTCAACTATCAAGATCATTCTTAACATGTCATACTCAGGGGTTTTGGGATCTTAATCAAAATCATATATCTTTTATTAAATTCATCTCCCAACAAGAACTTTCATCCCTTGCTCCTCCCTCTGATTGCTCTGGCGAGCTCTCAACTTGGGAAGCCTGCCTGTCTGATTTTTCAGCTGATCTTTGTGGCGCATCAGGCTGATCTGGCGCTTCATCTTCTTCTAACTCTTCATTCAGAAAAAGAGTCATGGCGGTCTGTTTTACTTTCTTTGGTCTCTTCTCCTGAGCCTTTACCAGTTTTCTCTTCTTCTTTTGAGGAGCATCAGTTGCAGACGTAGCTGCCTCCTTGTTTTTCCCTTTCTTAACCTTAGGAGGAGTGGACCGCATATCATCATCTGTTGGCCCATAGATGGCATTTTTGGTTGAGAGAAAGGCCTTGTAGGACTTCAGTCCGTTCTGATCCCATTCAGCATTTGGCATTTTGTCCTTCAGAATTACTGCAACCTTGTTGAGATTGCTGATTCTCTTCTTCAGAAAGACTTGTCTCTGTGCACTAACTCCAAATTTGTCATGTTCTTGGAGCAGAATAACCTTCAGAAAACCATGCCAATTAATGTTTTTGGCTCCATCGATAATAGCAGCCATACTATGTATTTTCACAGCTGTTAATCCATCTATGCTGAACGAGATACCCATGATTATTTTTGACAGAATGTCAAACAACAGACGGTATTTCCTTCTCAACATAGGCTTGACAAAACCTATGGTCTGGTGTTTGTCAGCCTCTCGGAAGTGTTCATCTTTAATCAGCTCGTCTTCGTTCTCCCTATAGTGAGCATGAGAGATCTTTCCTTTGGGCAGGTTGAACAGTCCAGAGATATCATCATTTGTAAGTCTGATTTCCTCTCCATTTACTGAAGATATCAGTTCTTGTCCAGGATTCTCCGTGTCAACCTTCAAATTCCTCAAGAATTCCAGTGCTTCATACTGCATTACTGGATTGTAGTGAGCAGCACAATATTTTTCGAGACCGCACCTTCTCAGAATTTGTTCCACCTCCATTGATTCTGGATCCCGTGTAACACCAAACCTTACAAATTTGTCTTCAACAATTTTGGTTGCCAAATTCGCATAGTTACACATAATTTTGCCCAATCCGTGAGTAGCCATCTACAACAAGATAGACTCGATTAAAATTTGTGCATAACCATAAGGATATCACATATTGATTATCAGACCTAGTAACCGATGGATACATACAGATACCAAGAGATGATAAGGCATAACACAGGATAACATAAATAGACGTAATCTATATGATCAATGGATTTTAGGAAAGTATTTCATCAAATAACCAGAAATTACCAGATTCTGCTTTTCGATTTTGAAATAGATTGAATCGCAAGAAACACTTTGAAGCGTAGAAAGATAATTGTGAGTTTGCAGAGAATAAATCGCAAGAATTTTGAGAAAAGTACTCTGGTAGGGTTTTGATGAAGCTTATAAAAGGAAGGAGGGAAAATCGAGACTAGAGGATCAAACGTTTGAAAAGGATAAACGATCCAGATTGAGCGGTTTTGATCGTGTGGTCAGGATATGCACGCGCGATTACCTTTTGGATTTAAAAATACATTTAGTAGCATTTAATACATATACCCTACGTTCGCATTAAATAATTTGCAGGGTATGCGTCACAAAAGTATGTGTACAATAAAAGCAAATATTATCAGATAAGTTCAGTTATGTAAACAGTAAACAAGGCAACAAAAATGCGTATCTGGTTGACTGATATTGTAATCAGTCAATACCACTTGAAGTCTGTTTGTACCACTTGTTGATCTTAGTTTTCTGCCTAATCCTTATAATTTCCCAACTGTCCCGTTTAACTGATCCGTTCCACTTTGCGTCTGATATTCCCTTTTCTGATCCTTCCTGATCAGTTGAAGTTCCCCCTTCAACTGTTATCTCTGATTACTTATTGACTGATTTATCTGATTTTGTTGAGGTATCATACTCACTGATCTTCCTCATCTGATCAGTCTCTTATGTAATCAGATTTCAGTTGACCTAATCTGATTCTACTCAGACTAAGTCAATTCTTGGGATAAGTGTTAACGCCAAAACTTAGTCTTGGAAAAAAGGAGAGTCGTCTCGATTCCCTAAGTCGGCACGATTTGACATTCGTAATAATAGTCTGGATACTTTGGGATATCAATCGCCATAAGCTTATCCAATCATCAGTCGCGTGTTTCCTACGCGCTGTCCTTGTGGTGCCAATTTCTCTAAAAGGCTTTGAGAAATCAAATTTGCACTTCTACCCCTGTTTTTCTTCTATAAATAGAATTGGGGTTTTATTCACACAACATAAACCATTCACCTTCTTTATCTTTCTATTAGTTTATTCTCCATGTTTTCCGGTGAACCCTTATTTCCGGTGAAACTTCCGGAAAAAACCTTTAACCCTTTTCAAATGATTTCAGCTTCTCAAATCAACCCTTTGCGTCCCTTATTACTGCTTTCGTCGTCATCGAAGATTACACATACGATTATTGCCAAGCTTCTCTACCACCGAGGCGGTGGATCTGTTATCGCAAATGAGAAGACACTTCTCCTAATCGTATGCACCTTGTGTGCCTATCGAGGTGACATAATTAGCATCAACAGACTTAGTCTGATACAAAACATGAGTTTGGTATGCGATCTTGATCAGACAACAGCTGATCATCGTATATCAAACTCAATATTTGCATGTGACACTTGTGGCCATATGGTCTTTGCACCATATCTTTGGCACTTGTGTCTCATTTAAAAGCTGGAGAGCCCTATTTATTTTAGGACTAGGGGCTCCTGGCTTAGAAATACTTCAATGCCGTTGTCGCTCCTCACTCCGAAGCTCTGAGGGTGGCTTAGGATTATTTCAAAGCCTCTCACACCCCTTTTAGGGTTGGGGGGGAAATGGGAGCATCAGGCTCTAAAATATTTAAAGCCTCTCCCCCCTTTCTAGGGTTAGGCTTAGGGTTTATGGTTTAGGGTTTATGTAATGACCTCCGGGTCTTCTTGTACTTGTAACTTGTAATGTAAATTAGACCTCCGGGTCTTTATCAATGAAAAATTCTATTATTTCATTGTTGTGTGTTTTCAATTTTCTTATGCGATTTGTAGCCTTAATCTTATACAACTTGCTTGTTGAACATTAACTTAATCGACTTACAAAGTATAAAACAACCAAACTGATCAGTTCCTTTAATCTGATATGCCTTAATTTGACCAGTCCCTTGTCTGAACTGATGAAGCCTTCTCTTATCAGTTCCTTGACTGATCTTCTGGTCAGTTGAGATACCTAACTCAACTGATTCATCTTAACCTGGTTAGTCTCTTAACCATCTGGTTCTGGAGACCAGTCCACCAAACATTTCTGGTGTACTTTCTCCGAGATCCAGAAGCCCTAGCTCATTGCATAATTCTCTGAATCTGATCTCCGCTAGTGGCTTGGTTAAAATATCAGCTTTCTGTTTATCAGTATGGATCTTTTCCATTCTGATATTCTTCTTTTCAACATGATCTCTTATAAAATGATGTATGACATCCACATGCTTGCATCTTGTATGTAGAATAGGATTCTGAGTAATTGCAATAGCACTATTACTGTCACAAAATATAGGTACATTCTTAGCTACAATGTTATAATCCCTCAGTTGCTGACTAAGCCAGAGCAGTTGGGAACAACAGCTTCCTGCAGCCATATATTCTGCTTCAGTAGTAGATGTTGCAACTGATGTTTGCTTCTTTGAAAACCACGAGATCAGTTTACTACCTAAAAACTGACATGTACCTGAGGTTGACTTCCTGTCAATTCTGCAACCTCCATAATTAGAATCAGAATACTCACTAAGCTCTAGATTATCATCTGATGAGTAAAATAAACCAAAGTTTACTGTCCCCTTCAGATATTTAAGAATCCTCTTAGTTGTTTCCACGTGGCTTTGCATTGGATTTGCCTAAAATTTGGCACATACACCTACTGCAAAAGTTATATCAGGTCTGCTGGCAGTCAGGTATAGTAAAGATCCAATGAGAGCCCTATATTCTTCCAGATTAGTTTTCTGACCATTCTCATCTGGATCCATCTTGAATCCAGTCATCATAGGAATTCTGGCTTCCTTACAGTTTTGAACTCCAAATTTAGCCAATAAACTCCTAGTGTACTTCGTCTGACAGATGAATATTCCTTCTGTACTTTGCCTAACTTGTAAACCCAGATAGTAATTCATCTGACCCATCATGGACATCTCGAACTTCCCTTGCATCTGCTTGCTGAATTTATCACATAAACTCTTGTTGGGAGATCCGAAGATGATGTCGTCCACATAAATCTGAACCATCAGAATATCTTCTCCATCTTCTATTCTGAATAAGGTTATGTCCACTATTCCTTTAGTGAAACCACTGTCTATCATGAACTGAGAGAGTGTATCATACCAAGCTCGAGGAGCTTGTTTTAGGCCATAAAGAGCTTTTCTTAAACTGTACACCTGGTCACCTTTTTCAAAGCCTGGAGGTTGTTCAACATAAACTTCCTCAGCTAGTACCCCGTTTAAGAATGCACTTTTTACATCCATCTGATACACAATAAACCCTCTGTGGATAAAGATATGCGAGAAAATGGACCGAATGGCTTCGGTGACGGCCCCGTGCAAAGGTTTCATCATAATCAATTCCTTCTGATTGTGAATACCCCTTAGCAACAAGTCTTGCCTTATTTCTGGTTATGACATTATTTTTATCTCTCTTGTTCTTGAATACCCACTTTGTGCCAATCATATCTTGATGAGTTGGTCTGTCCACCAGTTTCCAAACCTAATTCCTCTCAAATTGTTCCAGTTCTTCTTGAATGGCTAGAATCCAGTTTGCATCTTGTAGAGCTTCTTCTACTTCAGTTGGTTCCTTCAAAGACAGATAACAACAATACATGGCACTTTCATCAATCTGATGTCTAGTTTTGACTCTATCAGATGGGTCTCCGATGATCGATCCGGTTGGATGATGGTTTGTTACCTGTGTCCTTCTTTTCTGATTAGCATCAGTTTGGAGAACATCATCCTCTTCTGGATAGTAGTTCATTACTAGTGATTGGGAGTGGTGCGAAATTATGATCCACTTGACATGGACAAGTCTCACCTGATGTTGGACTCATCATGTGTTGATGTCTGTCCGTAGGAACTTCAGTGTTCCCCAACCGGATGGTTCGGTTATTCTTGTCTCAAATTGCACAACTTCTTCATTGACATTGTTATGCGTACCTTAGGTCCGATTGACTGGTGAATCGAAAGATCAAGTTACGAAATATACGGTTCGTGTTCTGATCCTTTTTCCTTGATGCTTAGCTGATCCATTTTCTGTTCATCAGGTACTGGTTGATCTGGTACTACTTGTTCTGAGGCAGATTTCTCTTGTTCAGAAGATGTCTCATCAAAGACCACATGAGGTGTTTCTTCCACAACTAGGGTTCGCCTGTTGCAAACCCTAAAAGCCTTGTTGGATGAGGAATATCCTAAGAATATACCCTCATCTGACTTGGCCTCAAAAGTCTTCAAATGACTCTTTCCATTGTTGTGTATGAAACACTTGCACCCAAAAACATGGAAGTAAGAAACACGAGGTTTTATGCCCTTCCACAGTTCATAGGGTGTTTTGTAGTGAGCCTTAGTCAGAGAGCATCTATTCTGAATGTGGCATGCATTATTGATGGCTTCTGCCCAGAAACGGCTTGGTGTTGCATGTTCAAATTAACATAGTCGCGGCGAACTCTTTGAGTGTTCTGTTTCTCCGCTCGCTACACCATTCTGTTGGGGCGTTCTTGCAGCTGATGTCTCATGCTGTATACCAAACTTAGTGCAAAAATCAGTAATAAAAGAATTCAGAAATTCTGTACCTTTATCTGATCTAATTTTCACTATACTGACACCCTTCTCATTTTTTAATTTCTTGAGCAGCTCGGGTATCTTTGTTGTTGTCTCATTCTTCTTATACAAGAATACAACCCAGGTAAACTTGAAATAATCATCCATGATTACCAGAGTATATTTGCGTCCGTTGAGACTGACTGGTGTAACTGGTCCAAATAAGTCCATATGGAGCGATTTGCAATACTCTGGCGATCTTTGTCCGAGATTCCTTTGAATGAGGCTTTAACTGTTTTTTCTTCCGACATCGACACATGTCTAATCCTTAGAGAATACCTCATTCAGAAGACCCTCAACCAAGGACATCCTTGCTATCTTGTTAAGAGTTTTAAAGTTCAGATGACTCATTCTCTTGTGCCAGAGCCAACTGTTACCTTTTGAACTCTTGACAATCAGGCATGTATTTCTTGGACAACTGTTCCAATATGCTGTATAAATGGTACCTTTCCTTGAACCAGTTAACAAGATCTGTTGAGTAGCTCGATTCTTGATAGTACACTGATCAGTCGAGAACTCAACACTGAATCCGTTGTCGTAGAATTGTGAAACTGATAACAGGTTGTGTTTTAAACCTTCGACATACGAGAATCCAGTAACCTGTACATCATCATTCTCTAAGGTTCCGAATCCTCTGGTAAAACCAAAGTTATCATCACCAAAGAGTACACGTGGGCCTTCTTGTTCTGTGTAAGAGCTAAGGAAATGTTTGCTTCCAGTCATGTGCCTTGAGCATCCACTATCGATGTACCAGATAGTTGCTTGTACACCTCCCTTGTTGGCCAAACCCACGCGAACCTGTAATCAAATCAGGCTTTAGGTACCCCTTTTGGATTGGGTCCTGAGGGGTTATAGTTGGTTTTAGGGATCCATACAAACAGGGCACTTCGATTGTAATCAGATAGATCAGAAGGCCTGATTTGTCTCCCATAAATATCTACATAATCATACATCTCTTCATATGTATTCTGATCAGTATGATTATTTGTGCGAGCCTTGGGTGAATCAGGAGACTTGGGATTTTTTCTTGCTGTTTGTCTTCTTTTAACCCAGTGGGGCTCAGGTGCAGCAGCCCTAGGTTTCTGATTGTAAGGGTAGGTACGACTGCTACCATTAAAAGATTCATATCTTATTGGCATAGATGGATTTAACAGTTTACCTTTGGCTTGCCTGGTAGGCAGCTTGACCTGATTAGGTTTCAGATCAGATTTCCCTTTGAGAGGTTGTCTCTTCTGATACCTAATCTGCTGATCAGGTTGAGGTCTCTTCAGAAGAACTGGGTTCTTCTGTTGATTCCTCGGCCGATTCTTAATCAGTTGGGGTCCATTTCTGTTCCCTTTCTGATTAGGCACTTGCCTTACTTGTTCAGCAGGTCTATTTCCCTTATTAGATACATATTTAACTTTATTTGTATCTTTAACAGAAACTCGTTTGATTACACTTTTCTGAAGTCAATCAGACGGGGGTTTTGAGGATGTATAAGGGTTTTCATACCCAATTCCCTTCTTATTAGTTGTCGTTCGAAAATAGTTGTTCATATCCTGAACGGTTTTTGAAGATTTCGTGAAAACCTATATTTTCTTACGTAAACTATCCTCAGTTAATTTCAGACTCTCATGTAGTCGAAAGAGTTCATCAAACTTGGCTTGTAAGATTTTAAAATCATCAGCTTGTTGTTTATTGATAGCTAGTGGTTCCTTAATCTGCTTCTCTTGATCAGAAGAATTAACTTTCAGAACTTCCAGTTCTTCAGTTATCTTCTGAGCAGCTTCAGCTGATTTTAGTTCAGCTGCTTTATTGACAGCATTTTCCTTAACAAGCTGAGAATTTTCAATCCTTAGCTTATCGTTTTTAGCTTCCACTATCGTATAAGTGTCTACTGCGTTAGAGAGATCATCAAGCAATTGCTCAGAATAGAGCTGCAAGTCAATCTCTCCAGCAGGTGTGCTAATCATAGCTGGTGTGGAAATTGAAAGAGCAGAAGGTTTAGAGGTTACCTCAGATTGGTCTTCCTCCTTAGCCATTAGACAGATTTCATCATCTGAAGAGAATATCATATCATCGTAGTGGTAGAAATCATCAGCGTTGCTTATCAAACAAAACTCTTCTACAGATGAGTAGCCTGAATCCTCAGAAGGCAGATAAGAATCATCAATTTCAGATGTATCAGCAACCATGGCTTTCCTGTCTCTATAGTGTTGCTCTCTTCTGTTCCGCTTCTCTTCTCTTTCTTTTGGTGTCAGGTCTGGGCAATCTGCGCTGTAATGACCTAGTTTCTCACAGTTGAAACATGCTCCACAATCCACGGAACTCCTTCTGCCAGGTGAGTCATTTTTTCTATAGAATCTGTCAGGTGACTTACCTGTCTGATTGTAATCTGAGTTTCTTCTCTCAGATCTGTTGTCTCTTCTTTCATCAGACCGATCATCTCTTTTCTTATCTTCTCTGCGATCTTCTCTACGATCATCAGATCTGGTCCTTTCTGGTGATCTGTCAGCTAGCCTCCTATCTCTTCCTCTGTTGTTTTGATAATCCCTGTAAAATCTGCAATACTTACCAAGTTGGATGTTAGATTTTTCAAGTTTTTTGGTTAGCAAAGCAATCTGTTCAGTTTGGCTTATAATATTTCCAACAGGTTCAGTAGACTTTGAGTTGCTGCTGGCTGCTTTGAATGCAACAGATTTTGATGTGGCATGTGTGGTTTCAGCAGGCGACTCATCTTCTTCTTTTTGCCCTCTTTCGATCAGATCGAACTCATGAGCTTTAAGACTCAGGAACAAGTTGCTTGGCTTCATTTTAGCAATATCTTGACAATCCTTTATAACTGTGACTTTCATATCCCACTTCTTAGTCAGAGATCTCAAGATTTTGTAGTTGATATCTTTATCTGACATTTCTCATCCAAGTTCCCGTAGCTTGTTGACTGACATGGTGATTCTTTCATCGAGCTCATTGATGGTTTCATTTGGTAGCATCTTAAGTTTCTCAAATTTCACCAGTTCAGCTTGCAGTCTGTTATCTTTAATCAGATCATTTCCTACACACATTTCAGCAAGCGTATCCCACATCTGTTTGGTTGTCTTGAGATACTTTATCTTTTCTCTGGTTATCTTGTCCATGGTCTTCATGATTATGTGCCTGGCTATCGTATCCAGAGTGTACAACTTTCTCTCTTCAGCATCCATCAGGGCAGGACTCTTTCTGACAAGACTTCCAACTGGAAAGTCTGGATCACCTCCAACAGCTGGGTTGTCGTGATAGATGATGATGGGTCCTCGTTCAAGAACTTCCATCATCCTGCTGCTTATTGATCCCAGATGGTTGCTCATGTATATTATCCAGTCTGCATGCTCATCAATGGAAAATTTAGGCAAATCATGATACATACCCGAAGTATTATCCATGCTGATCGTGAGTTTGAAAACAAATGAGATTTGAACAAGGTTTTTCAAGAACAGTTCAAGTGACCACAAAGGTTCTTCCTCAAGAACCGATGATATTCAAAGCCAGTGGTCCATAGAACCACTACTCTGATACCACTTGTAGGTCCCGAATGGGTTTCTTGAGGGCAGACGTCTAGAGGGAAGGGGTGAATAGACTTCTGAAAACTTTTTCGTGCAGATCAGGTGTGATTGCAGTTTGCCTGATCAGAGTGCAAGTGAATCAGTTTGGACTGATATCCAACTTACTGATTGCCCGAGGGCAGATCAGTTCGGTGTCTATCAGTTTAACTGATTGTGCGGAAGCTAGTTTATACCCGTGTGAAAAACCAGTTTATAACAAATCAGATTCCGAAGCTGTTTTCAATCAGCTGACTATGGAGTCAATCTGATCAGATCAGTAGCTTGGTGCTAGCTGATCCTAACTCAGAATATGTATGCAGATTTAATCAAGGTTGTGTGCAATAGTGTAAAATAATTAATCAAACAGGTAAATGCACACAAGATTTATAGTGGTTCGGACAACTAGTCCTACGTCCACTCTTCCCTATCACAAGGGGCACCAACTTAACCGACTGGACTTAGATTATTGTGTTAGTCCAACACATTACACCAACAGATATTTATAGAGCTCTCACTCAACCGATCCCAGAAATCAGAACTAGAAACCCTAGTCTGAAATCTTGCTAAACAAACTTAACCTAACTTTGGGTTTTGGGTAAGATTTGTTGTTTGTTCCAACTTGAAATCTATCCTAGTATTTAAGTAGCCTAGCAGCTAGAGGATGAGATTTCTGTGCTAAGAGCTATGGGATGAACACTTAGAAAATAATCTTCAAGGTTGTGTTCTTCGTGCGGAAATTTGGCTATAGTATGAGCTTCTTGATAATTTCCGTATTGTACTCATTATGAAGAGTGATCCCATATATATAGGCCTCGAAATCAAAGAGCCGTTGGAGAGCAATTTGAATTTCTGGCTATATTTGGTAGATTTGCAGGATTGATTTGACGTGCTCAGGGACGACATGGCCGAAAGCATGAATAGTTGTCTTTTATAGCCGTTTGACCAAGCAGCACCAAATTCCGTATTGTCGGCTCAGATTATACATGTCTTGTTCTCATTGGTTAACAAGTACAACATGTCAGAGTTTGTTCACCAACTAAAGTTGACATTCTTCTTGTTCAGATCAACAACATATGATTTGGTGAAACATTAGTTGACACCTGGTGTGAGCTGACCTGATCAGTTACAACTGATCAGTCTACCTGATAGAGTCTTTTGGTGCCAGTTGTCTTAGCTCAACTAGAAGACTCGGATGATGTAGGTCTTCTGGTCTGATCTTCTGGTAGTCATCTGATCTTCAGGTCTTCTGAATTTGAGCTTCATGATTTCACTCTGATCATCTGACTTTATCAGATCGTCTGATCTTTTGTCCTTCCCTTGTCTTCTGGCCTTCTGACTTCAGCTGGTCTTTTGTTCTCAGTTGGTCTTTAGATCTGACCTATACATATTGAGTTCCCCCTCAATATGTGACCTATCTTATACATCAGTTGTTCTATACAATAATTATCAACTGGTCATCTTAGCTGGTATTTTAAAACATCAGTCAGCTAACAGGCCTGACTGGTCCTATTACATGTGTTTTGGAATTTTCATCAAAACTCTAAATTTCCCAACATAAAGTTCAAATATTGATGTAATATTTATATTCATGATAAAAATATCGATTAATTTTAAAAATATATAATTTTGACATATATACTAAATTAAATTTAGGAAATTTACAACAAATAGTTTATATTAGTATCTGGTTATAATATAAAAAATCTCAAAAATATATATTTATGTATATAAGATATCTAATATTTTCATGTTAGAGAAAATATAATAATTCATTTATGTATATTGATCTAAAATAAATATTGTAAAATCCTATATGAAAAGGACTTTAACAAAAATAAAATGTCATGAAAAGTTGTGACATTGGAATATTTATTATTATAGAATTATATAATTCCTAAAAACTTCATGCAAAATTACATTTTTCGTGATACTACAATCACGATTATCATTATGACACAATAGGATCTTTGAACCCAAACCTTAGAGGTTTGTTATCCGGGAAAAAAACTACATACAATTGGCCATGACTAAAAACAACTTTTGCAAAAATTTTCCTACATGAGAAAACGATTGTCCCTGACTTTTACATATAGACATACCATATGAAGCAACCAATGAAAACTATCTCCCTTAAAATTTTGAATGACAATCTATGACCAAAAGGAGTTAACTTAAGTATAGGTATTGTTGGGATATTTTAGTTTTGATGAATTATGCCAAAACATTATAAACTTGTGTTTTTGAAGCTAATCTACAGATAACAAGTTGAGGGGGAACGAGAGAACAAATTGAGGGGGAACTCACAAAATCAGACGTAGATGATCGAGATCAGACGAGGCTGCAGATGAGACTGATCAGATCAGATGAGTAAGATAGTTCTAGAGTTAACTGATGAGCTGAGCAAAATCAGAAAAGAAGAAAAGCTAAGCCAGCTGATCAGATGACCAGATCAGAAGAGGAGGTTACCGTCGGAAGAGGAGCAGATGAGATCGGTCGAGATCGACGCGGATCGAGATCGATATGAAGACGAAAGCGATGATCAAAATCGACGTGGTTGAGATCGACAAAGTAAACCGATATGCTAACCTAATATGCTAAACCGATGTACTAATCTGATGCGATAAACCGATATATTGGACGACTGATATATCGATTGATCATGTGAGCCGACGATCAAAGCGAAGAGAAATCGATATCGAAAACCGTAAATCTGCATATCGATCGAAAGAAGTCATCGTAAGAGAAGTCATCCGTCATGTTCATCAAGAATCGTAAACGCCGATGATCGCTTAGCTCGAAAAGTAGTGACTTGAGGGTCGATTGTTCAAGTCGAAGAAGTTTAACTGAGTGTCAAGATGCCCGACGCATAAGGTCCGGCCAAGAGAAGTCTCGCTGAATCAAGAAAAACCCGAGACTCGAGATGTCACCGCATTAATCGAGGCTCGAGAGACCCGGCTCAGACAGACTGAGGCTCGAGAGAGACCAAGGCTCGAGATGCACTGGAGGCTCAGAGAGACCTGAAGGCTCAGAGAGACCTGAAGGCTCAGACAGACCTGAAGGCTCAGATAGACCAAGGCTCGATAGAATCAAGATCCCGAGACTCGGAAAGAATCAGAGAATATAGCCGTTGCAATTCAGGTGATGTGGACCAATGAGAGGAAGACAACCAGCCTGGAAAAGCTGCTCTGATACCAATTGATGGTCCCGGTGGGAAAACCCATTTTGCGCTTGCGGAAGCAAAACATTTCAAAATGGTGCATATAAAACAGGGGTGAGGGCAGAGTGATTCCATTTTTTTGCGTTTTAAGCTCATGTGTTGTGATTTGCTTATAATCAAATGCGCATGACAAGATAAGAACATAAAGCAGTAAACAACAAAACAAAGTATAGTGGTTCGGAGGCTCAAGCTCCTACATCCACTCTCCCGCATTCTTAGGAAATTCCTTCCAACTGGACTTATCACCCTCTCGGGCTCGCCTCTAGATATTTAACGAGCTCTCACTCAAACGGGACTTATCACCCTCCACGGGATTGCCTACAGATGTTTAACGAGTTCACACTCCAACGGGACTTATCACCCTCACACGGGATTGCCTACCCTCCCTTTCGAGTTCACACTCACCTACAAACTTAACCGACTGATTTGGGTAAGGTTTGTTTGGTTTCCAACTAGGTTGAGATTTTCCCTTACATTTGTTTAGCCTCAATGCTAAGGATGGGAAAATCTCTCTAAGCTTAGGATACATCGTGGGTTGCTTAGATTGGGTTCTAGAACACTCTTTGAATATATTTGTATATGTAGACTTGGGTTTTAGGGTGGGAATGCTTTGATTTGGCTTGATGGATGTTTCACGCATTTTTCCACACAGAATTATGAAGGAAGAACTTGAATTTATAATGTGGATTTGAATGTTACCGTTGGATGAAGTCACATTCAAATCCATACTATTCTGTAGCTTCTTGCAGCTTTTCCAGGCTGGTTGTCTTCCTCTCATTGGTCGCGTCGGTTTGAATTACTTGGTATATTCTTTAGATTCTTCTGAGTCTCAGGATCTTCAGTTCTATCTGAGCCTTCAGGTTTATCTGAGCCTTCAGGTCTGTCTGAGCCTTCAGGTCTCTCTGAGCCTTCAGGTCTCTCTGAGCCTCCAGGTCTGTCTGAGCCTTCAGGTCTCTCTGAGCCTCCGGTGCTGCCCCCGAGCCTTGAGTCTCTCTGAGCCTCGGTGTCCCAGTGACATCTTGGAGTCTCGAGGTTTTCTTGATTCAATGGACTTCTCTTGGCGGACCTTATACGTCGGACATATTGACACTTTCGGTTAAACTTCTTACGACTTGAACAATTTGACCCTCGGTCACTAGCTTTTTTCAGCTAACTAATCATCGGCAATTGATTCGATTCTTGATGAATATGACTTGGATGACTTCTCTTGATGATGACTTCTTTCTGATCGATATCTGATTTTTGGTTTTCGATGTCGATTTCTCTTCGCTTTGATCGATCGGCTCATGATCGATCAAGATAGCATCGTCAAAAGATATCGGTTTATCCGCATCAGATTAGTACATCAGTTTAGCATATTAGGTTAGCATATCAGTTTAGCACATCTGATCTCAATCACGTCTGATTTTGATCATCTGCTCATCTTCATATCTGATCTCGATCACGTCTGATCTCAATCAGTCTCATCTGCTCCTCTTCTGATCTGGTCATCTGGTCATCTGATCAGCTGGCTTAGCTTTTCTTCTTTTCTGATTTTGCTCAGCTCATCAGTTAACTCTAGAACTCATCTTACTCATCTGATCTGATCAGTCTCGTCTGCATCCTCGTCTGATCTCGATCATCTACGTCTGATTTCGTGAGTTCCCCCTCAATTTGTTCTCTCGTTCCCCCTCAACTTGTTATCTGTAGATTAGCTTCAAAAACACAAGTTTATAATGTTTTGGCATATTTCATCAAAACTAAAATATCCCAACAATTTCCCCCTTTTTGATAATGACGCCAAAACATTAGAATATATGCATTTTTAAAGAAACGGGTTTTTGTTTTAAAAAAGATCAGTTCAGGTGGTCACTTTGAAAACAGTGAACTTTAGAACTCCTGCTCTGATACCAATTTGGGTTTTCCCACCGGGACCATCAGGTATAAAACTAACTATTCGACATTACTTCTCGTTAGAACGTTAGCTTCAAGAATTATATCACTCATTGTTGGTCCCGTGAAAAACCCATGAAATGCGTAAAAATCATGTAATGCATATAAAATAGAGGTGAGGAAATAGTGATATCGATTTTTTTTTAATCCATGTGTTTTGCTTATAATCAAATGCATATGGCAAGTAAGAACATAAAGCAGTAAAGAACACAGAATTTATAGTGGTTCAGAGTCCAACTCCTACATCCACTCCTCCCTATCAGCAGGGGCACCAACTTAACCAACCGGTCTTAGTTTTACGTGTTAGTCCAACACGATACAACAGATACTTAATGAGTTCTCACTCTCTCTGGACTTATCACCCTCCACGGGATTGCCTACCCTCCCTCACGGGATTGCTTCGATGTTTAACGAGTTCTCACTCACACCCAGAAAGTAAGCTAGTCTAACTAAAGTAAGCTCTTCTGAATTCAGACATCCTGACCTCAGGTCACTAGCACTCAGACTATCTGATCATCAGTAGCGTTCTGATTCTCAGTGATCATGACCTCAGATGACTCGTCTTCTGATTACTTATCTTCTGATTTCTTCTTGCCTGATCTGATCAGCTCGCCTGATTAGATCAATACAGAATCAGTTCAGCACATCAGGTTATCTGCATCAGATTAATGTATTAGGTTAGTATATCAGGTTAGTTGCATCAGGTCATCTTATCTGATCTTGATCACGTCTGATCTCGACCAGTCTCATCTACTCCTCTTCTAATATGCTATCTTCTCTTCTGATATGCAACCTCTTCTTCTGATCTGGTCATCTGGTCATCTGATCTTCTGAGCAACTTATCTGATCTGGTCATCTGATCAGGTCTGTTATGGTCATCTGATCATCTGACTCTTCTTCTGATGATTTTCTGGCTTAGCTTTTTTTCTCTTCTGATTTTGCACAGCTCATCATTAAACTCCGAAACTCATCTTACTCATATGATCTCGATCAGCCTCGTCTGATCTCGATCATCTTCTTCTGATTCCGTGAGTTCCCCCTTAACTTGTTATCTGTAGATTAGCTTAAATAACACAAGTTGATAATATTTTGGCATAATTCATCAAAACTCAAATATCCCAACAATTTCACCCTTTTTTATAATGACGCCAAAACATTAAAATATATGCTTTTTTTTACAGAAAACAGGTTTTTCAAAAAGATCAGTTCAGATGGTCAAATTGAAAAACAGTGAAATTTTGAACTCCCGCTCTGATACCACTTGTTGGTCCCGTGAAAAACCCATGAAATGCGTAAAAATCATGTAATGCATATAAAATAGAGGTGAGGAAATAGTGATATCGATTTTTTTTTAATCCATGTGTTTTGCTTATAATCAAATGCATATGGCAAGTAAGAACATAAAGCAGTAAAGAACACAGAATTTATAGTGGTTCAGAGTCCAACTCCTACATCCACTCCTCCCTATCAGCAGGGGCACCAACTTAACCAACTGGACTTAGTTTTACCTGTTAGTCCAACACGATACAACATATGTTTAATGAGTTCTCACTCTCTCGGGACTTATCACCCTCCACGGGATTGCCTACCCTCCCTCACGGGATTGCTTCGATGTTTAACGAGTTCTCACTCACACCCAGAAAGTAAGCTAGTCCAACTAACTTACAATCCTTACTTAACAAAACTTAACCTAACACTCGGTTTGGGTAAAGATTGTTTGGTGTTCAACTAGGGTGAGATTTTCCCTTACATTTGTTTAGCCTCAATGCTAAGGTTGGGAAAATCTCTCTAAGCTTAGGATATGACATTTGTGCTTAGATCTAAGGTAGAACACTCTTGAATATATGCGTGTATTTCTTGTTTAGTGTTCTATGGTGGAAATACTGGATGATTTGGCTTTGAAGCTCAATAATAATGAAGGAAGAACTTGTATTTATAGTGTGGATTTGAATGTTACCGTTGGATGGAGTCACATTCAAATCCATACTATTCTGTAGAAGCTTTTTGCGACTTTTTTCAGTGGGTTGTCTTCCTCTCATTGGTCCACGTCAGCTGAATCTAACGACTATATTCTTCAGGATCATTCTGAGTCCCTCATGATTCTTCTGAGTTCTTCAGGATTCTTCTGAGTCTTCAGGGTTCTTGATTCAGCAGACTTCTCTTCAACGGACCTTGTTTGATCTGGCATACTGACACTCAGGCTAACGAGTTCAAATCTTCTCAATCCGAGACATCGACCCTCGATTACTAAGACTTTCGACTATCTCGATCATCGGTGGCGTTACGATTCTCGATGATCATGACCCCAGATGACTCGTCTTCTAATTACTTCTCTTCTAATTTCTTCTCGCTTTGATCGATCAAATCTTTGATTAGATCGATCTGAAATCGATTCGGCATATCGAGGTTATCTTCATCAGATTAGCGTATTAGGTTAGTATATCAGGTTAGTTGCATCAGGTCATCTTATCTGATCTCGATCAGTCTCATCTACTCCTCTTCTGATCTGCAACCTTCTCTTCTGATCTGCAACCTCCTCTTCTGATCTGGTCATCTGATCTTCTGATCAGCTTATCTGATCTGGTCATCTGATCAGCCCTGTTATGGTCATCTGATCATCTGACTCTCCTTCTGATGATTTTATAAAACTTTTCTTCTCTTACGATTTTTGCCTGACTCATCGATTAACTCCGAAACTCATCTTACTCATCTGATCTCGATCAGTCTCGTCTGCAGCCTCGTCTGATCTCGATCATCTTCTTCTAATTCCGTGAGTTCCCCCTTAACTTGTTATCTGTAGATTAGCTTAAATAACACAAGTTGATAATGTTTTGGCATAATTCATCAAAACTCAAATATCCCAACACTCATCCTCATAATAACCAACCTATATATTGGAAAAAAACATTTCACTATAAATTTAATGAAATAATATGTATATATCAACCTTTAAAATTTGAGGAACAAATTAAAAAAAAAAGATAATAGTAAAAGTTCAAACCTGGTTCCATTGCACAAACCCCTTGAGTGTCAATATTTCTAAATACATTATAGATGTTCCAATTTTGAGATTCAATTCATGATCAAGAACACCCGAACACTTCAGACTATTCAAAAATTCATGTGTATGAAAATCAGAAAGATGATAAACATTTGAATTAGCAAGGCAATGATTATTAGAGCTCAAATAAGTACGTGATTCATTTTCATTAACCTAAATCATGTGATCGTTTATAGACATAACAACATCCAACGTAGTATTAAGAATTGCTCTGTTCTGCAAATAATCGTGATCGTCCATCATGTTCTTAAAATTAGGATAAATACTATCAACAATAGGACAAATCAGATCGTCACTACCTTTAAAAAGAGTATCATCCAGAATTTGTACATCAAAATCATACTCAGATTGTGATCCTACACTTCAATCTCCAATATATGTTAGCCAATTAGAAAAAAACTCTCAATTTGTTTAAGCCATCAGCCGATTCCAAATTCTGCAACCGCATGTTCCTTGTAAGTTTCAGTAAGATACAATTATTTTAAAAAAATAGATAAACTTATTGTAATGTGAACAATATCATACCTCATTTCTTTTGGAATAACCTGCAATATCTGTTAGAATCGCCTCCAACCATAACAGTCTTATCACCAAAAAAGTAATCCAAAAGATAACTGATCGGCCACCGCATAATATCCTTCAAAGTAGTATCAAGAGCTTCAATACAATATCTATTTATCATCGGAGCTTTATCCTATATAATGAGAACAACCTCAAATCAAAAGTTCGGCAAGATGAATATCATGATTAATATTGTAAGTAGAATCTTTTGTAGCATTAATTGGAATGACAAACCTAGAATTGCAGACTCACCAACCAACATCCATTTTGGAGACCAAATCGTGTACTTGCCTCACCTTTTCATGGGCACAACCAACCAAGTGTAACTTGAATGTTTTCTTACTTAGTGTCTGAAGGACCAAAATCTCCCGATCCATGAGGCAAATAAACCACAAAATTGAAAAAAGAATATATCAATTTATGTACCGAAATTGAAAACACAAATCGACATATACATGATTACAAAATAAGAAAGAAATGTACAAATATGAAATTAAGTGTATCTATTCTCAAATTTGATGCAATTTAAATCATTTCATCGTCCAGTAAAAACCTCAAGGTGCGACATCGACATTAACAAAAGCTTGTAAATAGATTCATCGAAACTTCCAAGATATTTGATTGTTCAACAATAAGAGTTAAAATCAAGTGTCATGAATTTGTAAGAATTTAGAAGTCTCATGTTTATCTTAGAGGAATATTTTAAATATATATATATATATATATATATATGAATTTTTGTGTTCATTTTTACCACCCTGATTGATCGCAAAACTTTTCAATTTTAAATTTCTTGGAGTATCTTTATGTGAAGACTCAATAAGGTGAATAGTATGAACATTTTTCATGACGGAACCAAAGTAATTAGTCTTGAGTACCTAAAATCAGATCGAGATTTTTATTTTAAGTCTCAAATGGACATCTTATCACAAACAACTTGCACTTGACTAAACTTTTGTGCATAAATGGATTCTTTAGGTAATTGGGGTAAAAAGGTCAAAAAAAGAAAGAAAATTGTGGTTATTATAATCCTGAATATTAATCTCAATTTATAGGAAAATGCAATTACTATCATATCATATTGAATCTAGCAAAACAAATAAAAGTATAATTGAAAATGGAAATTAAAAAATTAATCAACTTGGAAGGAAATTAAGGATCAAATTCAACTTTTTCGTCCTATTAGCCAGTTAAAATTAAGGATGAAAATATTGAATTTGGTAAACCTATTTTAGCTAGTTCAAGGTTAAACAATTGAATTTGGGAAACTTAAGGGACTATATCTAACGTTGGAAAAATTAGCGCACTAAAATCAGAATTTGTGAAAGTTAAAGAAAAATAAAATTATACGGAGTACCATTTTTTAATATTGTATATTTGCAATATATTTACATTTCTTATTCTAATTTATAAACTAAATGTATTCTTAAGTATAATGTATATACAATTATATATCATGTTGGTTCAAAGTTTGTTGTATTCAAATTATTAAAATATTATTTCAATACATATTTAATAATAGTGTATAAGTTATAATTATAATTTTAAATACTCATGCATTATATTTTAATTTAAATTATAAAAAAATACCAAACGTAGAAAATCAATAAATATCTAAAAGGCATTTTAGTTGTGTTGCACATGTCATCTTAAATTTTAAACATTCAGAGGAAAATAATAACCAAATAACATGCAACTCCAAAACTCTAAAAAATATATTAACCAAAAATATAAAGGCTGGTGTAGTTTTTTAAAGTCAGAGCCTCACAATCAAGCATTTTTTAATTTTCTTTTTTAAAAAAAAAGACCAATTTGAGAAGATTTATGCGGATATCAACTTTTAGGATTAATGTAACAATGGTGGATAGAAATGCACAACAAAGATGATATTAATCATCCACTTAGTACATGGATCTAACCTACAAAACAAAGCAAAATTTACAAGATTCATAAATAGAAAAGAAGACAATTGAAATCATTCACAAAGAAGAACATGAAAAAATATGTAATTGAAATCCATAATGGATGTGCAATTGAAAAGAGCTGATGGATATTCAAATTCTTAATTTGAACATAACCGCAATTCTTCATTCCATCTTCCCATAATTTAATGCTTATCAAGTTATAAGTAAAATCGTTTTCATATCTCTCTTCCTTTCATGAAAAAAAAAATAAATAAATGAACCTCTCAACGATGTACAAAAAAAGCAGAAAAGTTGTCAATGATGACATTTTCTTTGAAAAAGCGAAAAGCATGAACTAATTCTTATGTCAGTAATAAAGAAAACTTCACCAACAAATACTTTTCATTTTTTATTCTGAAAATGTTCACAGACACATTCTTCAAGCTCACTATGATGAATCTTGATTCTAAATTTTCCTAAATATAAGATTACATTTTCGTTCTATTTAAGGTAAACTGAAGCCACAAGCAAATTGATCACCATTGAAAGATATAATTATTCAGAATAAAGAATTCAAATTATTTTCCATAAAATTCAATAAAATATAATGTTGCATCATACATCTTGAATTTGAAGATGTTCGAGATCTTGATTCCATTGTGTAATTATTTCCTTTGTAGCAATATAGATGAAATGGATCTTGATACTATCTAACAATACCAAATTTAGAAAGACACAATTTAATTATGAACATTAAAATTTACGTATCGACAAATTCTCATTTTAAGTAGGAATTTTAGAAAATACTGTTGTTACTAAAAGAGGACATCACTTCAGAGAGTTTGCGAGATAAAAGTCTTTTAAATCAAAATCATTTAGTATATTACTATTTCACTTTGACTTAGTTTTCGCAGAAACATTGATTTATGAACATTGAAATTTGTTCATAAGACATATTCCCCCAGTTTAGTAGTTATTGTGAGAATTGGAACAGTTTACTACAAAACTTACTAATAACCAAGTTATGAAAGTGAGTAACTATTCAGAAAAAATTGCATCTGCTGATAAACTTAATTGTACAGAATACAACGTCAACTTTGAATGATCAAAATGATACTTCATCATACTTTCAAAAAAAAAAAAAATAGTAATAGGGTTGGCTACTCCCCCGGACTCACCAACTCCAACCAACATCCATTTTAGAGATCAAATCATGCACTTGCATCTCCTTTCCAAGGGCTCAATCAACCATGTGTCACTTGCATATTTTCTTAGTGTACATCTAAATGACAAAAAATCTTGTGTCATCCGTTAAATAAACCACAAAATCGGAAAAAAAAAATCAATTTATGTGCTGAAATTGGAAACACAAATTTATGCATAAATGATTAAAAAAATCATAAAGAAACATACAAAGATGAAATTAAGTGTATTCATTCTCAAATTTGGAACAATTTTTCATCGCCCAGTAAGAACTCAAGCTGCGACATTGACTTTAAAAAATTCTTGTAAACAAATTCATCAAGATTTCCAAAATATTTGGTTGTTAAACAATAAGAGTGAAATCAAGCGTCATGAATTTGCAAGAATGTAAAAGTCTCTGTTGGGAAATATGTAATTTAGTTTTGATGGAAGTTCCAAAACAGGTTGTAATAGGACCAGTCAGACATGTTAGCTGACTGATGACTTAGAATCAAAATAAGATGACCAGCTGAAATGTTTAGATAGCTGATGTAAAAGGTAGGTCACATATTGAGGGGGAACTCAATATGTATAGGTCAGGTCGAAGTATCAAATGACCCAGAGAAGGTCAGATGATCAGAAGACTAAGCGAAAATCAGAAGACAAGAAGTTAGAAGATCAGGTGAAGACAAGAAGACACTGAAGACTCAGAAGAACCTGAAGACTCAGAAGAACCTGAAGACTCAGATGAACTTGAAGACTCAGATAAACCTGAAGACCCAGCATCAAACCTGAAGACTCAGTACGACTGAATACACTGAGGCTCAGAGACACCTGAAGATCAAAAGACCTGAAGACCTACTTTCAGCAGAGTCTGCATATTGAAGCTAAGACAATGTGCAACTGAAGACTCAACAAGGTAGACTGATCAGTTACTTGATCAAGTCAGCTCACACCTGGTGACAATAAAAAAGATACACCAGACAAGACGAATCCTCTTCAAAAGGAATATCAATCGTCTAACGGGCAAATATCTAAAGTGCCGCCTCGCGAAGCCAAGGAGAAAGTGACACGTGCACAAAAAGAGCTGACAATACGGGATACGACACTGCAGACAAAAATGACGCTAATCATGCCTACGGCCACACCGAAAATCATAGCATGTCACAATCATATCCTACAGCCTACCTAATATAGCCCGAAATTCAAATTGCTCTCCAACAGCCTTTTAATTTCGGAGCCTATAAAATGGGATCGATCTTCATTTTGAAGATAAGGACCAACAAGTGAAAACACAAGAACATACAAGGAGACATCGCAAAAGAAGCTAAAGCTACAACAAATCTCCACTCAAAAAGAACACTACATTTGAAGATTATTCTTAGAGTGTTCATCCCATAGTTCTTAGCAAGAAATCCTATCCACTAGCATTTTGGCTATCTAAAGCATTATGATAGATTTCCAGTTGGAACCCTCAATCATTCTTTACCCAAACGCAAGTTAGGTCAAGTCTGAAGAGTGAGAACTCATTAAACATCTCGGCTATCCTCTTTGTAGGATATAAGTCCCGCTGGTTATGTTTGTAGAATAAGAACTCGATAAACATCTCGGCTATCCTGAAAAGGATATAAGTCCCGTAGGTTAAGCTTGAGTGGGAACTCGGTAAACATCTCGGCCATCCTGAAAAGGATATAAGTCCCGTATGTTAAGTTTGTAAGAGTGGGAACTCGGTAAACATCTCGGCCATCCTGAAAAGGATATAAGTCCCACAAGTTAAAGTAGGTTAAGGTTCCCCTGTGTTAAGGGAAGAGTGGACGTAAGACGGGTTTTGTCCGAACCACTATAAAATGTCTTGTGTGCATTTACTTGCTTTCTTATCGCTTTACACAAGTCACACAACTGAGTTTAAATTGCATACATATTCTAAAGTTAAGATCAGTCTGCACCAAGCAACTGATCTGATCAGATTGTCACTTCAGTCAACTGGTTGAAAAACTGACTTAAGAATCTGATTGATAAAACTAGTTTTTCACACGGGTAAAAATAAGCTTCCGCACCATTCAGTGAAGCTGACAGATATCAAACTGATCTGCCCTCAGGCATTCAGTAAGATTGAACATCAGTCTAAACTGATACACTAGCACTCTGATCGGGTAATCTGCAGTTCACACCTGATCCGCACAAAAAGTTTTTGAAGTCTATTCACCCCTCCCCTCTAGACTTCCACCCTCACAAACCCCGTTCGGGACCTACAAGTGGTATCAGAGCAATGGTTCTACAGACCACTGGCTTTGAGTATCATCGATTCGTGAGGAAGAATCTTTGTGGTCATTTGAACAGATCTTGAAAAACCGTTTTTAAAAACTCATTCGTTTTCAAAATCACTCAGCATGGATAATACCTCTGGTATGTATCATGATTTGCCTAAATTTTCAATTGATGAGTATGCAGATTGGGCTATATATATGTGCAACCATCTAGGATCGATAAGCGACAGAATGATGGAAGTCATCGAACGAGGACCCATCATCATATACCACGACAACCCGGCGGATCGGAGGAGATCCGGACTTTGCCACGGAAGTCTTGTGCGAAAAAGCCCGGCTTTGATGGATCTTGCGAGAGGAAAGAAAGTTTATTCACTCTAGACACAATCGCTAGGCATATAATCATGAAGACAATGGATAAAGTAACCAAAGAGAAGATAAAGTATCTCAAAACCGCAAAAGCAATGTGGGATACTCTTGCTGAGATCTGTGAAGGAAATGATCAGATCAAAGACAAAATACTACAAAAGTTTGGTGGTGAAGTTCGAAAAGTTAAAGATGTTGCCCAACGAGACCATCAACTAGCTCGATGGGAGGATCACCATGTCAGTCAATAAGCTACGAGAACTTGGTAGAAAGATGTCAGATAAAGATATCAACTACAAGATCTTAAGATCTCTCACCAAGAAATGGGACATGAAAGTCCGCGTGTCAAGGATTGCCAAGACATTTCAAAAATGAAGCCAAGCGACTTGTTCCTAAAGCCTTAAAGCTCACAAGTTCGATTTAATAGAAAGAGGACAAGCGAGATGAAGACGAGACACTTTCTTTGAAGCCTCAACGCCTAAATCGATTCGCGTTTAAAAGCAACCAACAAAGCAGATCGAAGGCCATCAACTCGTTGGAAACATCATAAGTCAAGCGTAATCAGACGCTTCCGCTACCAAGAAACTTGAAAGAACAAATACTTTTTGGTAAGTATTGAGATTCTACAAAGGACTATCAAAGAAACAGAGGCCAACCCGACAGATCACGAGAAAGAACCAGATATGATGATCAAAGAAATCACAGAGAAGAAAAAGAAAAGAGATGATCCGGCAGATGAGAGAAGAGATAACAGATTCGACAGAAGAAATTCGACATTATCGAAAGGGAAGTCACCGACAGATCCTACGAGATTTGAGTGACTCACCCGGCAGAGGAAGTTCCGAGATCGAGGATCATGCTTCAATCGGCGAGAAACCAGTCACTACAAAGACCGATCGCCTCGACCGACTCCCGTGAGAAAGAGAAGAGAAACGAACAAAAGAGAGCAACGCCGTAGATAGGAAAGCCCCCGTAGTCGACATATCCGGAATTGATGATTCCTATCGCGCCGAGGACTCTGGGTACTCATCTCAGAGAAGACTTCGTCGATAAACAAATCTTTATTGACTTCCACGAGCATGAAGATCTGATATTCTCTTCAGATGACGATTAAGTCTGCCTGATGGCCAAGGAGGACCAATCTGAGGTAACCTCCAAACCTTCTGCTTTTTCAAATTCCACACTTGCTATTATTAGCACACCTGCTGGAGAGATTGACTTGCGGCTCTACTCCGAAAGCAATTGCTTGATGATCTCTCTGAAGCGATGAGACACTTATACAATAGTGAAAATTTGAAAATGACAAGCTAAGGATCGAAATAATTAGCTCATTAAAGAGAACGCTCTCGATAAAAGCTCTTTGGCGAATCTGCTTTGGCCGCTTTCGAAGGTAATCGAGGAACTTAACGTTCTGAAGGTTAAATCTTCTGATCAGGAGAAACAGATCAAAGATCAGCTAGCAATCAATAAACAACAATCTGATGATTTCAAAATCCTTCAAGCTAAATTTGATGAGCTATTCCGACTACATGAGAGTCTTAAATCTCTTCGAGGATAGTCTTATTGGAAAAAATAGAGGTTTTCACAAAATCATCTAAAACCGCTTCAAGAAATGAACACCTATTTTCGGCCGACTAACAAGAAGGGAATTGGGTATGAGAACCCTTCTACATCCTCAAAAGCCCCGTTTGATTCACTTGAAAGGTGTAATCAAACGAGTCTCTCGACAAAGATACACTAAAAAGCTAAAATTTTATCTAATAAGGAAAAAGACACACGAAAGCAAGTAAAGGCGGTGCCTAATCGAAAAGGAACAAAATGGACCCCAACTGATAAAGCATCAGCCGAGAATCAACAGAAGAACCCAATTCTTCTGAAGAGACCTCAACCTGATCAGCAGATTAGGTATCAGAAGAGACAACCCATGGGAAGGAAATCTAATCTGAGACCCAATCAAGGTCAGCTGCCTAATAAGCAAGCTATAGGTAAACTGCAAAGACCACCTATGTTAAAAAGATATGAATCTTTTGATGGTAGCAGTCGTACCTACCCTTATAATCAAAAAGATCTGAAATTCTCGACCGAGCCACAATCGGATTAAAAGAAGACGCGTATAAAGAGACGTATAAATCAGAAAGCATATAAAGAGATGTATGATTATGTTGATATGTATGGGAGACAAATCAGACCTTCTAATCTTACAAATTTTCATAGAAGTGCTCTGTTTGTGTGGATCCCTAAATCCACCACTAACCCCCCAGGACCCAATTCCAAAGGGGTACCTAAAGCCTGATTTGATTGCAGGTTCGCGTGGGACTGACCAACAAAGGAGGTGCACAAGCAACTATCTGGTACATCGATAGTGGATGCTCAAGGCACATGACAGGAAGCAAACATCTCCTTAGATCTTACAAAGAACAAGAAGGCCCACGTGTACTCTTCGGTGATGACAACTTTGGTTTTACCAAGGGATTCAGAGCCTTAGAGAATGATGATGTACAAGTAACTGGAGTCTCGTATGTCGAAGGATTGAAGCACAATCTACTATCAGTATCACAATTCTGCGACAACGGATTCAGCGTTGAGTTCTCGAGCGACAAGTGTACGATAAGGAATCGAGCCACTCAACAAATCTTGCTAACTGGTTCAAGGAAAGGCACGATCTACATAGCAGATTAGGAGCAGTTTCCCCAGAATATACATGCTTAATTGTTAAGAGTTCTAAAAGTGGCAGTTGGCTCTGGCACAAAAGATTGAGCCATCTGAACTTCAAGACTCTTAACAAGATCGCTAGGATGTCTTTGGTTGAGGACTTCGAATGAGATATTCTCCAAAGATCAGACATGTGCCGCATGTCAGAAGGGAAAACAAGTTAAAGCCTCATTCAAGGGAATACCTGGACCAGCATCCAGTAGAGTATTGCAACTGCTCCATATGGATCTATTCGGACCCGATTACACCATCGATCTCGATGGGCCTTAAATATACTCTTGTAATCGTGGATGATTATTCCAAGTTTACTTGGGTTGTATTCTTATACAAGAAGAACGAGACAACGACTAAGATACCCGAACTGCTCAAAAAGCTACAAAATGAGAAGGGTGTCGATAGTAAAGATCGAGATCGAGATAAAGGTACGAGTTCCCGAATTCCTTTATTCTTGATTTTTTGCCTTTGAGTTTGATATCTGACATAAACGTCACCGCAAGAATGCCACAACAAAATGGAGTAGCGAATCGGAGAAAAAAGAACTCTCAAGGAAGTTCGCTTTCACTATGTTAGTGGTGAACATGCCACACCAAGCCATTTAAAGGCGATAATAAACACAACATGCCATACTCAGAACAGATGTTCTCTAACTAAGACTCACTTCAAAAACACCCTATGAACTGTGGAAAGACAGAAAACCTCGTGTTTCATACTTTCATGTTTTTGGGTGCAAATGTTTCATTCACAACAATGGGAAAAGACAGTTGAAGACATTTGAGGCCAAGTCAGATGAGGGTATATTCTTAGAATATTCCTCATCCAGCAAGGCTTTCAGAGTTTACAACAAACGAACTCTAGTTGTGGAAGAAACACCCCATGTGGTCTTTGATGAGACATCCTCTAAACAAGAGAAAGCTGCCTCAGAACAAGCCGTACCAGATCAACCATTACCTGACACGCAGAAAATGGATCAGCTAAGCATCAAGGAGAAAGAAGCTGAACACGTAAAAGTGTACATCCCAGAACTTGATCTTGGTGATTCAACAGGTCAATCAGACCCAAAGTTACGCTGTTGCGCTCGATGAAAGAAGGCATTATTCTGGTGGCGGATCAATCGAACCATCTGGTTCAGGGGGAACTTCTGAAGTTCCTATGAACAGACTTCAGCACATGATGAGTCCAACATCAGCTGAGACATGTTCCTATCAAGTGGATCATAATTCTGTACCACTCCCAATCACTAGTAATGAACTATCAGATGTGGATGATGTTCTCCAAACAAACGCACATCAGAACAGAAGGACCTGGATTACCAGTCATCCAACTGATCAGATTATCGGAGACCCATCTGATAGAGTCAAAACTAGACATCAGTTGGTGAAAGTGCCATATCTTTGTTGTTATCATCTATGAAGGAACCAACTACGATGAGAGGAAGCTCTACAAGACGCAAGCTGGATTCTAGCCATGCAGGAGGAGCTGGAACAGTTCGAGAGAAATCAAGTTTGGGAATTGGTGGATAGACCAACTCATCAAGACGTAATTGGCACAAAGTGGGTATTCAAGAACAAGAGAGATGAGAAAAATGTCATAACCAGGAATAAGGCAAGACTTGTTGCTAAGGGGTATTCCTGTCGGAAGGAATTGATTATGATGAGACCTTTGCACCGATCCGCCGCTTAAAAGCCATTCGGTTATTTTCGGCATATGCTTCCCCACGAGAGGTTCAACGTGTGTATTAGATGGATGTAAAGAGTGCATTCTTAAACGGGGTACTAGCGAGAGGAAGTTTATGTCGAACAACCTCCAGGCTTTGAAAAAGGCAACCAAGTGTACCGTTTAAGGAAAGCTCTCTCTGGCTGAAAACAAGCTCCTCGAGCTTGGTATGATGCACTCTCTCAGTTCTTGATAGACAGCGGGTTCACTAAAGGAATAGTGGACAGAACCTTATTCAGAATAGAAGATTGAGAAGATATTCTGATGGTTCAGATCTACGTGGACGACATTATCTTCGGATCTCCCAACAAAACGTTATGTGAGAAGTTCAACAAGTTGATGCAAGGGAAATTCGAGATGTCCATGATGGGTCAGATGAATTACTTTATGGGATTACAAGTCAAGCGAGTTTCGGAGGATATTCATCTCGCCAAAGCTAAGTACACAAGGAATCTACTGGCAAAGTTCGGAGTTCAACACTGCAAGGAAGACAGAATTCAAATGATGACCGGATTCAAAATGGATCCAGACGAAAATGGTCAGAAAATGAATCAGAAGGAGTATAGAGCTCTAATTGGATCTCTACTATACCTGACTGCCAGCAGACCAGACATTACTTTTGCAGTAGGTGTATGTGCCAGATTTCAAGCAAATCCAATGCAAAGCCACCTAGAAGCAGCTAAGCGAATTCTCAAGTATCTGAAGGGGACTATAAACCTCGGTTTATTTTACCCATCAGATGACAATCTAGAGCTTAGTGGGTATTCTGATTCAGACTACGGAGGTTGCAGAATCGACAGGAAGTCAACCTCGTGTTCATGTCGGTTTAAAATAAAAACGATCTCTTGGTTTTCGAAAAAGCGGACATCGATTCTGACATCTACTAACGGCGTAATATATATGGTCAGCAGGAAGTCGTTGTTCCCAACCGCTCTCGCTAAGTAATCGGCGGTTGAGGATTACAACATCGTAGCTAAGAACGCATACTATATTTGTGACATAATAGTCTTTATTGCAATCACTCGAAATCTGTTCTACATACAAGATGCAAGCATGTTGATGTCGGACACCATTTTATCGGAGATCATGTTGAAAAGAAGAATATCGATGGAAAAGATCCATCTTGACAAGCGAAAAGTCGATATCTTAACCAAGCCACTAAATGAGATCGATTCGAGAGAGTTATACTGACGAGCTAGGGCTTCGGATCTTGGAGAAAATGCACGGATATGGGTAAGGATTGATCTCCAGATTCAATTGGTTAAAAGACTAACCAAGGTTAAGTGGAATCGGTTGAGATAGGAATCTCAACCGATCGAACTTACTTTCGAACGAGCCAATCTGAAGTTCGAGATAGGAGCGGTCGAAAAGTCGAAAAGGTAGCCGATCTGAAGTTCGGACAAAGGGCGATCGATTCAAGATATATCGACAAGGGAACGATCAGTTGGAAGATTACTTTATAAGCCGATTAAAAAGCTACGGTCAACAAGTAAATCAAGAGTAAAGCTACAGATCGCATAAGTCAGAAGAAAACAACACATCAATGGAATAACAGAGTTTTTCATTGATAAAGACCCGAAGTTCAGATTTACAAGTTACAAGTGATATCACAAGATTACAAATGCTACATCTATCTTCAAGTGGTATTACAAGTACAAGAAGACCCGGAGGTCGATACATAAACCATCAACCCTAAGACAACCCTAGGCAGGGAAGGAGAGAGAGAGATTTTAAGAGCTGATGCTCTCAGACTCTCCGACCCAGGGGGCAGCAGAGAAGCTTCTAGAATCCTGAAAACCGCTCTTAGAATCTTGGAGTGAGAAGCGAGAGCGAGAGTTGAAGGATCTTTAAGCTAGGAGCCCTTAGACCTAAAAAATCAATGAGCTCTCCAAATTGTTAAATGGGACCACATCTTGGTGTTTTGGTCACAAAGACCATATGGCCATGAGTGTCTCATGCAAATATTGAGTTTGATACACTATTGTGTATATCAAACTCATGTTTTGTTTCAGACTAAGTCTGTTGATGCTAATCTGGCTATCATCTCGATAGGCGCACAAAGGTACATCTGGTTAGGAGAAGTGCCTTCTCATTTGCCTTAACAGATCCGCCTCCATGGTGGTAAAGAAGCTTAGCATTGATCGTATGTGAAATCTTAGATGACGACGAAAGCAGTGTGAAGGAAAACACAGGGTTGATCTGAGAAGCTGTTTTCATTAGAAAAGGGCTAAAGGTTCCCACCGGAAGTTTCATCGGAAATAAGGAACTCATCGGAAAAGCATGAAGGATATGCTAAAGAAGATGAAATAGTTTATGATTGTGTTGTTCGCCTAACACCCCAAGCTATTTATAGAAGGAAATTAGGGGTATAAATGCAAATTTTATCTTCTCAGAAGATCTTAAGAGAAATTTGCATCGACAACGCGTTTGGAACACGCAGCTAATGGTTGGATGAGTTAAAGGTGTGATTAAATCACAGCGTATCTATGCCATTATTACGGAATGTCAAATCGTGCGAATTGGGGAATCGAGGCGACTTTTTGACTCCCCCGAAGTTAAATTTTTGCCGGGAGTTGACCTCAGTTAATGCGAGATTATAGAAGAAAATTGAAGGATGAAGTTTTTTAGAAAAGAGGATCAGATAAGTGGCAAAACGTTACATGCGAAGAATCTGATCAGATAAGCGAAGATATTGTTGGGAAATGCATAAGGCAACCATCAGATAAGTCAACAAAGTACCAGATCAGATCACCGTGGTAACTGATTGATTACAATATCAATCAGTCAGATACGCTCTCTTATTTATCTCTTTCTGAATATCTTTATATGCGTTATTTATTTTAATTGATTTATTTTGCACTATTCATGACGCATGCCCTGCAAAGCTTTTAATGCGGACCTGAAAATGTTTTTCAAAACGTTTTATTGTGATTTTTTCGAGTCCGGAAAATGAGAAGACTGTTTTTCTCAACCGTGCGATCAAAATACTTTTTGGCCGACTAATCTCAGCCATCGATTTCAAAACACGGATACTTAAGTACTTTGGAAAGTTGTGCAAAAAAGTTTTCCCTCGTATTCTACAAATTCCAAATTTTTCTCAGAAAACCGACTTCCACTACTTCGTCTTCTCAAAATTCTGAAAAGATCATATTCGTTTAAAATTCTCTGAGAATTACCTTCGAAATCATTTGATTCTACACTTCCGATTTCAAAATCTTTCGAATCAATTACTGGTAAATTCTTGTTAATTGCATGATCTAGATTTCTTTATGGTACCTAGGTTTACAAGTTGTATTTCTGTAATTTATTTGATCTAAACGCTTATTTGCAACATTGATGCTGAATTTTTTTAGTTTGGATGAATTTATTGAAATATCTTACTCAAACTAAACATCAATCTGCATATCTTCTGAAAATGGCACATCTTGTTTCAAAGGCCGGACAAGGGAAAAATATCGCAATTTTGCATCGATGAAGAAAGACATCATTGATGAAAAGTACATCGTCTTCAACATCACCTCGGATCCGGAACGCCTGAAATTAAGAGTGCTTAAGGCGTGTGGGATTGGAATGATATTGCTCTACTCATCAGAACATCGTTCACACCCATGAAGCCCTAGAGTTTCTTTTACAATCTGCGAGAGGATGAAGACAATGATCTTGACTTGATTTCTTCCGTTGGCGGAATGAATGTTCGAGTGACGAATGACGATCTCTGAGAGGATATTCGGACTAACTCGAGGAAGCATCAATCCAGAGACCTACACGACTGCTGTAGGAGAAAAGGAGTTTCTTGAAGCCAAGCTGTTGAGACTAGCAAACAAGGAGAACACGACGAACGTCAAAGCCTCCTATCTCGAAAAAAAATATCGCCTTCTTCTTGAGATCGTTCGGAAGGTGATCATGTGCTCAACTTACTGACCTTGATCGGTCACTTCATACAAGATAAGTGTAATGGCTGCAATAATCAAGAAGGCTTGGACATCGATTGGTTGGGTATGGTCAAAGCAAGACTTAGAAAAGACTTCGGGGAAGTTTGAAACGACCCGAGCAATGAGGTGTGCTTATCTTGAAGTGCTCATTCATACACAAAATCTCTATCATTCTGTCAGATAAGCTGCCACAGAATTATGAATGGAACAAGAATGGAGCGAAGATTTATCAAGCAAAGCACAAGGCCATATTGGGTAAAGATGAGTCCTTACCTGGACAAGCTGATGAGGATCCGACTCCTTATGTGCCCAAACCCAAGGGAGAAAAGAAAGGAAAAGATAAAGGCAACGTAAATCGCTCAGAAGTGCATGAAAAGGCCATTGAAGAGAAGAGGATGAAGAGGAAGGATCTGGCCAAGAAACCAGACGCTCAGCGGAAACGTCAGAAGAGAGTCTCATCTCCTCTGAAAACTGCTCCAAGTTTTGCTAAGCAAGCCAGCAGAACAGAGGATCTGATGCATGAAAGATCAAACGAAGAGATAGCAGTTCGTTCTGAGCCAACTATCAGAGAAGTACGGGAAGAACAGATGATCGCAGCAGAAGGAGAGAAATCCATCAGAAGGACATAAGTGGTGCAATCTAAGGAAGAATCACCATCTGATTCTCTGCCTCTAACCAAGATCTTCCAGAGAGCAAGATCGCCAACGCCCACTTCCAAATCACCATCACCCTCTCCTCAGAAATCATCACCTCCACCCTCTCCCCACAAAACCTTCTCTCCCCACCTCACCTCTCGAAAAATCTCCCACCCAAATCAATGAACATCCCAATCCCCAATCCAAAACGAACCCAACAAACATCCCGATCCCCAGTCCCCAAGATCATGTGTCCATCTCTCATAATCCTTTCAACACCAGAACAGTACTTGCTTCACGTAAGAATAATGAAGCAACAGATCAAAGAGTATCTGCTGGATCTATGCCCTGAATTGGATCAACATCCTGGCATCCAGCAACAGATAGAAGAGATAGTGTTCTGGAGGGATATCAGACTGAAGTGCATTGAAGAACTTCTGATTCTAATGACAACTCTGGGATCAGACTTCTTTGTAGACTTAGAGTTGAAATGTCTACACAATGCTGGGATTGAAAGTGCTGTTGAATTAGCATCAGCCGACGATATCCAATGGTTGATTCACGAAATGTTCTAATTCTTCGATAACAGGGGAGGAAACCGTTCAACCTCCTACACAGATCATGAGGGAATTGCCGATGAACCAAGAATGGGTCTTTGCGGATGAGACCCAATTTGGCAAGGCTTCAACATCCGAACAGATTTGCTAAAATGAGCTCGATACCCTAGATCATCATTCTAAGAAGATTCAGGATGGGATCCAAGCTGCATTTGAAGACAAATTCGCAGGGCTCACAGCAGATCTGATGAAGCTGTTTGAAGATGAGCAAGCAAAGCTAGTTGACAAGGAACGAAGTCACACTGCTGGGATGCATAATGCAATCCTTGCTGAAGTAATGCAACTAGTATACCCTCTTGCTGAGAAGCTCAAGCTCGGTCGACAAACTCTCGGTTCGAGACGAGATGCTCAATCGGAACCACGTGTACTTGTGGAAAGTGTCCAGGCATCCTTGACAAAACCAACAATCACTTGGATATGGGTTGGAAACATTTTCTAGCTTCTCTGAAAAGGCAAGACAGAAATAAAAATCGCTCTCGACGCTTCTACACACTGCACTACACCTTCACCACCGTCGGATCACTCCTCTTGTTGTCGAGGAACTTAGAGAGGAGATCTCACGGCAATTAACAACTCTGAACCGCAAGATGTCCAACCTCTTTGATGCAACCAAAAAGGTGGAAGGAAAAGAGTCTGAAGGAAAAGAGAATACAGAAAAACAGACTCAAGAAAAAGAGAAGGAAGAAGAAACGGACTCGCACCGCGTTGGTAAAATTTTCATCTCTACCAAAAACCACTGTATCTAACTTGCCAGCCACTCCATCTACCGATCTCGTTGCTGAAATAAAAGAAACTGTGGAGCAACACAGTAAAGAGATCGCTGAGTAGAAAAGTACTCTTTCAGAGATTACTACCAGAGTCGACAAAATTGAAGACTTCTCTTCATCCGTTCAGAAAAGAATGGAAGCTGATGATCAGGCCAAGAGCCTTGAACTCACTAAGAAATTAGCTGAAGAAGAAGAACAAGATGAACCTGAGCAGACTCTGAGGAGGAAGAAAGGCAAAGGCAAGATGATGAAAGCAACTGCGGAAGATCAGAGACAAGGCCAGATATTCTCCACCAAAAGCCAGATGACTCCTGAACAAGTTCAAGACCAAACAAGACAGAGAATAAGAGAGGCCGCAATTAAGAAGCGAAGTTAAGCGAGAGGCAAAGGGGCTTGAACATTGCCTACATCCGGAAGGAAGAGGAAGACCGAAGGCTGCAGAGGAGATTGCATGGGAGAAAAATGCCCTTCCAGCACCTGTTAAAGGCATCCTTTGTGCACGACAAGATTTGCTTCCAGAATGGGATCAAATCAGAGGAGAATGGTTATGTGACGTCTACATCATGGACAAGATTCCAATTCATCAAGATCAGACTGAAAATGATGATGAATTTCGGAACTGGTTAGAAACAAAGTATCCAGACTTCTACCAGACAGTGATGACAGAAGACAAGATCATGTCACTGATACCAGAAGCTCCACCCTTTGAACTACTCCTTCCACCTTTGCATCCAGACAACAAGCTAGATCCCGTTAAATTTAAGAACATCTACTATGGACTAGCTAAAAAAGGAGGAATCCATAGAAAAGATGAAATTTGGACAAGCTAATGCAAAGGATGTCTGTGATGTTTGGCATCCCCAAAGAACTGCAAATGTTCAAGTACACCCAAGAAGACAACTTGGAATCGGATGATAGATGCGCTCTACACATATTCTACAATGCACACACCTATCTGAATAAAACTTTCCATCCCACTGATTCTAAGATATTCATCTCATTGTCTTCTGAGGTATGTACTATTTGTATTATCTACATTTCCATTCATGGTATCTGTTTTTCTGATCAAGTTTTGTTAAGTGTTTTGGTTCCATCAAAAAGGGGGAAATAGTTGGGAAATATGTAATTTAGTTTTGATGGAAGTTCCAAAACAAGTTTGTAATAGGACCAACGGACTTGTTAGGTAATGATGACTTAGAATCGAAATAAGATGACCAAATTGAAATGTTTAGATAGGTGATGTAAAGATAGGTCACATATTGAGGAACTCAATATGTATAGGTCGATCAAGTATCGGATGACCCGAGAGAAGGTCGGATGATCGGAAGACTAAGGGCAAATCGAAGACAAGAAGTCGGAAGATCGGTGAAGACAAGAAGACATCAAGACTCGGAAGAACACGAACTCGGATGAACTCGAGACTGAACTCGAAGACTCGGATGAACTCAAGACTCGGATAAACTGAAGACTCAACATCAAACTGAAGACTTCGGACTGTTGAATACACTGAGGCTCAGAGACACCTGAAGATCAAAAGACCTGAAGACCTACTTTCAGCAGAGTCTGCATATTGAAGCTAAGACAATGTGCAACTGAAGACTCAACAAGGTAGACTGATCAGTTACTTGATCAAGTCAGCTCACACCTGGTGACAATCAAAAAGATACACCAGACAAGACGAATCCTCTTCAAAAGGAATATAAATCGTCTAACGGGCAAATATCTAAAGTGCCACCTCGCGAAGCCAAGGAGAAAGCGACACGTGCACAAAAAGAGCTGACAATACGGGATACGACGCTGCAGACAAAAATGGCGCTAATCATGCCTACGGCCACGCCGAAAATCGCAACACGTCACAATCATATCCTACAGCCTACCTAATATAGCCCAAAATTCAAATTGCTCTCCAACGGCCTTTTGATTTCGGAGCCTATAAAATGGGATCAATCTTCATTTTGAAGATAAGGACCAACAAGTGAAAACGCAAGAACATACAAGGAGACATCGCAAAAGAAGCTAAAGCTACAACAAATCTCCACTCAAAAGAACACTACATTCGAAGATTATTCTTAGAGTGTTCATCCCATAGTTCTTAGCAAGAAATCCTATCCACTAGCATTTTGGCTATCTAAAGCATTAGGATAGATTTCCAGTTGGAACCCTCAATCATTCTTTACCCAAACGCAAGTTAGGTCAAGTCTGAAGAGTGAGAACTCATTAAACATCTCGGCTATCCTCTTTGTAGGATATAAGTCCCGCTGGTTACGTTTGTAGAGTGGGAACTCGATAAACATCTCGGCTGTCCTGAAAAGGATATAAGTCCCGTAGGTTAAGCTTGAGTGGAAACTCGGTAAACATCTTGGCCATCCTGAAAAGGATATAAGTCCCGCAGGTTAAAGTAGGTTAAGGTTCCCCTGTGTTAAGGGAAGAGTGGACGTAGGACGGGTTTTGTCCGAACCACTATAAAACATCTTGTGTGCATTTACTTGCATTCTTATCGCTTTACACAAGTCACACAACTGAGTTTAAACTGCATACATATTCTGAATTTAAGATCAGTCTGCACCAAGCAACTGATCTGATCAGATTGACACTTCAGTCAACTGGTTGAAAAACTGACTTAAGAATCTGATTGATAAAACTGGTTTTTCACACGAGTAAAAACAAGCTTCCGCACCATTCAGTTAAGCTGACATATATCAAACTGATCTGCCCTCAGGCACTCAGTAAGATTGAACATCAGTCTAAACTGATACACTAGCACTCTGATCGGGTAATCTGCAGTTCACACTTAATCCACACGAAAAGTTTTGGAAGTCTATTCACCCCTCCCCTCTAGACTTCCACCCTCAAAAAACCCGTTCGGGACCTACAGTCTCACATTTAATTTAGAGGCAGTTTTAGAAGAAAAAAATCTGAATTTTCTTGTGTTGTTCATTTATCTCACCCTGAATGATCCAAAGACATTCCAATTTTAAATTTCGTAGAGAATCTTTCTATGAATGCTTAATAATGTGAAATGTATGAAAATTTTTCATGACATAACCAAAGTAATTAGTCTTTAGTACCTAAAATTGGATTGTGAATCTTATTGTAAGTCTCAAATAAATATTTTATCATAAAAAATATGCACTTGACTAACTTTTTTTTGCATAAACTACTTTCTTTAGGTATTCCAAAAAAAAAAGGGCAAAGAAAATAAAGAAAATTTATGATTATTATAATTCTAAACCTTAATCTTATTTTATATGAAAAGGCAATCGTTGACGTATCTTATTTAATCCAACAAAATAAAAAATATGAAAATAGAAAGGGGAAAAATTATTCAACATGGACGGAAATTAATGATCAAAATCGACTTTTTCATCCTTTTAGCTGGTTAAAATTAAGGATGCAAAAATTGAATTTTTATAAACATATTTTAGCTAGTGCAAGGACAAAAAGATTGAATTCGGTAAACTTTATAAAGTTTAAAAAAGCTAGCGGACTAAAATCAAAATTAATGAAAGTTAAAAAATACACTTTTATACTATTTTTTTAATATTGTGCATGCAATATATTTACATTTCTTATTCTAATTTATAAACTAAATTTATTCTTAAATATAATATATATGCAATTTTATATCATGTTGGTTCACCATTTGTTGCATTCACATTATTAAAGTATTACTTCAATACATTTTTAATAATATTGTATAAGTTATACTTATATTTTTAAGTACTTGTACATTATCATCATTATATTTAATTTTTTTATTATAATACAAACTAATAAAAAAATTATACCCAACAAAAAAGGTAATAAATATCTGACATCTTAATTGTTACACCTCGCAAGAAAAATAATAACCAAACCAGCAAAACTCTTCAAAATAGATTAACAAAAAATCATAGAGGTTGGTGTGGGTTTTGTTTAATTAAATAATTTATCAAACAATTGATAAACAATTATAAATTTTTTGCCATTGTCCATTTTAGACTGGTCAACGCGTTGAACATCATCCTGAACTTTTTAAATTCTTGACAATCACATTCCTTCAGCAAAATTTTGTATGGAATCTTCCCCAATTTTTAATTATCCAAGACTTCATCTATATTTGTTGTCTTTTTGCCCTCCATTTTCAACCTTCAATTTTTTTTCTATTTATGTTTGCTTTCACATTAGAAAATAATTTTTTAAAGAAAATTCTCCAAGATGCAGAATACCATTTGATGATCTTTGTACATTTTGCACTCAATTTTGGTCCTTTTTGGACCAAAAATGAAAAGAAAAAAAAGGCTAAACATTGTGTCAATTGAAAATAATACTCCCTCCGTCCCATGAGGACTTGAACACTGAAAATGACACGCAAACCAACTAAAGTGGGGTTGAGTGGAATAAAAAAAGGGTATTGTGAGTGTATTAATATTATGTTTGTTTCCATTTTGGAAATGTTCAAGTAATGTTGGGACGTCCAAATAAGACAAATGTTCAAGTAATCGCGGGACAGAGGGAGTAAAAGAATTGAAATGAGACCAAAATTTACTTCAATTTTGGTAGAAAATTCATGAGTGCAAATGTTTAATTATAAATTATGAGTCAATTAACACTCATATGAAATCTAAATTCTCTTGATGTATATTTTTACAATTTAAGAATCTAATGAACATTTATTAGTGAAACTTTATATTAAAAAACATATGTCCAAAATTAAGAATTAAGAGGATAATAGGGTAAAGATTACACATATATCATTAATAATAAACATATTTCTAGGCTATATTGCAGAATTTAATTTTATGCTCAAAATTATAGTAATTTATTAAATAAGATTAACTAATAATAACATATTTCTATGATTATTTAATTTTAAAAAATAACAATATATAATTCTTAAAATAAAATAATAATTTTTATGGTAGCAAATTTTTAGTCTATTTGGTGTTGATTGACTCATAATTTCTTAGCAACATATTGCGTCTAAATTAGAACAAGAAAATAGGAGACTCAATAGTCACGATGCTATTACAATGGTAAAAAAAAATCTCAAAACATGCAAATAATTTCACTTACTTGCTTGTCTGTCTAACCAAAAAAAAACCATACATATGTATTCCAAAATAATGCCTTACACTCCAAGATATTTTACGACAAAACAGATACGACATACAATTATCGGTCATATTACTAAATTGTTATACAATATTTCAATTGCATTTAATATCTATTACAAATCTCAAATTTAAGCTTAAACAAAAAAGAAGTTGGTTGAAAAAACTAAGGTCCATTAAAATATTGCATTATGAAATAGCGACCCAAGCAAACTTGACCCAAATCAATATAATAGCTACGCCAATGTTTCGGAAGATTGGACGACTGTTGTCGGAAACTGTAAAAAGACCTTGAAACGATCTTAAACAAAATCGCAAAGAACGCCAATGTAATAGAATCTAGATGAACATATATACGTCTGCACAGAAAAATCCATACGTGACGGAACTTTATCCCAAATTCAACGAAAATAACAAATGAATTCGAACCAATAAACTGAAAATACTATAATCAAATAAATAAATAAACAATTTGAGAAAAAAATAATATGGAGAGACAATTCAAGATCATCAGTAAAATTATAAAGAGGAGAGGAGACAGTTGACGACTTGAAACGCAGAGCCCGGACAGCAGGCGAGCGAGAAAAAATAGAGAATGAACTATGAAGAGGCGACTTAAATAATAAATGTATCCTTGAAATAAGCCACTAATTTGGCATGCGGACTATATCAATAAACATTGATCAAGATCAACAAAAATATTAAGTGTTTTGCCTACATGACCATCAGTTAGGAGTGATTATGTTTAATATGTAGTATTAAATTTTACGTGGTTGTGGCATATTACATGGTGTTTAAATGATATGATCTCATTTGGTGATTTTATTGAATTACAATTTATATGATTTATAGCATATTACATAGTTTCTATGGGCCTCAATAATTTACGGTAAGTATTAATTTTACGTGTAAGAATAATTGACTAATTGATCTAATAAATGGAGGGTCAAGATTGATAAATAGAAAAAAGATCAACGGATGAAATAATTAAAAGAGAAAAAAAAAGAAAAAAGAAAATATGTAGGTGTATTATATATTTATAGATTAAGATTGCAATAATAAAAATAAAATTAAAACTATCAAAACATTGAAAATGAAATATAAGGAGATTTTCAAACCTAGAACAAAATAAAAAAATTCAAAATATTGCAAAGATTGTTGGTCCCGGTGGGAAAACCCATTTTGCGCGTGCGGAAGCAAAACATTTCATTGCGGTGCATATAAAACAGGGGTGAAGGAATGGTGATTCCAGATTTTTTTCGTTTTGAGCTCAATGTGTTGTGTCTTGCTTATAATCGAATGCGTATGACAAGATAAGAACGTAAAGCAGTAAAGAACACAACAATGTATAGTGGTTCGGAGACTCAAGCTCCTACATCCACTCTCCCTGACTCTTCAGAGAAATTCACTATCAACTTCTGAGCTTTCTGACTACCTCGCGTAGTTTACTTACTCAACTCGGCCCTGAGCTTTCTGACTACTCCACGTAGTTTACTTACTCAACCCGACCCTGAGCTTTCTGACTACCTCTGTAGTTTACTAACTCAAACTGGACTTATCACCCTCTCGGGCTCGCCTCTTAGATGTTTAACGAGTTCACACTCCTTCGGGACTTATCACCCTCACTCGGGATTGCCTAACAACTACCTCACTTCACCACTAGTTATCTCTTACGAGAATGGGTTTGGGTTTGGTGTTGTCTCCAACTATGGTGAGATTTTCCCTTACAATGGTTTAGCCTCAATGCTAAGGTTGGGAAAATCTCTCTAAGCTTAAGATACATCGTGGGTAGCATAGGTTGGGTTCTAGAACACTCTTTGAATATATTTGTATATCTACAGACTTGTGTTCTAGGGTGGGAATGCTTTGACTATAACGCTCTTGGCTCTGTAGCATTTTGTGCATAATCTCCACGTATCCACACTTAATTTGATGGAAGAACTTGTATTTATAGTGTGGATTTGAATGTTACCGTTGGAGAGAATCTCATTCAAATCCATACTATTCTCTGTAAAGTTCTGCGCACTTTTCCAGTTGGTTGTCTTCCTCTCATTGGTCCACGTCGGCATTTGGATTCCAATTATATTCCTCGGCTTGATGCCTCGGAACATTCGGGATATCTTGAGCATTCAATATATTCTTGAGTCTTGAGATTTTGTGCCCTTGGATTCTCTCGAGTCTTGGTCTTGATGACATTACGAGTCTTGAGTTTCTCTGAGTCTTCAGGTTTCTCTGAGCCTTCAGGTTTCTCTGAGCCTTCAGATTTCTCTGAGCCTTCAGATTTCTCTGAGCCTTCAGGTTTCTCTGAGTCTTCAGATTCTCAGTTTCATACTGAGTCTTCAGAAACTAACCTGTTCTATATCTGCCGACTATACACGGTGCAGATAACATCCTCGAACACTCTAAAAAGCTGAATCCTGACTCATCTATCAAGATTATCCTGAACATGTCATACTCAGGGGTTTTGGGATCTAATCAAAATCCTCTTTATTAAATTTATTTCCCAACAATTTCCCCCTTTTTGATGATGCCAAAACCATCTTGTTACAAAACACTTAACCTATACTCAGGTTTCAGTTTTTCCTATTTCAAGAATGGTAAATCTCTTAACAATCAATTCAGCAATGAATTACCCAACAATTTCATCACTAAATAACAATAATCAGGCATATCAAATATAAAGACATGTAAGAAAGATAATGAGGTATTATCTTTGAGCATAAAGATAAAGTTTCATTGATTGTATGTTTTCAGTTACAGATTTCAATGAACTTATCAAAAGTAAAGACAAAAACATAAAGAATTACAAGTCTTGATCTTGGTCTTGATCTTACATCTTACCTTTCGGCTCCTCATTCCTCTTCTTCTACACGGACCGTTGTCGATCGGGCATTGTGACACTCATGCTGACTGAGATCAGTTTCTTCTGACTTCAGACATCCTGACCCTCTGGTCTCTCTTACTTACTGACCCTCAGGTCACTTGACCTATACTGAGTCTCAGTTCACTTTACTTACTGAGCCTCAGATCACTTTTTACTCAGGCTATTTGATATCTTCTTTGTCTGATCTGATCAGTTCGGCTGATTAGATCAACACATCTTTAGATCAACACATCAGAATAGCATCAGGTCATCATATCAGGTTAGCATATCAGGTTTTATCATATCTGATCTTGATCACGTCTGATCTTGATCAGTCTCTTCTGCTCATCTTCTGATTTGCAACCTTCTCTTCTGATTTGCTGGCTTTAGCTTTTCTTCACTTCTGATTTGCACAGCTCATCAGTTGAACTCAACTAACTCATTTGATCTCGATCAGTCCCGTCTGCAGCCTCGTCTGATCTCAATCATCTACTTTTTATTCCGTGACTTCCCCCTCAATTTGTTCTTTCGTTCCCCCTCAACTTGTTATCTGTAAATTTTCTTGAATAACACAAGTTGATGATGTTTTGGCATAGAACTAAAATATCCCAACAATTTCTCAATTGATAAAGATGCCAAAACATCAGAATATATGCAATTTTTAAAGAAACGGGTTTTCTTTAAAAAGATCTGTTCAGGTGGTCACTCTAAAATTAGTGAACCTTTTGAACTCCCGCTTTGATACCACTTGTTGGTATCAGATCAGAGACAGGTTTTGAAAAAGATCTACTCAGGCGATCACATTGAAGAAGTAATCTTTTGAGCACCTGCTCTGATACCACTTGTTGGTCCCGGTGGGAAAACCCATTTTGCGCGTGCGGAAGCAAAACATTTCATTGCGGTGCATATAAAACAGGGGTGAAGGAATGGTGATTCCAGATTTTTTTCTTTTTGAGCTCAATGTGTTGTGTCTTGCTTATAATCGAATGCGTATGACAAGATAAGAACGTAAAGCAGTAAAGAACACAACAATGTATAGTGGTTCGGAGACTCAAGCTCCTACATCCACTCTCCCTGACTCTTCAGAGAAATTCACTATCAACTTCTGAGCTTTCTGACTACTTCGCGTAGTTTACTTACTCAACTCGGCCCTGAGCTTTCTGACTACTCCACGTAGTTTACTTACTCAACCCGACCCTGAGCTTTCTGACTACCTCTGTAGTTTACTAACTCAAACTGGACTTATCACCCTCTCGGGCTCGCCTCTTAGATGTTTAACGAGTTCACACTCCTTCGGGACTTATCACCCTCACTCGGGATTGCCTAACAACTACCTCACTTCACCACTAGTTATCTCTTACGAGAATGGGTTTGGGTTTGGTGTTGTCTCCAACTATGGTGAGATTTTCCCTTACAATGGTTTAGCCTCAATGCTAAGGTTGGGAAAATCTCTCTAAGCTTAAGATACATCGTGGGTAGCATAGGTTGGGTTCTAGAACACTCTTTGAATATATTTGTATATCTACAGACTTGTGTTCTAGGGTGGGAATGCTTTGACTATAACGCTCTTGGCTCTGTAGCATTTTGTGCATAATCTCCACGCATCCACACTTAATTTGATGGAAGAACTTGTATTTATAGTGTGGATTTGAATGTTACCGTTGGAGAGAATCTCATTCAAATCCATACTATTCTCTGTAAGTTCTGCAGCTTTTCCAGGCTGGTTGTCTTCCTCTCATTGGTCCACGTCAGCTGGATTCCAACGGCTATATTCCTCAACTTCAGTGCCTCGGAACATTCAGGATATACTGAGCATTCAGTATATTACTGAGTCTTCAGGATTCTGTGCCTTCAGGATTCTCTGAGTCTTCAGGTCTTCAGTGACATTCTGAGTCTTCAGGATTTCTCTGAGTCTTCAGGTTTCTCTGAGCCTTCAGGTTTCTCTGAGCCTTCAGATTTCTCTGAGCCTTCAAATTTCTCTGAGCCTTCAGGTTTCTCTGAGTCTTCAGATTTTTATTTTTATACTGAGTCTTCAGAAACTAACCTGTTCTATATCTGCCGACTATACACGGTGCAGATAACATCCTGAACACTCTAAAATGGAATCCTGACTCATCTATCAAGATTATCCTGAACATGTCATACTCAGGGGTTTTGGGATCTAATCAAAATCCTCTTTATTAAATTTATTTCCCAACAAAGATAATTACCAAAATAATTATACGTTGCCCTTATCTTCCATTAATTGTAGATTCTTCGTTTCGTCAAAGAGATTTCTGAAACACTGTGTCATTAGTATCTCATAAACAATTGACTTGAAAATAGTTACTCGTTCGGTTATAAACTCATTAGTATCATATAAAACTGATAAAATTCCTAACATTACATCTAATTTACTAAGAATTGTTCTAAAAAAATAACAAAACAACCTAATTCTTAATTCACAAAAACATATAATGAAAATACTACTAATAAAATTTGAAAATACGGATTGTAAAACTAGTCTTTAAATAGGTGGGAGAACCAACAAATTGTCTCGAAATAAGCTAGTAATTAAGAGGATATTAATTTTATTAGTTTATTAGTCTAAACAACTATGAATAAGTTGTGTAGCAAATATACGATTGAGATCGATTAGTGAAGATCTAACGGTGGAGGAAAAAAGGCGGAAAAACAAAAAAAGAAATCCGTAGGTGTATTATATAGTTATAGATTATAGATAGATAGATAGGTTAAATTCATGACATTAATACATTAATATATTATTTTTCAAAGAATCTCATGACATTAATACATTAATTAGTATGTAAATTGATTTTTTTAAGGGAAATGACAATATTATTGATTAGTCAAATCGGCCTCAATAATAGCAACAAATTACTATAAAGATGTTAACTGACAACATATATTATTCATTTTCTATAAATATTAAATTCTACTATTTAATATATTAACTTAGGTTCAACATAATTCAAGGTTGATGATGATTATAAGTATAGATGGATGTCTTCCTTTTAGTGTTCCGTCTTCTTCTCTTCAGTATTAGGTGTTATATCAGACAAATATTTGAAAATGAAATATGTTAGAATCATTAATAAAAATTGAATTTAAAGATAAAATTACCTGCACTAATTTTCGGAGATTGTTTAAGATTTGCCTACCATTAGGCTCCTTATACGTCAAAGGTAAATCTTGATCAATGACCTTTTGGATCATTCACTAAACTCTTATATGTCATTTTAAAATTTGGTAACACTATATAATCAAGAAGCATTAGATGATTATAATAATTTAATAGTTAAGCCAATAATTAAGTAGTATTTAATTGTATTGACCGAAATCATGGTATTATGTTCATTAGTAAATGAAATTGTTACAATTATGCATTTTATAAAAATAAAAAAATATTTTTATGGTAAAAATTGTACATTCGCAAGCATAGAGAGACTTGAACAATATTTCACTAATATAATGTACAGTTAGTCGATTGTACATCCTATTCTAGAAAAAAAAAAGATTAAACAATAGAAGTATAACATCTAAAAGTTGATATGCTTACAAATCCACAAATTAATTGAGATGAAATGGATAATGATGAGGAAGAATTCTGATTTTTGGGATAATCACACAAACTTTCCTTGAGAGTTATTCATGATTAGCAGAACGCACACATTCCGTAAAGAATTAGGTAAATAATTTATGATAAACATAACCTTGAAGAATATAAAAGACTGAATACATTAACATTAAAAAAAGAATGTGAGATCTTGAACTAATAAAAAAAATATATAATAAAAATCTAACTATTTGAAATTCTTTGAAAACAAAATTATTATTCTTCTATTCTATTGTTATAGGTGTGTGTATATATATATATATACACATATACATATCAAAGGTAGAGTTGGTTTAACCGGTGGATTTGAGTTTTCTAGTGATATCTATGAGTTAACTATGTGGGCTAGCCCTTTTTGCCATTATGCCGATGTATAGGCGCAGGCGTTTCTGGGTGTAAAAGTTTTTTTCAGGATAACTGTAGGTCCCGAACGGGTTTTCGTGAGGGTTGAAGTCTAGAGGGGAGGGGTGAATAGACTTCAAAAACTTTTTGTGAGATCAGATGTGAAGAGCAAGTAATTCTGATCAGTCGTCGAGTGAAATAAGATAAAATCGATATCCGACTTCATCGATCGCTTGTGAGCAGATCAGTTCGGCGTCTATCAATTCAACTGTTGGTGCGGAAGATAAGTTAACCCGTGTGAAAAACCAGTTCGCTCAAATCAGATTCTGAGTGATCTGTTTTAGGTCAGATGTCAAAGTGTCAAACTGATCAGATCAATTGCTTGGTCCAAATCTGATCCAAACTCAGAATATGCATGTAATATTAAAACCAGGTAGTGTGCAAAGTGTAAAGCAGATAAGAACAGATAAGGCACACTAGATTTTTATAGTGGTTCGGACAACCTGTCCTACGACCACTCTTCCCTATCAGCAGGGGCACCAACTTAACCAACTTGGACTTAGTTTAATGTGTGTTGGGAGATGAATTTAATATATATGATTTTGATTAAGATCCCAAAACCCCTGAGTATGACATGTTCAGAATGATCTTGATAGTTGAGTCAGGATTCAGTTTTAGAGTACTCAGGATGTTATCTGCAAAATGTATAGTCAGCAGATATAGTTCAGGATAGGTTATGAAGACTCTGAAGAACTCAGTAGGTTTCTGAAGAAACCAAGTTTCAAAGATGAAACTAAAGATATCAAGACTCGATGAGGATACCGAGGAATCAAGACTCAAGATGAAGACTCAAGACATCACCAAGATAAACTATAAAGACTCGAAAGACCACAAGACTCGAAGACTCAGATTCTCAAGACACAAGATCAAGATCAAGATCAAGATCAAGAATATCAAGGCACAAGATAATTATCAAGACTCGAGAATGTCTTGAATGCTCAAGATAAACCCGAATGTTCCGAGGCATCAATGTATCTATCTGAAGGATGCAATACTGAGAAGATCGCGATTCCTTAGATAATAGATATTTGCCAAGACATTCAAATGCGCATAAAGGAACTAAGTCGGGCGTGTTGTTAAGGTTATATCAAACTCGAGTTTGTAACCAAAAGAGAGCCGCTGAAGGTGTCTACCTTTAACCGAAACAAAAGTCAAAAAGAGGAAGACAACATCGTACCATCATCGACATCGACAATGTGACAGTCAAAAAAAAAGATGTCAGATGTACAAAGTTCCAGACTGCAAAAAGTGAAGACCGTCTACATGAAAGGCTATTGCCTAAAACGTGTTAGGGAGTTTCAAACCCTAAATATAGCCGTTTCTCACACACCTTAATAGGAAACTCACGAAGCTATCTCTCCAACGGATAGTTTTCAAGAGTGACCTTGGTGTATGCCTATAAATCTTTGGTGACCCTCTACATTGTAAGGTTACGGAAATTTATACGCAACTCAAGAGCTCAAACTTATTCTTGCAAAAGTTAAAGCACTCGAAAAACTTAGAATTTCCCAAGTACTTCTATATTGAAGAGAGCTCACTATACTAAGCCTAGCTTGATAAGAATTATCCAAAGCTTAGTCGAGATATCCTAACCCTTTACATTGTGTTTCATTGTAAAGGATATCTCATCCTAGTTGGAAACCAATCGAGAAACCCCAAACCCTTGAGAAGGTAGTTGGAGTGTGTTTGTTGGTGAGAAGAGTTGTAAAGAGTTAGTAAACTACGCGGAGTAGTAGGAAAACTCTAGAGGAGAAGTTAGTAAGCTACAGGGGTAGTCTGAAAGCTTGTTTGTGTTTGAGTAAGTAAACTACGGAGGTAGTCAGAAAACTCAAGGTCGGGTTGAGTAAGTAAACTACGTGAGTAGTCGAAAAACTTCAAAACGAGTTGAGTAAGTAAACTACGAGGTAATCAGAAAGCTCAGAAGTGATTAGTGAATTTCTCTGAAGAGTCAGGGAGAGTGGACGTAGGAGCTTGAGTCTCTGAACCACTATAATTGCTGTGTTCTTTATTGCTTTCCTTATCTGTGCTTAACTGTTGCATTGACTTGATTTTGAAAGCATACTTTTCACTGATATTCAGTTGGAATCAATCCACTGAAGTTGCATGTAATTGAATCACAACTTAATCACTATTTCATAAAGGGAAGGTTTTCAAAGAAAGCTTAAAAACGTAGTATAAACTAAAGGGCCAACCATTCAAACGATCGAGTAGCTAGAATGATAGTTACCAAACCAACTCTCTTACGAGGATTCATAAGTTAGTTATCGATCCAAGCAACTCATGATCTCTCGACACTCGGGACTCGGTTGGGATTATCCGAGAGGTATCTGAAAGCGGCCGGGATCACCGTCTCAGTAGACTTTGACTCAGAGCGATCTGTGCTTCTCAGAACCTAATCTTCAGGATTATCTGACCCAAGCTGACCTCAGTAAGAAAAAGTTTTAAAAACACTGAACACGTGTATTCCCCCCCCATACACGTGTAAGACTCGTTTACACCGGGACCAACAAGTGGTATCAGAGCAGTGGTTCAACTTGACCACCCGCTTTGTTGACCAAAGTTTTATTTTCAAAAATACTTGTGGTCTATCTGAACTGATCTTATTTGCTGAAACTTTTTACTTTTCAGAAGATCAGATAAAAATGTCTTCTAAAAAACTTCCCATGTTCTAAGTGGAGAACTATGATCTATGGAGACTGAGAATGCAGGCTCATCTGTATTCCAAAATGAGCGTATGTGGAGAGTGGTCTCTCAAGGACCATTCCAATTTCTTCGTGGTGAATCCTGGAGGAAATGAAGATGAGAGAATTGATCCTAGAGCGAGAATTTCCTAAGTCCGATGACCAACCCGACTCCAGAGGACTACATTGCATTGCAAAAGACACACTATACAAAGACAATTGATGATGGTGTGATGGGAATGATCTCTCAACGTAATATCTTGCTAAAGAGATTTGGGATACACTAGTTGTAATGTGCCAAGGCACGATCATATAAAAGAAAACAAACTTTCAAATGGCAATTGGAAAGTTTGGATGCTTTTGAAAATGGATGATGGTGAATCAATAGACAAATTGGAAGTCAGATTCACTAGCATCATGAATGATCTAAATGCACTTGGAAAGAAATATCCACAAAGAGAAGTGGCATTGAAAATTCTTAGAGGTCTCTCTAAGAAGTGGGATATTCATGCAGTAGTGATTGAAAACACCAAGAACATTAATTCAATGCCATACCAACAAGTCTTCTCTCGAAATTTGAAGGCCTATGAATTTGTAATTGATAAGAAATCCAAAAGGTCGACAAAGAAAGATGATTCATCATCTAGTAAGAATGTGGCGTTAAAAGCCAAAGATAAAACCTGTAAAACTAGAGAGTTTGAGAACCCCCATGCCAAAAATCAGGATGAGCTTGAGGAAAAGCTAGCACTGATGGCAAGGAGGTTTGACAGACTTAATAGTAGATTTGGAAAATACAAAAGCTATTACAGAACCACAGTACCGAAAGAAACCCGAGGACGATCAACCGAGAAGAAGAAGGACTGAAAAGTCAAGGATCTTCATCCGAAAAAAAGGACTCCAAGTCCAAAGAAGAAAATGATCGGGATGATGATACCAACAGATGCTATAATTGCGGAAGAAAGGTCACTTCCAAAGATGATTGTCCGGTTTGAGTGCTAAGGAGAGAAGAGAAAGGCAAGCTAAAAAAGAGACCGAAGTTCTCAAGCAAAAAGGCCATGGTTGCGTAAGAAGAACACTCACGAGGAGGATCTAGCTCTTCCGATGAGATATTCTCGACATAAAGAAAGTGATGACATCTGTCGATGGCCATTGAGGAGGTAAACTCTTCTTTCTCTGTTGTTGCTCCTACACTAGCACAAGAGTTTTCAAGTTCCAATCGAAAAAAACTCATTTTGACCGATGGATTCTTTTGAGAATCGATGAAGGACTATCTTTGTTTTGCAAGGATCGCTAAATAGAACTCAAGAGCGTAATAAAGAAATCGAAAGTCGAAAAATCTAAAATGGAAAGACTCTAGCAATATTGAAATCACTTCTCAATTAATGGGAGCTACTGATGAACTGGATGTTCTGAAAGTACAACTCTCAGAGAAAGAGAAGTTGATAATGTCCCTAACTGAAAAGCTAGAGAAATCCACTGAAGAGATTCAGCTAATCAGGACTAAGTTCAATGACCTCTCTGAGAAGCATGAAACTCTACAGAATCTGTGAGGATAGTGCATGTAAGAAGTTAACTCTATTGAATAAAACATCTAATGTAATAGATGAAATTCAGAGTTACCAGATCTCCGCCACTATAAAATGCGGATTGGGATACATTCCAGGGGGAACCTCACAAGGTCATCTGAATGCTACTTCAAGTAGCAAGAAGACAATCTTTGTAAAACCAGTGGCACCCACACTTCAAACTGAAGTAATGCCCAAGGTTGTAGATAAGGGAAAAGGACCTATGGTCTCGGAAAAACCAATGATCGGGGTTAGAAAGCTCAAACCTCGTGAAGGCTAGAAAACCCGAAAGCGTCCGATTAGAAAAGTTTCGAGCAAAGTACTTCAAAGCCTCAAAGCTAAGAATGCAAACCCGAAAGGCTCCACATTGAACTATCGAGGAATCCTCGGATGAGAAACACTCAACAGAGACATTCTCAAATGAAGAGACCAAGTCCTCGATAATCTTGAAAGACCAGATTTCAAAGATGCATAACCCGAACTTTGAACCCTACTTGCCTAAGGGGTAAAGGTTATCTCGAACCCGAGTCATCAAAGATTTAGACCGGCCGCACAAAAAGCCTAAGCATCTCAAATGTAAGGTCCGAACCAAAGAAGAATTCAAAAGCCCATGTTCATGCTAAAGCTAGCACACATATATCGTAAAAACCGCTAAGGCACCCAGAGTAGTGGATGTATATGTTGATGTTTATGGAAGACAAATTAGCCACTCTAAAGTGATTAGAGTTGTCGAGCGATTTGGATTCCGAAAGTACATCTAACCTTGTAGGACCCTACACAAATTGGGTACCTAAGAATTGATCTGTTTTTTCGGGAGGAAAACAAGGTCACCGAATCGACTAAAGATCACATGGCATTGATGAAAGCGAGATGATGAAAAAAGCTCCTCGATATATGGTATCTTGACAAAGGATGTTCAAGACATATGACAGATACAAGAAGATACTCGGGACTATGTTGAACAAAGAGGCCCACATATCACTTTTGGAGATAACTCCAAGGATGAGATCAAGGATATGGAACTTTGGAAATCGACTCAGTTCATATCCATGGTGTTTCATATGTATCTGGATTGAAGCATAACTTGCTTTCAATTAGCCAATTCTGTGATAAGGGTTTTAATGTTGAGTTCTCTAAGAACTTATGTTTTGTGAAAGATGATACATCACAGAAAGTATTACTGACTGGTACAAGAAAAGGGAATGTGTATCTTGCTGATTGGAGTTCAACTCCTAAAGATACATGTTTAGTTGCTAAAAGTTCCACAGATACCAGTTGGTTATGGCAAAAAAGAATGAATCACCTAAACTTCAAAACCCTGAACAAGCTTGCAAGATTATCTCTTGTGAGAGGGTTGCCTAATGAAGTGTTCAGTAAGGAACATATTTGTGATGCGTGCCAGAAAGGAAAACAAGTAAAAGCATCATTTAAAAGCAAAGTAGAGGTTTCTACTGACAGAACACTTCAGTTACTGCATATGGATCTTTTTGGTCCTATAACACCAGTAAGCACTAATGGCAGGAAATACACATTGGTAGTAGTTGATGACTACTCAAGATATACTTGGGTCATATTCTTACTCAAGAAGAAAGAGACTCGAGATAAAGTCGCCAGAGTTCTTTGAAAAAGACTCGAGATTGAGAAAAATTTGAGTGTGGTCAAAATCGATCCGACAAAGGAACCGAAGTTTATAAATCATATCATATCCGATTATTGTGCGAGAAAATTGAATTTCACATGAAACATCACCGCAAGGACCCCTCAACAAAATGGTGTTCTTTGAAAGAAGGAACAGGACTCTAAAAAAGAAGTTTGCAAGGACAATGATAAATTGGTGATATTCCCAAAAGATTTTGAAATTTGTCCAACAACAACATGCTACTCTCGTAAAGATCCATCTTGACCAAGAGTCAAGGCAAAACACCCTATGAGCTTTGGAATAAAAGGAAGCCTCTTGTTTCTTTCTTTTCGTGTGTTTGGTTGCAAGTGTTTCATACACAATAATGGTAAAGATCGATTGAAAACATTTGATAGTAAAGTCGATGAAGGAATAATCTTAGGATATTCGAAGTCAAGAAAAAAGCTTCGAGTTTACAAACAGTAGGACTCTTATTGTGGAGGAAACACCTCATGTTGTTTTTGATGAATCTACTTGTGTTCGGAAGAAACAGAAACATGATGCAGATGAACCCGACTAAGAGGATCACCAGATTAAGCCCGAAAATGAAAAGATAAATCATCCATTTGAACACGAAAAGAAGAAGTCGGTCACACATCCTATGATTGGGTGACTCGGACTCGAATAAAGAAGTTCAGGATGGAACTCGGGATGGTGAGACTCGGAAAACCAACACTCCAAGGTGACCAATCCGAACAGACACCGCCTCGGACTCGGTATGTGATGCCAATGAAGATGTGGTCACAAATTGAGGCAAATTCTCGAATCTATCAACCAAAGGGGAAAAAATGTCTCGACAATGTTCTCAATAGAATTTCCCGAGGAAGATGATTCCTTTCTCCTTTTATGTTGTTCCCCGAGTTTATTGATTTAATCAACCTAACATTTCAAATGTTGAGGATACTATTGAAGGGGAACATCAAGAAGGAAATGGTTAGATAGTCATCCTACAAGTCGATTGTGGGTGATCTAACCAAGGTGTTAAAACAAGAAGGTTCCATGGTGAGAGTGCACTATTCTGCTGCTTCCTATCGGAGAAAAAAACTCTTTTGAGATTGGTGAAGCTCTACAAGATTCTCATTGGATTCTTGTTATGCAAGATGAAATTTGAATCAATTCTCAAGGAATGAAGTATGGGAGCCGGTAGATAGACCGTAAAAGGCACAATGTCATTGGAACCAAGTGGGTTTTCAAGAATAAAAGAGATGAAAACAATAACATTGTGAGAAACAAGGCAATGCTAGTTGCACAAGGTTATTCCCAAGAAGAAGGCTTGGATTATGATGAAACCTTTGCACCTGTTGCAAGACTAGAAGCCATCAGATTGTTTCTTGCATATGCTACCCACATGAAGTTCACAGTCTATCAAATGGATGTGAAAAGTACATTTTTGAACGGTGTGCTTAAAGAAGAGGTTTATGTGGAACAACCTCCTGGTTTCAAACAGAATGACCAAGTTTACAGGCTCAGAAAAGCTTTGTATGGTCTCAAGCAAGCACCCAGAGCATGGTATGATACTCTTTCTCAGTTTCTTACTGACCATATTAACATTAAAACAGATTGTCATAACTTGAATTAATAAAAGAAAAATGTAAATTAAAATTATACAATTAGATACACGACTCAAATGTAAGAATTATTACGCAAACAAAAACACAGAACATTAATAGTTGATAATAATTGGGACGCAACCCAAAATAATTAATCTAAAATAAATCTTGGTACAAATCTAAAACTAATCTAAACAACTAACATGAATGAGTCAAACACCTCTTCAAGAAAGTCTGAAACTTCTGTATGATGATGAGGAAGTCATTTTCTTCCAAGATGAATTGAGAAAAGAAGCAACACCATTGATATTCGACGAGATGAAAATCGATTGAGCCAATGACATAATCTCCAAAGAGTATATATGCTGAGGGTTTTAGGAGTAATGATAATTAAATGGTGATCTCCAAAGTATATACACTCACGAATTTGACTTGGGAGGAATAGTGAAAACGGAATGTAAGGAGAGAATTTAATAAATAAAACGTTATGCACAATTATTGGAAAATAAATGACGCAATTTCCCCTAATGAAATGAAGGACTGAGATTGATAATGAAAGATCTAAAGGCCAGAAAAAAAGAGCGGGAAAACAAAAAAGGAAATCCGTAAGTGTATTATATAGTTATAGATATACATTTTTGGGGAAAAAAAATTATCCTCCCTTAATCAAATTTGTACTCTACTTAAATTTATATTAAGATAAAAATTTATGTAAACATGAGTTCACGATAAATTCTATTTTTTTTTAATAATACTGTTATTTAAAAAATTATCACTATTATGCATAAAAGTTATTGTTATCATACTAAAAACTTATCATTATTTAAAATATTTTTTTAATAATTTTTATGCATAACAATGATAGAGTTCATATATATACACATTATTCACAGTATTTTATCACGACTAATTCGCTATTGAATAAGCAGTGGAAACTCCAAACATTTTCATTATTTAAAGTTGCATTAGTGACCAAATATCTATAATTTTATAATAGTATAAGTAATGAGAGAGAAGAAGATAGTGAAGAATCATTATTGTAGCAAGTGGAACTATACTTCCTTTGTGGTGTAGGGGTGGGTTCTTGGTTTTAATAAAAAAAAATATTTTCTTTATATTTTTATTTTTCACGAATAATTTCAAATTTTAATAATTTTTCAAATGTTGACTCGAACCCACAACATCATGGCACAAATAGGGGTACTCTAACTGCTTGAGCTATTCTATTTCGTCATATATATAATATAATAGTACCCTATTAAAGAAAAATATTAACAAAACAAATGAGAATAAAAATTAATGTATAGGTGAACAAAATTAATTTAATTAAAAATTTTGTTACTTCATCTCACACTACACAATTTCCAATTAAAATTTAAACCATATAATTCGTGCATCGCATGGAAGAAACACTAGTTTGTCACAAAAATATATATTAACTGTCAATATATAATGTTGTTAGTAATCATCACATATTACATAATTTTTTACAATGATTTTTTCCTGCCAACTATGTAATTGGTGTCATCTTATTAGAGAGAAAAAATATCGACAATATATAAAGTTATTACTAGCTATCACAACTTAAGTTGGCACGTATTTATAGATTGTCAGTATGTGATAGAGTGCTGGGAGCGGTCAATGATTCTGGCGGATATTGAGAATTTGATATGGACGGTTGCCGGTTTTCGTGAGCTTGTTTTCGACATGCTAATAGCGATGTCTAGGACGAAGGCAGAAATATTTTGTATGGTGGCATGGGAAATATGGAAGGAAAAAAAATGGGGCAATTACTCTTAGATGTCATTTATAAAGCATCTTTACTCTAAGGTCTATTATTTTTTATTCCTTACTCTAAGGTGCAAAAATTGGACCAAAATATCCGAATTACCCTTTTGTATAAAATAATATGCAGATTTTAGATTTTACTGATTTTTTTTATTTATCTGTTCTTTTATTTAAAAAAAAATTGAAATAAAATATTAGCCAAAAAATTTACATATTTTAGATTTTGAATTTTATCAATTTTTTTTAATTATCTATAATTTTATTTAATTAATTTCTTTTTAGTATTAACCAAAAAATTCTACACACCCGTACAAAAAAATCTGCACACCCGTACAAAAAAATCTACAAAAAAATCTGCACACCCAATTTTTATTAATCATCTGTCTTTTTATTTAAAATTCTACAAACTCATAAAAAAAATCATGTACACTCATAAAAAATTCTGAACATTCGTAGAAAATTCTGCACACCCCAAATTTTTTTTTAATTATCTGTCTTTTTATTTAATTAATTTTTTTCAGTAATAAAATATTAGCCCCAAACAAAAAAAAAATTGCACACTCCAATTTTTTTTTAATCTCTTTTATATTTAAAAATTCTGCAACAATATTACATCTGGGTTCATAAAAGCATACAGCATGCCCATCTCACAAATAATTAATCTCGGTTCATAAAGCATACACCATACCCTACAAATAATTAACAATCCAATAACAAGGTGAACATTTAAGACACTAAAACTTCTCATCCTATTAACATGAACAGTGTCTGGTTTCTCATGAAAGCTATCAAAACTTCAAATTGAAGTTGCGTCTGATATTATACCAATTTTTCAAAATTAAACAACACACAAACCCTTCACATAACTGATCCACAGCAGCAGATAACTCCCATGGAATTCTGCAAAAAATGCCAGAGTGAAACAAGGGTGTAGAATTTCCCAAAATAAAAGAAACGTCTCATTTAGCCCCACCACCAAAAAAATTCCCAAAGGCCGCCATGCCCAACACCCAGACAAAAAACACCAGATCCACCCGCACTAAACCCGTGCCCGACTCGGCCGCTCCGCCACGCGCGCACCCACACACACAAAAGAAATCAGATCTTCCCCCACTTGAATAGCAAAAACCAAGGCCGCCGACCCCAGATCCGCCGCTGCAGCTAGCCACTCAGCCTCCCCAAACAACCCCCGGCGTGCCTCTGCTCTCAGATCCGTCCAGGGTGGGTTGGGCTTCGAAAATGCTGGCCACAAAACTCAAATCGCCAGATTTCTTTTAATTGAGGTGGGGGTGGTGGTGGTGAGTCGCCATAAATCTTTTTAGTGAGGCGGGGGTGGTGGTTGAGAGGGAGAAATGGGGGTGGGTTCGGCAGCAGCGACAGATGTAATGGGGGTGTGGGCAGAGAGAAATTTTAGGTTTTTTTTTTGGGTGGGGTGGGGTGGGATGGGGTGGAAAAATTGAGAGAAAATGAGAGACGTAGAGATGTGGTGAGGTTAATTTAATTTGTTGGGTGGGACCGAAAATTTAGTGTATGTGAACAAAAGGGTATAAGTGTTCATTTTTGCACCTTAGAGTACTATCAAAAAGTGGTAGCACCTAAGAGTAATGGTTGTTGAAAAATAGCACTTTTAAGTAATTTTCCTAAAAAAAATGATTGGGTGTGGTCAGGGCGTCATAAATCTGCTGCTGAAGTTGTGTGCTCGTCGGCTATCTTTTTGGATGAATGGACGCAGGCATCAACTACATTTTTGCTGGTATGGTCGTGCGTCACGAAGCTGCAACGATCTGTCTTGCTTTGCATGTTCCACTAGATGGCGAGTTGAAACTTAAAGTCGACGCTGGGTTTTTTGAGGATACTAATCAAACCGGTGTAGGGACGGTATTGCGGAATGACCATGGTATGTTTATTATGGCAAAATCTATAGTTTTTCCCGGCTATGTGACAGTGGAGGTTGGAGAGGCAATGGGGTTCCATGAGGCGCTTTCTTGGGTACGAATGTTGGATTTTGAGAATGTGATAGTTGAGGGTGATTCCAAGATTTTTATTGATGATGTTGCTATGGGATCGAGTGGTTTGTCAATTTTTTTCAGATTATATTGGTGCTTGCCAGGATATACTTAATCAATGTCCGACTTATTACGTTAATTTTGTTAGAAGAGATGCCAATAAAATGGCTTACGAGTTTGCCCGAGCTTCCCGTGATTATGGGGGTTCTTTTTGTTGGTTAGACCCATCGACTTTTGTGGATGGACTACCCGACACTTCGTGTGTTTGCAATAATGAAAACTAGTTCTTTTGATTTAAAAAAAATATTATTTCGTAACAAAATAAATTATTGCCATTATATGTGTACTTCTAGTAACAAGCATTCAATGATCACTAATATTTAATATAATTATATTCATTTCAAAATATATATTAAATTCTTAATTTATTTAATGTAATTATTAATTAATTAATTAAAGTCAATAATCGATGTATTAATTAAGATTTTAGTGTATTTAAATGATATTTTAATTTGCAAACATATTTAACTAAAAATGGCAGCTGCTCTCTTGTGGTTATAAATCATAAAAACTCGTACGAACCTATATTTAAGTGATTTTTTTAAAGCATCACCGTTCAATTTACAAAGTATCACTGTTAATATTTTTGAAAAGAATTACAATAATTCAAATATTTTTAAAGAATTATTCTTTATATTCTAATCAGTGATACATAGTATACTTAAAGACGAAAACTAAAAAAAATAGAGAACACATGATTCCGAGTTTACAGAACTTACAAATTATAATCTAGTTTCTTTCAAAAGGTTTATGTTCAATTTACAAAAAAAACGATTTAGGTCAAAAAGTCGAAAGACATTTTCAATTCGGTGTGATCTCCAAATTTCGTACCAATTATTTGAGAGACTGTCATCAATCAATAATCATTTTTTCATATTTAAATAAATAATTTATAATTTTATTTGCAGTCGTTGAAAAACACTCGATTTAAAAATTATTTTTACCTTTTGTTTAAACAAGTTTTTTTAAAAAAAGTATTAAACTCAACATTATAAACTATCGAAATAAAATTACATTGATCATAACTTCATAAGTTCAACAAAAAAGTAAACAAAAAGTAAAATAAAAGAGTAATTCAAACAAATCTATTCTTACTTTCTTTATTTGTTTGTCCACCAAATATATTCTCATATCATTTATAAGAATATACACTTTATCTTTATTCTCCAATTATCATTTAATTATTTCAATTGTCATTGTAATTTACTCACAAACAAATAGCTTTATTTATAAGTTCCACAATACCTATAATATTCTTACTTTATCTATTATTTTTTTTAAATGTTGTGCCCAAAATAGTAGGAATATATTTCGTGGATGGAGGTAGTACTATAAAAAGAAGAAAAAGTGATAAAAAAAAAATATATGTGAAACTCGATTCTTTTACTGAAGAACCGTAGAACAGATTTTAATCCCAATTTTAGTGGAAACCAAACCCTAAATTACAAAAAACGGCCCAACAGGAGCTACTTCACCCATGCGTTTGCGAACGCATTATGCAGATTGTTGTGCTCACATAGTATTCCTGCCGTTCTAACAAGGTACAACTTTGCTATTTTGGTTAAACTTGCTTCATTTCATTTGAACCAAATGAATTGTGGGTTTCAATGTATTTTGATGGCTGATAGTTTGAAATATTGTGATCCTTTTTATCTGTATATATATATTCATTTGTTGGTAAATGATGAATCCTGTAATTTATGAAGTCGTTCTTTAGCAAATTATGTATACATTTTCCCCTATCCGTGTTTGCTGGTACTGCTTTAGAACACTAATAATTTGTCCCTTCTTTTCTCATTTCAATTTACATCTCCATTCTTTATTTAAGGTGGGCGTTAGATTTAATTGAAGTTTTCAACAATAATAAGAACAAACAGTATAAATATGTAAAGGATTCAGTGCTGAGATTTCTAAAACAATGTTCAATTCGAATTGCAGAAAAGTCGAGGACACATAAAGCAACACAATGATGTTCATTAGACACTTGGAACCTGGTTTCGAGACCAAAGTGGTGAGTCTTTTTTTCTTTTTGTAAATTGAAATGGTGATGCTGTGCTATTTTTTTTCTTCTTTACTATGTTGAATTCCATATATATGTGTGATATATATGATAGTGCTGGACTTATTTTTTAGTAGGTTTTATGTGAACATGGTGTACTATTCGGATTACTCATTTGGATCTCCTTGACCTGCATTAGAAATTAACCCCCATAGTTGTTTAGGGTGCAAGGCGCACCGAGGCACAAGGACCAAAATTGCTTAAGCTAATATAAACTTAAATTAAACATATTTGCATCTAAATAACTAATAGATTGAAGTTCAAAAGCACATAAATTACACAAATTTTAAAAAAAAAAACATGTATGTACTAGTCAAAAAACTTAAATAAGAAAAAAAAGAGGAAGTGGAAGGTAAAAACCCTAGTTTTCCACTTCTAATTATAGATAAAAATGTGTGTACTATTCTGAACCCTAGAAACATGTTTTTCTTTGCTAAACTTAAAAAAAAAAATCTTTTTGGACCCACGCCCACCTCACCCATGGAGAGGGCAGGCCCTTGTGCGCGTTGCACCACCTTTAACAACTATGGTCACCCCCAACCCATGTTTCAATTGAGCAAAACACTGGTGCTCAATTCTCTATACCGTGCACCTTGTGTATGTAATACTTTGTGCGTATTTTTTGTTGTTTTTCTCATTGATGTAGTTACTGAGACTAGAAAATAGTAGTATATGGTAAAATTCAGAAAAAGATATGATGTTAAGGAATCAGACACGATAACTCTAAACCATATTGTATTTGTATTTATCAACACTTGAATTGGGTAGAATTTGGGAGTGGGAGAAGTTATTGTTGACTTCTATTAGGCTCCATTTGGATGGATTGATTTGAAATCCATGGATTTCACACACAAATCATCACTCTCCAATGGATTTACAAATACTTAGATTTGAGAGTCTAGTTTAAAATGGAGGAATTTCAAATCCTCATCAAAATCCAGTCATTTGAAATTCTCTCATCTCTACCCCTTCCCTCTCTCTCACCCCCTTCACTCTCTTCCCTAAACTCTCAAATCTAAGTATTTGTAAATTTATTAGAGAATATGATTTGTGTGTGAAATCCATGAATTTTAAATTCATCCATCCAAATGGAGCCTTAGGCCCCGTTTGGTTTTGTGGATGTGATAGATTGGTAGTGATGGGATTTTGAAGGATTGCACTGTTCCAAGTCCGCGTCTATTGCAAAAATGTGTTCGTTTGGTTTCATGGATAACCTCAAAAAATATTGTGGAGTCAATTAATTATGTGTGTTTGGTTTGTGGGATTAATGTTAAAATATATTGAATTGGACGATTTTGCCCTTGAAAAAACAACAGGTATATCGGGGCATTTCCTCATAATTCAACATTTTGATTTAGGGCTCTTCATTGAAAACCCAATTGCCAGAAAACGAACCAATCTTCCATCTCGAAACACATATTGATCCACAACTTTAATCCCATAATAAAATACATGCGCTAGGGGTTTCGACGGTTTCCCAACATCACAATACCATATCGAAGGTTTGAATCTTCTTCGATCAATGAATGCGATTTCATTTTTGTTGGGCATTACGGTTGCTTGAATGTCAATTCTAAATTTGCAAGGAAATTGAATATCCATATATCTATTTTAGGAATGTAGATTATGATGAGGTTTCATTGGTATTTGGATCGATTTGGTTTGGGTTATTCATTTTTCATATTTTAGTGTCCCGTTTCACTATCATTTGGGAGAACTATACTTAATTTTTTATGAATTGAATGCTCGAACCAGATATAATTCATGGTTTAAAGAAGATATATTCATTGAAAATGTCATTTGATTAATTTATGACAGTGATTATGTGTTTCTGAACATAATTTCGTCCTAGGTTTAGTGGGGTAACACTTGAGGATAATCATTTTTTGTGTTTTGTTTTTGAATTAATTTTGTTGCATATTCTTTTCTTTCATATTGACACACATGATGTAAAGCATGAATCGAAGTCATGGGACCAATTCAAGTGGGGATAGTGTTGGGATATTTTAGTTTTGATAATTTATGTCAAAACATTATCAACTTGTGTTATTCAAGCTAATTTACAGGTAACAAGTTAAGGGGGAACGAGAGAACAAATTAAGGGGGAACTCACGAAATCAGAAGAAGATGATCGAGATCAGACGAGGCTGCAGACGAGACTGATCGAGATCAGATGAGTAAGACGAGTTCCGGAGTCAACTGATGAGCTGTGCAAAATCAGAAGTGAAGAAAAGCTAAAGCCAGCAAATCAGAAGAGAAGCTTGCAGATCAGAAGATGAGTAAAAGAGACTGATCAAGATCAGACGTGATCGAGATCAGATATGAAGATGAGCAGATGAGACTGATCGAGATCAGACGTGATCGAGATTAGATATGATAACCTGATATGCTAACCTGATGTACTGACCTGATGCTATCCTGAGATGCTGAACTGAAGAAATGATGATCTGATCAGTCGAGCTGATCAGATCAGGCAAAGAAGAAATCTGTTGGTCCCGGTGGGAAAACCTATTTTGCGCGTGCGGAAGCAAAACGTTTGACTTCGGTGCATATAAAACAGGGGTGAGGGCAGAGTGTTTCCAATTTTTAAACTTTGGAGCTCATGTGTTGTGTTTTGCTTATAACTAGATGCATATGACAAGTATAAACATAAAGCAGTAAACAACACAGCAATATATAGTGGTTCGGACAACCAGTCCTACATCCACTCTCCCTCTCTAGGGAAATTCCTTATCAACTTCTGAGCTTTCTGACTACCTCGTGTAGTTTACTTACTCAACTCGGCCCTGAGTTTTCTGACTACTCCACGTAGTTTACTTACTCAACCCGACCCTGAGCTTTCTTACTACCTCTGTAGTTTACTAACTCAAACTCTTAGATGTTTAATGAGTTCACACTCCTTCGGGACTTATCACCCTCACTCGGGTTTGCCTAACAACCACCTCACTTCACCACTGGGTTTGGGTTTTGGTGTTGTCTCCAACTATGGTGAGATTTTCCCTTACAATGGTTTAGCCTCAATGCTAAGGTTGGAAAAATCTCTCTAAGCTTATGATACATCGTGGGTTGCTTAGGTTGGGTTCTAGAACACTCTTTGACTATATTTGTATATCTACAGACTTGTGTTCTAGGGTGGGAATGCTTTGACTATAACGCTCTTTGGCTTTGTAGCATTTTGTGCATAATCTACATGCATCCACACTCCACACCTGATAATGAAGGAAGAACTTGTATTTATAGTGTGGATTTGAATGTTACCGTTGGAGAGAATCACATTCAAATCCATACTATTCTTTTTATAAAGTTCTCGCAGCTTTTTTCAGTTGGTTGTCTTCCTCTCGTTGGTCCACGTCAGCTGGATTCCAACGGCTATATTCCTCAGCTTCAGTGCCTCGGAACATTCAGGATATCTTGAGCATTGATGACATTCTTGAGTTCTTGATAATTACTGTGCCTTGATATTTCTCCTCGAGTCTTTAGGTTCTCTCGAGTCTTGATTCTCTGAGTCTTGTGTTCTCTGAGTCTTCGTTTTTTCGAAGTCTTGAGTTCTCTGAGGCTTCAGGTTCTCTGAGCCTTCAGTTTCTCCCGATCCTTGATTTCTCTGAGCCTTGATTCTCGAGATCCTCTTGAGTCTTGAAACTAACTTTGTTCTATATCTGCCACTATACATGGTGCGGATAATATCCCCGAACACTCTAAAACCTAATCGACTCATCTATCAAGATTATCCCGAACATGTCATACTCGGGGGTTTTTGGGATCTAATCAAAATCCTTTTTATTAAATTCATTTCCCAACAATTTCCCTTTTTGATGATGTCAAAACCTATCTTGTTACAAACATATAACCTCTACTCAGGTTTCAGGTTTTTCCTATTACAAGAATGGTAAATCTCTAATCAATTTAAAACAGATTTCTTCAGTAATGAATCTTTCCTAAATAGATCATTACTAAATACTTAAGCAATTTCTCCCATAGCATCATATAGTTTTCCTTTTATATGAGCATACAATCAGATCAGAGACATTCAATCAGGCATATCAACATAAAAGACATGTAAAAAAGATAATGAGGTATTATCTTTGAGCATAAAGATAAAGGTTTCATTGATTGTATGTTATCAGTTACAGATTACAATGAACTTATCAAAGAAATAAAGACAAAAAAAAACATAAAGAATTACAAGTCTTCAGTTTTGGTCTTTAGTCTTCTGTCTTCAGCTCGGCTCCTCATTCTTCTTCAATGGACCTTGTCTGATCAGGTATACTGACACTCATGCTGACTGAGTTCAGTTTCTTCTGACTTCAGACATCTTGACCCTCAGGTCTTCTGACCTATACTGAGTCTCAGTTTACTTTACTTACTGAGTCTCAGATCACTTTACCCAAGCTATCTGATTTCTTCTTTGCCTGATCTGATTAGCTCGACTAATCAGATCAACACATCTTTAGATCAACATAGCATCAGGTCATTATATCAGGTTAGCATATCAGGTTTATCATATCTGATCTTGATCACGTCTGATCTCGATCAGTCTTCATCTGCTCATTATCATATCTGATCTCGATCACGTCTGATCTTGATCAGTCTCTTTTGCTCATCTTCTGATTTGCAACCTTCTCTTCTGATTTGCTGGCTTTAGCTTTTCTTCACTTCTGGTTTTTGCACAGCTCATCATTTGAACTCATCTAACTTATTTGATCTCGATCAGTCTCGTCTGCAGCCATGTCTTGATCTTGATCATCTACTTTTGATTCTGTGAGTTCCCCCTCAAGTTGAAGTTCCCCTTTCAACTGATATAGACCGATATATCTGATTTGGTGAAGTTTTCAAGCTCAGCTGATTTTCTTCATTTGATCAGCTTTGTATGTAATCAGATTTTTGTTGACCTAATCTGATTCTCCTCAGATTAAGCCAATTCTTGGAAAGTGTTACTGCCAAAACTTAGTCTAGAATAGTAGCCTCTATTCCCTAAGTTGGTGCGATTTGACATGCGTAGATATCGTCTGACACTCTCGATATGTCAATCCGCCGTAACTTTTTCCAATTATCGGTCGCGTGATTTCTACACGCTGTCCTTGTGATGCAAATTTTTCTAAAAAGGCTTTGAGAGCTCAAATTTGCATCTGCACCCTTGCTTGGCCTCTATAAATTGGACCAATATTTTACACAACATAACTCATTCACCATACTTATCTTCTTTGTAGAATCATGTATCCTGGTGAACCCTTGTTTCCGGTGAGACTTCCTAAAAACACTTTTACCCCCTTTTCCATGATTTCATCTTCTCAAATCAACCATGTGTGTCCCTTTTTGCGGTTCTCGTCGTCATCAAAGATTTCTCATACAATCGTTGCTAAGCTTCTCTACCATCAGGGTGGCGGATCTGCTGTCGCAACTGAGAAGACACTTCTCCTAATCGTATGCAGCTTGTGTGTCTTTCTGGATGACGTAACCAGCATTAGCAGACTCAGTCTGAAAATGAACGTGAGTTTGATATGCGAACTTGATCAGACAACAGCTGATCTTCCTATATCAAACTCACCATTTAACAGCTGGAGAGCCCACTGACTCTTTCTTAGGGCTCCTGGCTTAAAAATCCTATCAAGGCCGCTCTCACTCCATTGGAGAGTCCATCAGTTTGCGGCATAGGATTACCTTTCAAGCCTCCCTCATCCTGTTAAGTGGGGGAAAATGAGAGCATGAGATCTTAAAATCTCTCTCTTTCCTCCTCTTAATCACTACCCTGTAGATCGGGTTTGGGTTTGGATGAAGGTTTAGGGTTATGGCTTAGAGGTTTAGGGTTTAGAGTTATGTATTGACCTCCGGGTTCTCTTGCGTTTGTAACTTGTAATGTAACCTGACCCTCGGGTTTTTATCAATGAAAAGTTCTATTATTCCATTGTTGTGTAAAACTTTCTGTTTGCTCTGATACCAATTGTTGGTATCAGATCAGAGACAGGTTTTAAAAATAGATCTGCTCAGGCGATTACATTGAAGAAGTAATCTTTTGAGCACCTGCTCTGATACCACTTGTTGGTCCCGATGGGCAAACATATTTTGCGCGTGCGGAAGCAAAACGTTTGACTTCGGTGCATATAAAACAGGGGTGAGGGCAGAGTGTTTCCAATTTTTAAACTTTGGAGCTCATGTGTTGTGTTTTGCTTATAACTAGATGCATATGACAAGTATAAACATAAAGCAGTAAACAACACAGCAATATATAGTGGTTCGGACAACCAGTCCTACATCCACTCTCCCTCTCTAGGGAAATTCCTTATCAACTTCTGAGCTTTCTGACTACCTCGTGTAGTTTACTTACTCAACTCGGCCCTGAGTTTTCTGACTACTCCACGTAGTTTACTTACTCAACCCGACCCTGAGCTTTCTTACTACCTCTGTAGTTTACTAACTCAAACTCTTAGATGTTTAATGAGTTCACACTCCTTCGGGACTTATCACCCTCACTCGGGTTTGCCTAACAACCACCTCACTTCACCACTGGGTTTGGGTTTTGGTGTTGTCTCCAACTATGGTGAGATTTTCCCTTACAATGGTTTAGCCTCAATGCTAAGGTTGGGAAAATCTCTCTAAGCTTATGATACATCGTGGGTTGCTTAGGTTGGGTTCTAGAACACTCTTTGACTATATTTGTATATCTACAGACTTGTGTTCTAGGGTGGGAATGCTTTGACTATAACGCTCTTTGGCTTTGTAGCATTTTGTGCATAATCTCCATGCATCCACACTCCACACCTGATAATGAAGGAAGAACTTGTATTTATAGTGTGGATTTGAATGTTACCGTTGGAGAGAATCACATTCAAATCCATACTATTCTTTGTAAGTTCTGCAGCTTTTTCAGGCTGGTTGTCTTCCTCTCGTTGGTCCACGTCAGCTGGATTCCAACGGCTATATTCCTCAGCTTCAGTGCCTCGGAACATTCAGGATATACTGAGCATTCAGTACATTACTGAGTTCTTCAGTAATTACTGTGCCTTCAGTATTTCTCTGAGTCTTCAGGTTCTCTGAGTCTTCAGATTCTCTGAGTCTTCAGGTTCTCTGAGTCTTCAGGTTTTCTGAGTCTTCAGGTTCTCTGAGGCTTCAGGTTCTCTGAGCCTTCAGTTTCTCTGATCCTTCAGTTTCTCGAGCCTTGATTCTCGATATCCTCTTGAGTCTTGAAAACTAACCCGCTCTATATCTGCGACTATACATGGTGCGATAATATCCCTAACACTCTAAAATGAATCCTGACTCATCTATCAAGATTATCCTGAACATGTCATACTCAGGGGTTTTGGGATCTAATCAAAATCCTTTTTATTAAATTCATTTCCCAAAAAAATCGATAGCTCGAAATCAATGTGACTGAGGGTCGAATGTCTCGAACTTCGGAAGAGCCGAACTCAAGAAGCTCTGAGTGTCAAGATACCGACGAATAAGGTCCGGCCAAGAGAAGTCTCCGGCTGAATCAAGGAACCCGAGACTCGATAACTCAAGGCTCGATAACTCAAGGCTCAAATAAATTGAAAGCTCGAGATAACTCAAGGTTCGGATAAATTTAAATAAATCAAGGCTCGGGAAAGACAGATAACTCAAGGCTCGGATAGCTCGATAACTCAAGGCTCGATAGAATCAAGATCCTGAGACTCAGAAGAAACTGAAGAATATAGCCGTTAGATTAAGCTGACGTGAACCAATGAGAGGAAGATGACAAGCCTGAAAAAAGCTGCAAAAAGCTACAGAGTAGTATGGATTTGAATGTGATTCTCTCCAACGGTAACATTAAAATCCATACTATAAATACAAGTTCTTCCTTCATTATCATGTGTGGAAGTGTGGAGAAATGCAGGAAAACACCATTGAAGCTACAGAGCCAAATCATGTAGCATTTCCACCATAGAACACAGAGCAAGAAATACACGCATATATTCAAGAGTGTTCTACCCTAGATCTAAGCACAAATGTAATATCCTAAGCTTAGAGAGATTTTCCCATCCTTAGCATCGAGGCTAAACAAATGTAAGGAAAAATCTCAACCTAGTTGGAAACCAAACAAACCTTTACCCAAACTCAAAGTTAGGTTAAGTTTGTCACCGCAAGATTTCAGACTAGGGATTCTAGTTTCTGATTTTTGGGTTCGGTTGAGTGTGAACTCAGTAAACATCTATAGGCAATCCCGTGAGGGAGATAAGTCCCGTTTGAGTGTGAACTCGGTAAACATCTATAGGTGATTCGGTGTGGGAGATAAGTCCCGCTTGAGTGTGAACTCAATAAACATCTGTTGGGTGTTGGACTAACACATAAAATTAAGTTCAGTTGGTTAAGTTGGTGCCCCGAAAGGGAAGAGTGGATGTAGGGCGGGTTTCGTCCGAACCACTATAAAATCTTGTGTGTTCTTTACAGCTTTATGTTTATACTTGTCATATGCATTTGATTACAAGCAAAACAACACACATCGTTCTTAAAAGCGAAAAATTTGGAATCACTCTACCCTCACCCCTATTTTATATGCATCACACACGACATGTTTGCTTCCGCACGCGCAAAGTGGGTTTTTCACCCACAAAATCTCGGGACCTTCAATTGGTATCAGAGCGGGGAGTTCAACAGATCACTATTTTTCAAAGTGATCGCCTGAACTGATCTATTTTTAAAACAAAAACCCGATCTCTGTAAATGCATATATTTTAAATGTTTTGGCATCATTATCAAAAAGGGGGAAATTGTTGGGATATTTTAGTTTTGATAATTTATGCCAAAACATTATCAACTTGTGTTATTCAAGCTAATTTACAGGTAACAAGTTAAGGGGGAACGAGAGAACAAATTAAGGGGGAACTCAGGAAATCAGAAGAAGATGATCGAGATCGCACAAGGTCAAGACATGAGACCGACGAGATCGATGAGTAAGATGAGTTCGAGTCAATCACGAAATGCAAAAAAATCGGCGAAGAAAAGCTAAAGCCAAAAGAAATCGAAGAGAAGGTTGCGATCGGAAGATGAGCAAAAAGAGACCGATCAAGATCGACGGATCGAGATTAGATATGAAGATGAAAGGCATTTAAACCGATCGAGATCAGACGTGATTAAGATCAGATATGATAACCTGATATGCTAACCTGATGTATTGACCTGATGCTATCCTGAGATGCTGAACTGAAGAAATGATGATCTGATCAGTCGAACTAATTAGATCAGGCAAAGAAGAAATCAGATAGCTTTGGTCAATGTGACTTGAGGGTCGTAATGTCAAACTCGGAAGAGCCGAACTCAAGAAGCCCGAGTGTCAAGATACCCGACGTATAAGGTCCGCCAAGAGAAGTCTCGCTTGAATCAAGGAACCTCGAGACTCGATAACCGGAAGGCTCGGATAACTCAAGGCTCGATAACTCAAGGCTCGATAAACCGAAGCTCGATAACTCAAGGTTCGGGATAGCTCAAATAAACCAAGGCTCGGATAAAGACAGATAACCTGAAGGCTCAGATAGCTCAGATAACCTGAAGGCTCAGATAACCAGAAGACTCAGATAGAACTAAAGATCCTGAGACTCAGAAGAAACTGAATAATATAGCCGTTAGATTCAGCTGACGTGGACCAATGAGAGGAAGACGACAAGCCTGAAAAAAGTCGCAAAGTTACAGAGAGTAGTATGGATTTGAATGTGATTCTCTCCTACGGTAACATTCAAATCCACACTATAAATACAAGTTCTTCCTTCATTATCATGTGTGGAAGTGTGGAGAAATGCATGAAAACACCATTGAAGCTACAGAGCCAAATCATGTAGCATTTCCACCATAGAACACAGAGCAAGAATAACACGCATATATTCAAGAGTGTTCTACCCTAGATCTAAGCACAAATGTAATATCCTAAGCTTAGAGAGATTTTTCCATCCTTAGCATCGAGGCTAAACAAATGTAAGGGAAAATCTCAACCTAGTTGGAAACCAAACAAACCTTTACCCAAACTCAAAGTTAGGTTAAGTTTGTCACCTCAAGATTTCAGACTAGGGATTCTAGTTTCTGATTTTTAGGTTCGGTTGAGTGTGAACCCAGTAAACATCTATAGGCAATCCCGTGAGGGAGATAAGTACCGTTTGAGTGTGAACTCGGTAAACATCTATAGGCGATCCGGTGAGGGAGATAAGTCCCGCTTGAGTGTGAACTCAATAAACATCTGTTGGGTGTTGGACTAACACATAAAGCTAAGTTCAGTTGGTTAAGTTGGTGCCCCGAAAGGGAAGAGTGGATGTAGGGAGGGTTTCGTCCGAACCACTATAAAATCTTGTGTGTTCTTTACAGCTTTATGTTTATACTTGTCATATGCATTTGATTATAAGCAAAACAACACACATCGTTCTTAAAAGCGAAAAATTTGGAATCACTCTGCCCTCACCCCTGTTTTATATGCATCACACGACATGTTTGCTTCCGCACGAGCAAAGTGGGTTTTCCACCCACAAAATCTCGGGACCTTCAGATAGTAATCCACGGTACAGGTCTCCTGGCAGTGATCCTAATTTGCATTGTCATTGTAGGTTCAAGTTACGTGTGCACACATCAACGATAAGGCATAATCCAGGAAGGCGTTTTATTTCATGTCCGATTAGGGGGGTAAGCTTCCACTATATCAATCTTTTTATTCAATTGGATAGTATAGGTTACATAAAAATGAATGACTTTATTGTGATGCAATTGTGATATTTGTTTTTTTTTTGTAGAAAGATAAATGTGGCTTGATGCGGAATTGCCACCCCGATCACTTGAAGTAATCAATAGTTTATATGAACAAATTGATTCTTATGAGCAACGGTTTGCGTCAAACAAGATTACAGAGGCACGCCTAAAGAAAATTGTATGTGTTCAGATGATTGTTATCTTGTTCCTGTTCTTAAGTTTAATGATTATGGGAGCTAGAGTAATGCGGACAAGCCCCCCTTTTGAATTCAAAACTCTAAGTAATACAATCTAATATGTTAATTAGCATTAATTAAACGTATGTGGTTTATCAAACTAATTCTGCATGCAAGTACTGAGTACATCAATGTGGAATTGACCAAGTACATTTTTCCTCGACTATGATCTTTATTTTGGATATCTTTTGTGCATCTTATCGTTGTAATGTGTAGTTATTCATAGGGTTTCGTATTTATTGAATGTAGCAGATGGTTTCTATTCAAATATGATGGCATTTGTGTTGGGAAATGAATTTAAATAAAGAAGTTTTGATTAGATCCCAAAATCCCTGAGCATGACATGTTCAGGATAATCTTGATAGTCTGAGTCAGGTTTCAGAATAGATTGTTCAGAAAGATATCTGCACAATGTATAGTCAGCAGATATAGATCAGGTTAGGTATTGAAGATATTGAAGACCCTAAAGATCCTGAAGATATTGAAGGACTCAGATAAACCTGAACGATTTAGAAGATACTGAGTAAATGTTCAGAAGTTACTGAAGACTCAAAATTTACTGAAGACTCAGTAGTTACTGAATACTCAGTAAAGACCTGAATGTTCAGAGGCCCTGAAGAAATATCTATCTGAATACATGCAAAACTAAAAGAATAGATATTGCCCAAACATTCATATGCAGGCAAAAGGAACTAAGTCTAAGTGTTGTTTAAGGTTGTCTCATTCAGAGAGATTGACCTAAAAAGAGTCGTTTTGTTTGTCTACATTCACAGAAGACAAGAACCAATCAGAGGAAGACAACACTGTACTTTACTGACACTGAAAGCGACAGGACTCTGAATTTGATCAGTAGTACTATGTTCCAGACTGCAAAAATCGGTGATTGACTACTTGGCTGCATATTTCCTAAAACATGCAAGGGAGTGTTCAAACCCTAAAAATATCCGTTCATCAATAACCAGAAGAGGAAACTCATGAAGCTATCTCCTCCAACGGATAGTTTTTCATAGAGTGACCTTGATGAAGTTGCCTATAAATACCAGTGACCTTCAATATTGAGAGGTTACGGGAAATTTCAAGCAACTCAAGAGCTCATTCGTATTCTTGCAAATTGAAGCACTCGAAAAACCTAGGATTTCCCAAGTGTTTCACATTGGAGAGAGCTCATTCACTAAGCCTAGATTGATAGGAATATTCAAAGCTTAGTAGAGATATCCTAGCCTTTGCATTTGATCTTATTGTAAAGGATATCTCACCCTAGTTGGAAACCAACCCAAAACCCAAACCCTTGTTAAGGTAGTTTGTGTGTGATTTGTTGGTGAGATAGAGTTGTAAAGAGTGAGTAAGCTGCAGTGAGCCAGCCAGAAAACTCTAGAGAAGAAGTTAGTAAGCTACTTGTGATAGTCTGAAAACTTGTGTGTGTTTGAGTTAATAAGCTGCAGTGAGTCAGCCAGAAAACTCAAGGTAGAAAAGTGAGTAAGCTACAGTGAGTTAGCCTGAAAACTTTAGGAAGTGGTTAAGGAATTTCTCTGAAGATCAGAGAGAGTGGACGTAGGAGCTTGAGTCTCTGAACCACTATAAATTGCTGTGTTGTTTGGTTTCTGTACTGCATTTATTATCTGTTGAATGATTTTCACTGAAAGCAGATTTTACTGATATTCAGTTGGAACCAATCCACTGAACTTACATCAAATTGATCACAGCCTTAATCAATGTTTTATTATAGGAAGAAGATTTTCAGCAAAGCTAAAACGAGTATAAACTCAGGGCCAACCATTCTGCACACTTGAGTAGCTAGAACAGATAGTTACCAAACTGAGCCAACTCTACCGAGTGTTCAGTAAGATAATTATCTGATCCAAGCTCCTCAGGATCTCTTATAAAATTCAGGATCAGTTGGGCTAATCTGAAGCTTTTGAAAGCTGCTCAGGACCATTGTCTCAGTAGGCTTTGACTCAGGGCGTTTTGTGCTTCTCAGGGCAAAAATATCAGGGCAACCTGACCCATCTGACCTCAGTGAAAAAAAAAGTTTTAAAAATCTCTGAACACGTGTATTCCCCCCCATACACGTGTGAGACTCGTTTGCACCGGGACCAACAAGTGGTATCAGAGCAGTGGTTCATTTTGACCACTTGCTTTGGTAACCATAGTCTTATTTGCTGAACTTTTGTGGTCTACTGAATAGATCTTACTGCTGATATCTTACAAGGCTCAGTCATCATACCTTCTAAGAAATATCCTATGCTCTCTGTTGAGAGTTATGACCTATGGAGACTGAGAATGCAGGCTCATCTGTATTCCAAACATGAAAGAATGTGGAGAGTGGTTTCTGAAGGACCATTCAAATATACTGTTGTGAATCCCAGAATCACTGATACTGAGAGGAATGATCCCAGAGATGAATTTCCAAAGCCTGATGACCAACTTACTCCTGATGAGAGAAAGTTATTCAATCTAGACTACATTGCCAAAGATACTCTATATAACACTATTGATGATGGTGTTATGGGGATGATTTCTCATTGTGAAACTGCAAAGGAAATATGGGACACACTTGTTGTTATGTGTTAAGGCACAGATCATATAAAAGAAAACAAACTTTCTGTTGCTATTGGAAAGTTTGATGGCTTTGAAATGGAAGATGGTTAATCCATTGACAAACTGGAAGTCAGATTCACTAGCATTATGAATGATCTAAATGCTCTTGGGAAAAGATACCCACAGAGAGAAGTGACACTGAAAATTCTTAGAGGATTATCTAAGAAATGAGATATACATGTTGTGGTGATTGAAAACACCAAAAATATTGATTCCATGTCATACCAACAAGTTTTCTCTGAACTGAAAGCTTATGAGTTTGTGATTGACAAGAAAACTAAAAAATCTGATAGCAAAGATGATTCTTCATCTAGCAAGAATGTGGCTTTTAAAGCCAGAATCTGAGAACTCACTTGCCAAAAATCAGGATGAGCAAGAGGATAAGCTAGTACTGATGGCAATGAGGTTTGAAAGACTTAATAGCAGATATGGGAAATATAAGAAATATTACAGGAATCACAGGTACAAGAACAGGAATAACTCAGAAGCTGAGGACAAATCCACTGAGAAAAGAAAGGACCACAAAGCTGAAGGATCCTCATCTAAAAAGAAGGACTCCAAGACCAAGGAGGAAAGTGATCAGGATGACGATGCCAACAGATGTTATAACTGTCAGAAGAAAGGTCACTTTCAATATGACTGTCCTGAGCTGAGTGCTAAAGAAAGAAATGAGAGACAAGCCAAGAGAGACAGAAAGATCTCCAGCAAGAAGGCTATGATTGCTGAAGAAGAAGAAGAAGAAGAAGGTTCCAGTTCTTCAGATGAGATATTCTCAGATAGTGACAGTGATGATGCATACCTTGTTGCTATGGAGGAGGTAAATTCTTCTATCTCTGTTGTTGCTCCTACACAAGCACATGAGTTATCAAGTTCAACTGTAACCAGTAATTTTGACCTGATGGATTCTTTTGAGAATCTTATGAAGGACTATTCTGTGTTACAAGAACTGCTTACAGAAACTCAAGAGCAGAACAAGGAACTGACTGCTGAGAATCTGAAGTGGAAAGACTCTAAAAATGCTGAGATCACTTCTCAATTAATGGGAACTACTGATGAACTGGATGTTCTGAAAGTACAACTCTCAGAGAAAGAGAAAGTGATAGAGATCCTGAATGGAAAATTAGAGAAATCCACTGAGGAAATTCAGCTTATCAGAACTGAGTTCAATGACCTCTTTGAGAAGCATGAAACTCTAAAGAAAAGTGAGGATAGTGCGTAGAGAAAGTTAGCTCTATTGAATTCTGCATCTAAAGTAATAGATGAAATTCAGAGTTATCAAAGACCTGCAACTATAAAGGCTGGATTGGGATATAATCCAGGGGGAACCTCACAAGGTCTTCTGAATGCTGCTTCTAGTAGCACCAAGACTGTCTTTGTTAAACCAGTGACATCTAATCTTCTTACTGAAGAACAACCTAGAGTTTTAGACAAGGGTAAAGGACCTATGGTTTCAGAAAAACTGAAGGTTCAGGGAAGAAAGCCCAAACCTCATAAAAAGGCTAGAAAACTTTAACACTCGGTAGGAAATTTTCAGGCCAGTACTTCAAAGCCTCAGGCTAAGAATACCAACCTGAAGAGATCTGCACGGAACCATAAGAGGAATTTTCAGAAGAGAAACACTCAGCAGAGATATTCTCAACTGAAAATACCAAGTCCTCAGATTACTGAAAGACCACAATTTCAGTACTGGCAACCTAAACCTCACTTGCCTAAAGGTAAGGGTTTCCTGAACCCAAGTCAGCAGAGACAAAGACCAGCTGCACCAAGGCCAAAGCATTGGAACAAGAGGCCTGAACCCAAGAAGAACTCAAAGGCTCATGTTCATGCTAAGGCTGGAACTCATACACAGGATACTGCCAAGGCACCTAGGGTGGTGAATGTGTATGTAGATGTTTATGGGAGATAAATCAGCCACTCTAAAGTAATTAGAGTTGTCAGGCAGATTTGGGTTCCAAAAGGTTCAGCTAACCTGGTAGGACCCTACACCAAATGGGTACCTAAAAACTTATTTGTTTTACAGGTGAAGGAAAAGGGCACTGAGCTGAATGAAGACAACATAGCCCTGATGAGTGGAAATGAATTGGCTCCTGATGTATGGTACCTGGACAGTGGATGTTCAAGACATATGACAGGATATAAACAATTACTCACTGACTATGTTGAGCAAAAAGGGCCTCAGATTACATTTGGAGACAATTCCAAAGGACAGACTGAAGGATATGGAACTCTTGAAGTTGATTCTGTTCATATCCATGGTATTTCATATATGTCTGGTTTAAAGCATAACCTGCTTTCAATCAGTCAATTCTGTGACAAAGGATTCAGTGTTGAGTTTTCAAAGAACTTATGTTATGTGAAAGACAATGCTTCACAGAAAATATTACTGACTGGTACTAGAAAAGGAAATGTGTATCTTGTTGATTGGAAATTATCTCACAAAGATACATGTTTGGTTGCAAAAAGCTCTACTGATACCAGTTGGTTGTGGCACAAAAGGTTGAATCACTTAAACTTCAAAACCCTGAACAAACTTGCAAGATTAGCACTTGTGAGGGGGTTACCAAATGAGGTGTTCAGTAAAGATCATGTATGGGATGCATGTCAGAAAGGAAAGCAAATCAGAGCATCTTTCAAAAGCAAAGTAGATGTTTCTACTGACAGAATACTACAACTGTTACATATGGATCTCTTTGGTCCAGTAACACCTGTGAGCACTAATGGCAGGAAATATACACTTGTGGTAGTTGATGACTACTCTAGATACACATGGGTCATATTCTTACTTAGTAAGAAGGAGACTCAGACAAAACTGCCAGAACTACTAAAAAGGCTCAGTACAGAAAAGAATCTGAGTGTGGTCAAAATCAGATCAGATAAAGGAACTGAATTTATCAACCAAATTATATCTGATTATTGTACACCAAATGGAATAGCTCATGAAACATCAGCTGCAAGGACCCCACAACAAAATGGTGTTGCTGAAAGAAGAAATATGACTCTGAAAGAAGCTGCAAGAACAATGATTGTTGAAGCTGATATTCCTAAGAGATTTTGGGTTGAAGCTATCAACACTGCATGCTACTCTCAGAACAGATCCATGCTGACCATGAATCAAGGAAAAACTCCTTATGAGCTGTGGAATGAAAGGAAGCCTCTTGTTTCTTTCTTTCGTGTGTTTGGTTGCAAGTGTTTCATACACAATAATGGTAAAGATCAGTTGAAAACTTTTGATAGCAAAGCTGATGAAGGGATATTCTTAAGATATTCTAAAGTCAGTAAAGCCTTCAGAGTTTACAACTGTAGGACTCTTATTGTGGAAGAAACACCTCATGTTGTTTTTTATGAGTCTACCTATGTTCAGAAGAAACAGGAACAAGACTCAAGAGAACTGACCAAGAGAATCACCAGACTTAGCCTGAAAAAGTATAATAAAACATCCTCTGAACCTGAAAAGAGGAAGTCTATCACCTTCTATGAATGGAGTGAATCAGACTCAGACAAAGAAGTTCAGGATGGAAAAACTCAGGATGGTGAGACTCAGGATGGAAATTCTCCACTGAAGGAAAGCCAACACACTGAAGCTGACCAATCTGAACATACACCAGTTCAAACCCAGGTATGTAATGCCGATGAAGATGTGGTCACAGCTGAGGCAAACTCTGAATCTATCAACCAAGGGGGAACAAATGTCTCTGACAATATTCTGAATGGAATTTCCCCTGAGGAAGATGATTCCCTTTCTCCTTTTATGTTGTTCCCTGAATTTGATGAACTGTCTGAACCTAACATTTCTAATGTTGAGGATACTACTGAAGGGGGAACATCCAGGAGAAAATGGTTGGATAGTCACCCGACAAGTCAGATTGTGGGTGATCCATCAGAAGATGTCAAAACAAGAAGGTTCCATGGAGAAAGTGCTTTGTTCTGTTGCTTCCTATCTGAAAATGAACCTACTGAGATTGAAGAAGATGTTCAAGATTCAAACTGGATTGTTGCTATGCAAGAAGAGTTGAATCAGTTCACAAGGAATGAAGTTTGGGAACTAGTAGACAGACCCCAGAGACACAATGTGATTGGAACTAAGTGGGTGTTCAAGAACAAGAGAGATGAAAACAACAACATTTTGAGAAATAAGGCAAGGCTAGTTTCACAAGGTTATTCCCAAGAAGAAGGCTTGGACTATGATGAAACCTTTGCACCTGTTGCAAGACTAGAAGCCATCAGATTGTTTCTTGCATATGCTGCCCACATGAAATTCACAGTCTATCAGATGGATGTGAAAAGTGCATTTCTGAACGGTGTGCTTAAAGAAGAGGTTTATGTGGAACAACCTCCTGGTTTCAGACAGAATGACCAAGTTTACAGGCTCAGGGAAAGCCTTGTATGGTCTTAAGCAAGCACCCAGAGCATGGTATGATACCCTTTCCCAGTTTCTTACTGACCATGGTTTTATCAAAGGAACTGTTGATAGGACCTTGTTCAGGATAGAAGATGTGAAGGATATTTTACTTGTTCAGATCTATGTGGATGACATCATATTTGGATCTCCAAATCATCAGTTGTGTGAAAAGTTTTCTACTCTGATGAAAGGAAAGTTTGAGATGTCTATGATGGGAGAGATGAATTTCTTTCTTGGACTTCAGGTGAAACAAACTAAGGAAGGAATCTTCATCAATCAAGCAAAATACACCAGAGATCTGATTGCTAAGTATGGTGTACAGAACTGCAATGCAGTTAGAATTCCCATGAATACTAACTACAAGATGGATCCTGATCCTGAAGGCAAATCAGTAAATCACACTGATTATAGAGGGATCATTGGATCATTGCTATATCTCACTGCAAGTAGGCCTGATATAACATTTGCTGTTGGGATATGTGCAAGATACCAAGCTAATCGTAAGCCTAGTCACATGGAGGCTGCCAAGAAAATTCTGAAGTATCTTAAAGGCACTGTGAATAGAGGATTATGGTATCCAGCAGATGATAACCTTGAACTAACTGTTATTCAGATGCTGATTATGGAGGATGTAGAATTGACAGGAAGTCTACCACATGAACTTGTTAATTTCTTGGAAGTAAATTGATATCATGGTTTTCAAAGAAACAGACCTCAGTAGCAACCAGTACTACTGAAGCTGAATACATGGCTGCAGGAAGCTGTTGTGCACAGATTCTTTGGCTCAGACAACAATTAAGGGATTATAAGATTATAACCAATGAAGTACCTATATTTTGTGAAATAATAGTGCAATTGTTATTACACAAAATCCAGTATTGCACACCAGATGTAAGCATGTTGCTATCAGACATCACTTCATTAGAGATCATGTTGAGAAGAAAGATATCAGAATGGAGAAAATTCATACAGATAAACAGAGAGCTGATATCTTGACTAAACCTTTGGCTGAATCAAGATTTTAGGAACTATCAGTTGAATTAGGAATGTTGGATCTAGGTGAATAAGGTAAATCTGAAAAATTGAAGGTTTTCAGATGCATGAAGTTTTTCAGGTTTTACTGAAAAACTCAGGATAAAATTGAAAGTCCTGAACACTGAGTCTTGGGAAACTCAGTAATCCTGAAGCTCAGTACTCAGTATTATACTGACATTTTATCAAGGTCAAAACTCAGTAAGACTGATGGAGAAAATTGATCTGAAGAAGTTAGTGACTCATGCACCACATTTATTGTCTAACTGAATCTCAGAAATCGATGGCAATAAATAATAAAACACCTGAGGAAATAATTGGGCGGGACATTTGAAATTCTCGAGGAAAGTCAATGGTCTGCAGGAACAGTAATTAAATGCACTGTTCACTAATCACCAATAAGGATAAATTGACGGCTAAGTACTTACAAGATTGTCCTATCACTTACCCGATTTAAGTCGGTTTTAATCTTGACCGTCAAAACCCTCATCCACACGATTTTCCATGAATCAAAGTCTTATAACCCATTACAAGGCTTTATTCAAACATTATTTCACAAACCGTCAACTTCACGATACTCTGCTTTCCAAAATTCTCCGATTACCCAGAGTTCCTCACCTTCAAAACCTTCACTCAAAATCACCAAAATGACGCTCTCTGTCTACCACAAACTTGCCATTTCCAACAAACCATGGTACGAAAATGTCATTTCTATGGAAAGTACATTAAACACAACTCACGAGGAGGAGGCGTTGCATATGCTTCGTTTGGCCAAGATTACCTGTCTGGTAGCAAATCAACCAGATGCCGAATATTCCAAAGAGGTAATTGAGTTCGTTGCTAATATGCAATTGGATGATGATAATTGCATAGATTCTAGGGTTACGGTATCGCATCTAGAACATGGTACAAAATATGTGGATTTTGTGAGGGAATTGTATATCATTCCTAAGAATTTAAATGCCATATATGAGTTGAATGATCGAGGAGAAGACCCTACGATGTACATGGTAGGTAGGGAACATGAATATTTGGATCAGATTGCTGAGCATCCGGTAAAGTTTGAAGCAACTTTGAATAAAAAGCATTTGAAGCCTAAATATCGAGTACTTTTGGATATTGTGAGCAAATGCATTATGAGTGGATCTGGAAGTTTTGAGCAGATAAGCAAACCTAAGTTGAGGTTAAATGCTGCGATTGAAGATTCTCCTTCAAGGGCTTTTAATTGGTTGCACTATTTGATCAAGGTGGTCAGTGATCAAGCCAAACACATTCAAAAGGTGAATGGCTCTGTGGTAGTTAAAGGGAAAATCCTACACGCAACCAAGATTGCATTTATCTTGGAGACATGCAGAGAAGAGGAGGACATTTTTGCCGATACAACTGCTTTTCCCATATCAAAAATCATGTTCAAACCAACCAAGAAGACTATGAGGGAAAAGAAAGAGAAATTTACTGAGTCTCAGGAAGAGACTGCTGAGGAAGAAACTGAGGAAGATACTTCAGTGGTTGAGCAAGTTAGGGAAACCAGAAAAACTGCTCAGAAATCCACTGAGGAAACTGATGAAGAAGCTAGGTAAGCCAGGGGGAAAGCCCTGATGAAAATCAAAAGGGAGAAAGGTGAAAGACTGAAGAAGAAAACATTGGCCCCTCAAAAGAGAAAAAGACTTCAGACTATTGCGGAAAAGGAGGCCAGTGAATTTGAAGAAGCTCAACCTGAAGATCAGCAAGGGTTGAAATCTCCACTTCAGGTTCTTGCTCAGGTGGTGAAAAATGTACAGGAGCAAGAAACTGAGGAACGGGTTTTCTCAGAGGTGCTTGAAACCTCTCTGAGTTCAGACAAAATTTCTTTGGAAATTTTTAAGGGTCCTCAGATCTCGACTGAAGAAAGACCAGCTCAGACTTCAGAACAATCCGAACCTCAGGAATTGCTGAACTTGGATGCACTTCTGAATGAACCATTTCTTGATCCATCAGCTCTGGAACTCGTACAATCTGAACCAACCGCTCCTGAGAGGCCAAAATTGAAGAAAGGAGAAGCCGAAGAGACCGAATGGCGGAGCAAGGGGGAACGGTTCATCTTGGACCGATACCCTGAGCTGAATGCTTATCCTGACCTTCAGGATATGTTCTTCAGGCTCAGGACGACAGTTTATATCCTGAATTAGACACTCCCGGAAATGCTGAACATCGCCTCTTTCAGAGGAGAACAATGGTGGAGTGCTGAAACAAAGGCCCTGACTGAGTTCTCAGGCTTCAGGAAAACAAAGCTGAGGATGAAAGTAGGAGATTTTGATGAACTGGTAAAACAGAAGCTAGCTGAAAGGAAAGCTACTAAAGAAGATGCCTCCAGTTCTCATGATCAAGACAAAGATAAAAATCAGGAAGGTGATGCAGAAAAGCAATCTGAGGGGGAGAAGGAACCTCAGAAAGATGCTGAGAAAGAAAAGGATACTGAGAGTAATATGGAGACGGATACTGATGCTACACAGACTGATATCACAAAACCACAGACTGAATTTAGCCTTCTTCAGGTACCTTTTGGCACTGTTATACATTATGAAAAAGTTACTGAAGTTTCTATCTTTAAATCTGTTGTTTATGATATGCAGACTGAGGCTCATTTGGAGCAACGAGCTCAGTTGGAGACAATTGTTTTACCTCCAGAGATTGATTTTAGTCCAATCCTGGATGAATTAAAGAAGGTGATGCCAATGGTAGAGAAAGTAAATCAAATGGAAGAAACCTTGGTCAGTCAATCTCAAAAGCTGGAAAGTCTAAGCTCATCATCTGACAAGCTGCAACTGCAAACAACACTTACAGATAAGGTAACTGCTTTAGAGGGAAAGATTGATGTGATAAAAACTGAGCTCAATGCAGAGATGGAACAAAGGTATCAAACCAGAACTGCCTATCTTGAGACCAAGCTGGTTGAGAAGAATGAGCAATTGATCAAATCAGCTATTGAGGAAATAAGCACTCTACTCATGACCAAGATGACAGATGTGATGCACAAAGCCTTCTCAACTCAGTTTGCTCCACTCTCAGATGAATTCTCAATGGCCAAGAACTACATGATGAGGCTGGAAGATGAGCACCATCAATTAGTTGGAGAGGTGCGGAGCCTAGGAAAAGAGCAATACTATATGGATGCCGCATTATCTCAACTTCTCCCAAGGTATGATGCCAAAAAGGGGGAAAGGCCAAGTTCAAAAGGACAGATGGATAAGTTGTTGGCTCAGACCTTGGAGAAGAAAACAAGAGAAAAAGCTAAGGCTAAGAAGATCTTGGATGCTCTGAGTGAAGTGGAGGCCACTGAAAAGCTGAAGTTCAAAGAAGTTGAAGAAATTGGCCACACTCAGACATCAGAACAAGCAGCTCACGAAATTATTGAAGAGAAGATGGCTGAAAGAAGGAAAACTGAAACGAGCAAAGCTAGTGAAGCTCAGGACAGACCAGAAAAGAGAAAAGTTGTAGCATTTGTTGAGCAAGAAAAGAAGAAAAGAGCAAAATTTTCAAAGCCTACTCAGAGGAAGCTGATTATGGAATTTGAAGAATCTGAGGAAGAAGCTGAAAAGGAAGAAACTGAAACCCAAAAAGAAGCCTTCGATACCAAAAAGACCCTGAGGGCCCTGCAGATTGAAAAAGAGAAGAGAACTGCTGCTTCAGTCTCAGGTGCTCCACTGATTAAAAAGAAGAAAGAAGAAGAGCTGAAAAGAATGGGTGAGTTCAAAAAGTTTCTAGGCAAGAGGAGAGGTATAGAAAAGACTCAGAAGTGGCCGCATATTGATAAGTGGATACCTCTACAAATCAATGATGCATGGGAGGAAATCAAGAGAACCTTCTAGTTCTATTATGAAATTCTGAGGGAATGGAGGGGGAGCAGCTCAGATAAAAATGAAGCATTCATTGAGTATCTACTGACTTTTTATCCTGAGTATCTGCAGAAGTGGATAAACTTAGCAGATGAAGCCAACACTCAGATAATGGCTCCAGGACCCTACTTGTACCCAGCACCCAGGTTTGAGAATGGCTATGTGAATGAAGCAGTCATTTCTCAGGAGATTGCTCAGTATGCTATTCAGTTTGGCTTAACAGGAAACAACCCAGAAATCATCAAAGCAAGAGATGAACTGAAGAAGAGGTATTATGGGATGTTCAACCTGGAAGTGCCAGAAGATGAGGTGGAAGAAGACTGGAGATTTTTTTTGTTTTTCATTGTAAGCTGTAACTCTTATCCTACATCAATGAAAATTTATCTTTTATGTTCAAAGATAATATCTCATTATCTTCTTACATGTCTTTTTTTTTTTTTATATATGCCTAATTGAAATTGTTGGAGGTTTTTTTGTTAACTGAAACCTGAGTATAGGTTAGGTTTTCTCAAATGTAACAAGATGATTTTGGCATCATCAAAAAGGGGGAAATTGTTGGGAGATGAATTTAAATAAAGAAGTTTTGATTAGATCCCAAAACCCCTGAGCATGACATGTTCAGGATAATCTTGATAGTCTGAGTCAGGTTTCAATATAGATTGTTCAGAAAGATATCTGCACAATGTATAGTCAGCAGATATAGATCAGGTTAGGTATTGAAGATATTGAAGAAGATCCTGAAGATATTGAAGAACTCAGATAAACCTGAACGATTCAGAAGATACTGAGTAAATGTTCAGAAGTTACTGAAGAGTCAAAATTTACTGAAGACTCAGTAGTTACTGAATACTCAGTAAAGACCTGAATGTTCAGAGGCCCTGAAGAAATATCTATCTGAATACATGCAAAACTAAAAGAATAGATATTGCCCAAACATTCATATGCTGGCAAAAGGAACTAAGTCTAAGTGTTGTTTAAGGTTGTCTCATTCAGAGAGATTGACCTAAAAAGAGCCGTTTTGTTTGTCTACATTCACTAAATACAAGAACCAATCAGAGGAAGACAGCACTGTACTTTATTGACACTGAAAGCGACAGGACTCTGAATTTGATCAGTAGTATTATGTTCCAGACTGCAAAAATTGGTGATTGGCTACTTGGCTGCATATTTCCTAAAACATGCAAGGGAGTGTTCAAACCCTAAAAATAGTCGTTCATCAATAACCAGAAGAGGAAACTCATGAAGCTATCTCCTCCAACGGATAGTTTTTCATAGAGTGACCTTGTTGAAGTTGCCTATAAATACCAGTGACCTTCAATATTGAGAGGTTACGGGAAATTTCAAGCAACTCAAGAGCTCATTCGTATTCTTGCAAATTGAAGCACTCGAAAAACCTAGGGTTTCCCAAGTGTTTCACATTGGAGAGAGCTCATTCACTAAGCCTAGATTGATAGGAATATTCAAAGCTTAGTTGAGATATCCTAGCCTTTGCATTTGATCTTATTGTAAAGGATATCTCACCCTAGTTGGAAACCAACCCGTTTGTGTGTGATTTGTTGGTGAGATAGAGTTGTAAAGTGTGAGTAAGCTGCAGTGAGCCAGCCAGAAAACTCTAGAGAAGAAGTTAGTAAGCTACTTGTGGTAGTGTGAAAACTTGTGTGTGTTTGAGTTAGTAAACTGCAGTGAGTCAGCCAGAAAACTCAAGGTAGAAAAGTGAGTAAGCTACAGTGAGTTGGCCTGAAAACTTTAGGAAGTGGTTAAGGAATTTCTCTGAAGATCAGAGAGAGTGGACGTAGGAGCTTGAGTCTCTGAACCACTATAAATTGCTGTGTTGTTTGCTTTTTGTACTGCATTTATTATCTGTTGAATGATTTTCACTAAAAGCAGATTTTACTGATATTCAGTTGGAACCAATCCACTGAACTTACATCAAATTGATCACAGCCTTAATCACTGTTTTATTAAAGGAAGATGATTTTCAGCAAAGCTAAAACGAGTATAAACTCAGGGCCAACCATTCCTCACACTTGAGTAGCTAGAACAGATAGTTGCCAAACTGAACCAACTCTACTGAGTGTTCAGTAAGATAATGATCTGATCTAAGCTCCTCAGGATCTCTGATAAAATTCAGGATCAGTTGGGCTAATCTGAAGCTTCTGAAAGCTGCTCAGGATCATTGTCTCAGTAGACTTTGACTCAGGGCGTTTTGTGCTTCTCAGGGCAAAAATATCAGGACAACCTGACCCATCTGACCTCAGTGAAGAAAAAAGTTTTAAAAATCTCTGAACACGTGTATTCCCCCCCTATACACGTGTGAGACTCGTTTGCACCGGGACCAACAATTTGAGAAATTGAACTACAGAGAATGTGCATACTGATAACATTTTGTGATATTATGTTCTTTGCTGAACATATTCGCTTATAATAGCTTTATTGAGATTCCAAATTGAGAATCTTATTATTACCATGATTAAAGTTGTTGAATGTGGCATTTATATTTTGTATGTATGTGTTTCTTTCTATTTTTTCCCAAGTCATTATATCAATAATATCATAAGGAATCCTTTTGTATTTCAACCTCTTTATTATTAAAAAGCTGAACTGAGTTGTATATTTAAACTATTACAACCCATGCGTGTATCTATCTCTTACAAAGTACCATATGCACATTTCCATCAATTACAAAGTACCCCATGCACTATTGACTCACCATAATTCATCTATAAATATTATGTTCCTCGACAAACCATAATACAACACATGAAAATGCTTCCATGGAAATCTTCCAAGTTGGCTCCACTAAAGCAGGAAGATTTCTTGTATTGTTTAGAGTGGGATGAGAAAGTAGACAATCTTTTTGCAGAAGTTCTATCAGACCAAGCATCTCTCGGTTCTTTTAATCCCAATGGTGGGAATAATTCAAATGCCATAAGTACCGCACAATACGTGGTAAACAAAAATTTGGACAAGAGTTTCGATCTCAAGACTTGTTGGCGCCAAACTCACAAGCTAAAGACCAAGGGTGTAGAGTATAACTTTTTTCACTGTGTTGCAAGGGTGAACGATGATTATTGGAAGAAGCCAGGAAATGTAAATTATGTCATTGTTTGAACAAGTAATTGATTATTAATGTTTGCATTTCAGATTTCAAATAATATGTTTGTAGGTCTCGAACGGGTTTTGTGAGGGCAGAAGTCTAGAGGGGAGGGGTGAATAGACTTCTGAAAAACTTTTTGTGCAGATCAGGTGTGAAAGCAATTAGCCTGATCAGAGTGCAAGTGAATCAGTTTGGACTGATAACCAACTTACTAATCGCCTGAAGGCAGATCAGTTCGACAACTATCAGTTTAACTGATGTGCGGAAGCTAAGTTTTACCCGTGTAAAAAACCAGTTTTGATAAATCAGATTCCAAAGTCAGTCTTTTAACCAGTTAACTAAAGTGTCAAACTTGATCAGATCAGAAGCTTGGTGCTAGCTGATCTTAACTTAGAATATGTATGCTGCTTTAATAGTTGTGTGCGATTGTGTAAACAGTTAATCAAAGCAAGTAAAGGCACACAAGATTTATAGTGGTTCGGACAAACCAGTCCTACGTCCACTCTTCCCTATCACAAGGGGCACCAACTAAACCAACTGGACTTAGATTTTTGTGTTAGTCCAACACAGTACACCAACAGATATTTAAGGAGTTCTCACTCAACCGATCCCAGAAATCAGAACTAGAAACCCTAGTCTGAAATCTTGCTAAACAACTTAACCTAACTTTGGGTTTGGGTAAGATTGTTTTGGTTCCAACTATGAAATATTTTCTAGTTTACAAGTAGCCTATCAGCTAGATGAAAAGATTTATGTGCTAAGAACTTATGGGATTGAACACTATAGAAAGTAATCTTCAAGTTCGTGTTCGTCGTGCGGAAATCTGATTATAGCTTGAGCTTCTTGATCGTTTCAGGGTTTCCGTGTTTTCACTCTGAAGTGTAATCCCATATTTATAGACCTTGAAATCAAAGAGCCTTTGGAGAGCAATTTGAATTTCAGGCTATATTTGGTAGACTTGCAAGATTGATGTGACGTGCTTCAGGAACGGCATGGCCGAAAGCGTGAATAGTATCTTTTATAGCCGTTAGAGAGAGCAGCACCAAATCCCGTAATTACCGGCTCCGATCATACGTGTCTTGTTCTTATTGGTTAATGTAATCACTTTTCAAAGGTTGTTCTACCAACTAAGCTTGACATTCTTCTTGTTCGAGATCATCGACGATGATTTGGTGAAACATCGATTTTCACCGGTGAGTCGACTTTGATCGACCTACTGATAGAGTCTTCTTACGTGCCGGTTGACTTAGCTTCAACTAGCAGACTCGGCTGATGTAGGTCTTCTGGTCTGATCTTCAGGAAGTCATCTGATCTTCATGTCTTCTGAATTTGAGCTTCATGACTTCAGCTGAGATATCTTACTTGATCAGATCAATCTGATCTTCTGTTCTTCTCTTGCTTTCGGCCCGCTTGATATCGGCCATTCTTTGGGTCTTCGATTCGACCTATACATATTGAGGTTCCCCTCAATATGTGACCTATCTATTACATCAGTTGTTCTATACAATAATTATCAACTAGTATTCTATAAACGGTAATATAAACATCAGTCAGCTAACAGGTCTGACTGGTCCTATTACATGTGTTTTAGAACTTTCATCAAAACTCTAAATTTCCCAACAATTTCCCCCTTTTTGATGAAACCAAAACACTTTGAGAAACCAATCACAGTTGATAAATATAGAAACAAAGAAAGAGCACATAATCAGAAGACAATGAGATTTTGTCTTAGGATCAGAAAATAAACTTTTCTTTCATTAGATTTGTCGATTATAAATTACATCAGAAAAGTTTGAATTTAAAAGCAGCTAATCCTGAGAAGTCTTCTGATTCTTCACTCTTTAGGCTTGTATCCTTCTGGCATTTCTCTTTGATCTTGAGGAATATTGAATATCTTGTATAGTTTCCATTTGACATCATTGACCTGCTGAGGATTAGTTATGCGCGTTTTGCTTAAGATGTCAAAATAGAACCTCTGAAATGCCAGTCTGTCAAATGAGTCGTCAGCCTTCTTCGAGTAATCTAACACATCATACTCTTGGCGAGATATTTTTACATTGATTATCTTGGCCTCATTTTCCAGATACTTCAGAAAATCTGGATATTTATTTTCTAACCAGTTGAGGAATTCAGCATCTGGAGATTCTTCTTGTGGAACAAGATCAAGAACAAAGGCATCCAGAAGCCATTCACTTCTGATCTTATTCCATTCCTCAAACCTCTTAGCATGTGCAGCAATTTTTGGAATGATCTCATCAATTCTTGCTTTGGCACCGAGGTTCCGCACGATTTTTTCAAATTTTCTTTTCTTCGCCCTCGATCCGAATTTCTTCTTCAGATCTTCGCCCTCTGCCATTTTTTTTTCTTTCTTTCTTCTTCGCTTTTTTGGCTTCTTCAAAGAATCGCTTTTTGGACGATTTCTCGGCCATTTCTTATCGGCTGAATTTGGCTAATTTGTGCTTCTTGTGACTATCTTAGTCCGAGTGATCGGTACAAGTTGTGATGTCCCAAAGACCAAGCAGCGAAGACTCCGCCTTTTTCTTGCCTTTGACTTTTCCATCTTTTCAGAAATTTCGTTAGCAAATAGATCCAGATGGTCTAGTCTTTGTCCATAAGATTCAACTGTCTGAATCAGATCTTCTGTTGTTCTAATCGTGTCAGTTGGTTTCTCACTCTGTCCTTCCCCCTTTTTGGTTTGATCAAAAAGAGCAGTGAGGTGGGAGGTCAGAGAACCAAAGTTGACTGATATCGCCTCGCTGAGATCTCGCAATGATAAACCTTGAGCTTGAGCAGTTAGATTTTGAACCTTCGAGATCATTTCGGTCTTGACATTCCATGGCAAAGAGAGAGTGTACGAATTAGTTTGTCAAGTTTCTCTTCTGTCAATTCTAGCTTTTCAGTGAGCATCAGAAAAGAAACTTGTTGTTGATCCACCTGAATTAGTTTGTCATCAACTGATTTTATAAGTTCGGCAGATACGGTGGTCACAGTTTGGGAGAACTGATCTTTGATTGCCTCAATCTGGGAAATATCCAATTCCCTTTGATCTATTATTTCTTTGAGGCCATTCTGCCTCTGATCAGCTATCACTCCCTCAACTTCTTCTTTCAGGAGATCTTTGAGACAAGATCTGATCTCCTGAAGTTGATCAGCGGTGATGTGAGTTGTAGGAATTTCTTGTGTCACCTGATCTTTTTCAGTTGTTTGCGCCTCCAGTGGTTGGTCATGAATCTGCAAACACCGGTTCCACTATCATCGGCTCCGCCTCCTTCATAGAGCATCCGCTTCAGAGCTTCTTTAGCGATCTCCGAGTTCACCTTGTTCACCAACCCCTAGCTTTACATGCACCGAGCTTTGATTGAAGCAAAGATTATCAGCTCACCGGTGATCCTACTTGAGCAGATTTCTTCATTTCGAAATCAAAATCTGCGAACTCATCAGCACCCCCCATCTGTTCTATAATCATCATAAAATCTGAGAAACTCTTTAACCGGAGATCTTTCCAGGTGAGGATCTCCATAACTTCTTCTCTAATAACAGGATGGGCTACCAGTTCTGGATACATCGCATCAATGTCTCGTTCAATTTGCATCCTGACCATTTTTCCGGTGATGGTCTTGGATGATCTGGACTCAGGTATTATTTGTTCAGATCGACCAGATTCCGGTTGATGAGATGTAGATGGTTCTGGTGGTTCTTGAGTAGGTGGAAGTTGGCTGATTGGCTGAACCTGCAGAGGTTCTTCTGTTGCTGAAGCAATTACGTCCGACTCTGCAGCAGGTAAGCTTTCTGGTTCGCGAACTGATGTAGTTTCAGGTTCGCGGGCAGGTGGAAGAGAAGGAGAAACATGCTCAGTAGCCAGAAGTCTGAGCGGTGAATTAGCTCGAGTTTGAGAAGAAGGAGATAGTTCGTCTCTTGCTCCTTCCTCAGAATGTTCTGGCGAGCTCTCAACTTGAGAAGCCTGCCTGTCTGATTTTTCTCCTGATCTCTGTGCCGCATCAGGCTGATCTGGCGCTCCTTCGTCATCTGACTCATCTTCCAGAAACAGAGTCATGGAGGCCTGTTTTGCCTTCTTAGGCCTCTTCTCCTGAGCCTTCACTAGTTTTCTTTTATTCTTTTGGGGAGCATCTGGTGTAGATGTGGCTGCCTCCTTGGTTTTTCCTTTCTTCACCTTTGGAGGAGTGGGCCGCATATCATCATCAGGTGGCCCATATATAGCTGAAGTTGTTGTGAGGAAGGCCTTGTAGGACTTCAGTCCATTCTGGTCCCATTCAGCATTTGGCAGTTTGTCTTTCAAGATAACTGCAACCTTGTTGAGATTGTTGATCCTCTTCTTCAGATAGACCTGCCTCAGTTCATTGACTCCAAATTTTTCATGTTCTTGGAGCAAAATGGCCTTCAGGAAGCCATGTCAATTGATGTTCTTGGCTTCATCAATTATCACAGCCATGTTGTACAGTTGGACAGATGTTAGAGCATCTGGGATGAATGAAATACCCATGATTGTTTTTGACAATATGTCAAACAACAGTCGGTATTTCCTTTTTAGCATCGGTCTGACAAAACCTGCGGTCTGATGTTTGTCAGCCTCTCTGAAGAGTTCGTTTCTGATCAGCTCATCTTCATTCTCCCTGTAGTGAGCAGGCGAGATTCTTCCTTTGGGCAAGCTGAACAGACGTGTTATGTCCGCATTTGACAGTCTGATCTCCTCTCCGTTAACTGAAGAGATCAGTTCATCTCCAGGGGTGTCTGTATCCACCTTCAAATTCCTTAAGAATTCGAGTGCTTCATATTGCATCACTGGATTACAGTGAGCAGCACGGAATTTCTCAAGGCCTCCTTTCTTCAGAATTTGTTCCACTTCCATGGATTCTGGATCCCGCGTAACACCAAACTGTAATTTGTCGTCGACAATCTTTGTCGCTAGATCAGCATAATTGCACATAATCTTTCCCATACCATGAGTGGCCATCTACAACAAGATAGACTCGATTAAAATTGTGCATGTACATAAAGATATCATGTATAGATTATCAGACCTATTCACAGGCCTAGTAATCGATAAACACATACGGATATCAAGAAAAGATAAGGCATATCGCAGGATAACATATATAGACATAATCTATATGATCAAAGGATTTTGAAAAAGAAAATCATCAAATAACCAGAAATTACCAGATTCAGTTTTTCCGAAAGAGAAGTTTGAATCGCAAGAAAAATACTTGAATCGCAGAAAAGTAATTTGAGTTTTTAGAAAAAGAAAAATCGCAAGTTTTTAGAATAAGAAAACTCTGGTAGGGTTTTGATGATCCTTATAAGGAGGAGGGGGAAAAACGAGATTGGAAGATCAACCGTTTGAAAAGGTTAAACGATCCAGATTGAACGGTTTTGATCGTGAGGTCAGGAAAATCACGTACGATTGCCTTTTGGATTTAAAAGCACATTTTGTGGAAATTAATACATGTACCCCACGTCCGCATTAAATGTTTTGCAGGAAATACGTCACACAAGTAATGAGTACAGTAAGACAAATAATATCAGATAAAATCAGATAAGTAAGCAATAAACAAGGAAACAGAAATGCGTATCTGGTTGACTGATATTGTAATCAGTCAACACCACTTGTAGTTGTTGATTCCACTTGTTGATCTTAGTTTTCTGCCTAATCCTTATAATTTCCCAACTGTTCTTTTCAACTGATCCGCTTCACTTTGCGTCTTATTTCCCTTTTCTGATCCTCCTTGATCAGTTGAAGTTCCCCCTTCAACTGATATTTCTGTTTTCTCATAGACTGATATATATATCTGATTTGTTGAGGTATTAAGCTCAACTGATCTTCCTCATCTGATCAGTCTGTTATCTAATCAGATTTCAGTTGACCTAATCTGATTCTTCTCAGATCAAGCCAATTCTTGGGATACGTGTTACCGCTAAAACTTAGTCTAGAATAGTAGTCTCTATTCCCTAAGTTGGCACGATTTGACATGCGTAATTATAGTCTGAATATTTCGATATGTCAATCCGCCGTAAATTTATCCAATTATCAGTCGCGTGATCCCTACACGCTGTCCTTGTGATGAAAATTTCTCTAAAAGGCTTTTTGAAATCAAATTTGCATTCACACCCTTGCTTGGCCTCTATAAATTGAACCAATGATTTACTCAACATAACCCATTCACCATACTTATCTTCTTTGTAGAGTCATGCATTCTGGTGAACCCTTATTTCCGGTGAAACTTCCGGCAAACACCTTTACCCCTTTTTCAATGATTTCAGCTTCTCAGATCAACCCTGTGTGTCCCTTATCACTGTTTTCGTCGTCATCAAAGATTACACATACAATTGTTGCCAAGCTTCTCTACCTCCAAGGCGGCGGGTCTGCTGTCGCAACTGAGAAGACACTTCTCCTAACCATATGCACCTTGTGTGTCTATCGAGATGACGGAACTAGCATCAACAGACTCAGTCTGATATAAAACATGAGTTTGATATACGGTCTTGATCAGACAACAGCTGATCTTCGTATATCAACTCTATTTTTGCATGTAACACATGTGCCCATAAGGTCTTTGAACCACTTTCTTGGCACATGTGTTCCATTTAACAGCTGGAGAGCCCATTGACTTTAGGTCTAAGGGCTCCTGGCTTAGAAATCCTATCAACGCCGCTCTCGCTCCATTGACTTTAGCTTCTGCGAGTGGTTTTAGGATTATTTCAAAGCCTTTCTCACCCTTGTTAAGTGGGGGAAAATGGGAGCATCAGATCTTAAAATCTCTCTCTCTCCCCCTCCTTTAAGGGTTAGGATGAGGGTTTAGGGTTATAGGTTTAGGGTTTAGGGTTTAGGGTTTATGTACTGACCTCCGGGTCCTCTTGTACTTGTAACTTGTAATGTAAACCTGACCTTCGGGTCTTTATTAATGAAAATTTATATTATTCCATTGTTGTGTAAATTACCAGTTTTCTTATGCAATGTAAGCTTTAATCTTGTGAATCTTCCTTGTTGAATGTCAACTTAATCGACTTATACAGAGTAAAATAACCCAACTGATTTAATCAGATAATCCTTTAATCTGAGCTTTTCCTTTAATTTGATAAACCTTTAATCTGATCAGTTTCTTTAATCTGACAAATCGTAAATCTGATCAGTACCTTCTTATATCAGTTCCTTGACTGATCTTCTGATCAGTTGAGATACCAAACTCAACTGATTCCTCTTAACCTGGTTAGTCTCTTAACCAGCTGGTTCTGGAGATCATCCCATCAAGCATTTTAGGTGCCTTTTCTCCAAGATCCGTGTTCTAGCTCATTGCATAATTTCTCTCGAATCGATCTCACCTAGTGGCTTGGTTAGAATATCGACTTTTTTCTGATATCGGTATGAATCTTTTCCATTCTCGATATTCTTTCTTCTTTTCAACATGATCTCTTATAAAATGGTGTCCGACATCCACATGCTTGCATCTTGTATGTAGAACAGATTTACGAGATTGCAATAAGACTATTATCGCCACGTAATATAGGTACATTCTTAGCTACAATGTTATAATCCTCACCGCCGACTAAGCCAGGCGAGCAGCTTGGGAGCAATAGCCTCCTGCAGACCATATATTCACCCCAAGTAGATGTCGAATCGATGTCCGCTTTTTTGAAAACCACGAGATCGGTTTTACTTCCTAAAAATCGACATGTCCCCGAGGTTGACTTCACCATCAATCTTACAACCTCCATAATCGTAATCGTAATACCCACTAAGCTCTAGATTATCATCTCGATGGGTAAAATAAACCAAGGTTTATTGTTCCTTCAGATACTTAAGAATCCGCTTAGTCGCTTTCTAGGTGGCTTTGCATTGGATTTGCTCAATCGCACATACACCTATCGCAAAAGTGATATCCGGTCTGGCCGGCGCAAATGTATAGTAAGGATCCAATGAGAGCCCTATATTCTTTCTCGATTAGTTTTCGACCATCCTCATCCGGATCCATCTTGAATCCAAATCATCATAGGAATTTTGGCTTCCTTACGCTTTTGAACTCCAAACTTAGCCAATAAACTCCTAGTGTACTTTGCTTGGCGATGAATATCCCTTCAGACTTTGTTTAACTTGTAGACCCGTAAAGTAACTCATCCTCGACCCATCATGGACATCTCGAACTTTCCTTGCATCGGTTTTTGTCAATCTTTCACATAGACTCTTGTTGGGAGATCCAAGATGATGTCGCCCACATAAATCAACCATCGAAATATCTTCTCCATCTTCTATTCTCGATAAGGTTCTATCCATCGCTCCTTTAGTGAACCCACTTTCTATCAAGAATCGAGAGAGTGTATCATACCAAGCTCGAGGAGCTTGTTTCAGGCCATAAAGAGCTTTTCTTAAACGGTACACTTGGTTGCTCTTTTCGAAGCCTGAAGGTTGTTCGACATAAACTTCCTCTGCTAGTACCACGTTTAAAAATGCACTCTTTACGTCCATCTGATACACAATGAACCCTCTATGGGAAGCATATGCCGAAAACAAATTAATGGCTTTTAAAGCGAGCGATGGTGCAAAGGTCTCATCATAATCAATTCCTTCCGATTGTGAATACCCCTTAGCAACAAGTCTTGCCTTATTCCCTGGTTATGACATTTTTCTCATCTCTCTTGTTCTTGAATACCCACTTCGTGCCAATTACGTCTTGATGAGTTGGTTACATCACCCACCGCCTCCCAAACTTGATTTCTCTCGAACTGTTCCAATTTCTCCTCCTGCATGGCTAAAATCCACTTAAGTCTTGTAGAGCTTCCTCTCTTTTGTTGGTTCCTTCATAGACGGATAACAAAGAATACATGGCACTTTCACCAACGATGTCTAGTCTTAACTCTATCAAATGGGTCTCCGATGATCAGATCAGTTGGATGACTGGTTATTCAGGTCCTTCTGTTCTGATTTGCGTCGGTTTGGAGAACATCATCCATTTCTGATAATAGTTCGTTACTAGCGATTGGGAGTGGTGCAGAGTTATGATCCACTTGATAAGAACACGCCTCACCGATGTTGGACTCATCATGTGTTTGATGTCCGCTCGTGGGAACTTCAGTGTTCTCCCGAACCGGATGGTTCGATTGATACTTATCTCACCGCACCATCTTCTTCATCGGCGGCTTTTCCGTACCTTAGGATCCGATTGATTTGGTGAATCACTAGATCCGAATGTATACTTATTATGATTTCGATCCTTTTCCTTGATCGTTAGTCGATCCATTTTTGAGCATCGTCTTTGGTTGATCGGTACATCTTGTTCGAGGCGATTTCTCTTGTTCGTAAGATGCTTCATCAAAGACTACGCGGGTGTTTCTTCCACAACTAGGGTTCATTTGTAGTAAACCCCGAAAGCCTTTTGCTAGATGAGGAATATCCTAAGAATATACCCTCATCCGACTTGGCCTCAAAAGTCTTCAACCGACTCTTCCCATTGTTGTGTATGAAACACTTACACTCAAAAATGGGAAGTAAGAAACACGAGGTTTTCTTTCCACAGTTCATAGGGTGTTTTGTAGTGAGCCTTAGTCGAAGACATCCTGTTCGAGTATGACATGCAATGTTGATAGCTTCCGCCCGAAAACGGCTTGGTATTGCATATTCAAACTAAACATCGCGGCGAGCTTCTTTGAGTGTTTAGTTTCTCCGCTTCGCTACTCCATTCTCATTTGTGGCGTTCTTGCAACCGATGTCTCATGTTGTATACCAAACTTGGAGCAAAAATCGAGAATAAAAGAGTTCGAAATTTTGTACCTTTTATCTCGATCGATTTTTTACTACACTGACACCCTTCTCATTTTGTAATCTCTTTAGCAGCTCGGGTATCATTGTTGTCGTCTCATTCTTCTTATGTAAGAATATAACTCAGGTAAACTTGGAATAGTCATCCACGATTACCAGAGTATATTTGCGTCCGCTGAGAGTGACTGGTGTAACTGGTCCAAATAGATCCATATGAAGCAGCTGCAATACTCTGCTGGATGCCGGTCCAGGAATTCCCTTGAATGAAGCTTTGACCTGTTTTCCCTTCTGACATGCAGCACATGTCTGATCCTTTGAAAATACTTCATTTGGAAGTCCTTCCACTAGAGACATCCTTGCTATCTTATTAAGAGTTTTGAAGTTCAGATGACTCATTCTTTTGTGCCAGAGCCAACTGTTACTTTTGGAACTCTTAACAATTAGGCATGCATTTCTTGGGCAACTGTTCCAATCTGCTATGTAGATCGTCCCTTTCCTTGAACCAGTTAGCAAGATCTGTTGAGTGGCTCCATTTTTTATAGTGCATTGATCAGTCGAGAACTCAACACTGAATCCGTTGTCGTAGAATTGTGAAACCGATAATAGGTTATGCTTCAGACCTTCAACATACGAGACTCCAGTTACTTGTACATCATCATTCTCTAAGGTTCCGAATCCTTTGGTATAACCAAAGTTATCATCACCGAAGAGTACACGCGGCCTTTCTCGTTCTATGTAAGAGCCGAGGAGATGTTTGCTTCGAATATGTGCCTTAAGCATCCACTATCGATGTACCGTATAGTTGCTTGCACACCTCCTTTGTTGGCTAGACCCACGCCAACCTACACAAACCAAATCAGCTTTTAGGTACCCCTTTTCGATTGGGTCCCGAGGGGTTAGGATTAGTTTTGGGGATCCATACAAACAGAGCACTTCTATTGAGATCAGTTAGATCAGAAGGCTTGATTTGTCTCCCATACCTATCAACATAATCATACGTCTCTTTTTATGCTTTCTGATTAGTATGATTATTAGTGTGAACCTTGGGTGACTTAGAAGACTTGGGATTTATCTTTTTCTGTTTGTCTTCTTTTCATCCAAAGGTGGTTCAAAAAAGAAATTTCCCTAGGTTTCTGATTATAGGGGTAGGTACGACTGCTACCATCAAAAGATTCATATCTTTTTGGCATAGGTGGTTTTTGCAGTTTACCTAAAGCGTGCTTATTCGGCAACTGACCTTGATTGGGTCTCAGATTAGACTTCCCTTTTATAGGTTGTCTTTTTCGATACCGATCCGCTGATCGTTGAGGTCTCTTTAGAAGAACTGGTTCTTCTTGTTGATTCCTCGGTTGATGCTTTACCAGTTGGGGTCCATTTCTGTTCCCCTTCTGGTTAGGCACCTGCCTTACCTGCTCAACCGGTCTTTTTCCCTTATTAGATACAAGTTTGGCTTTTGGTGTATCTTTGTCAGAAACTCGTCTGATTACACCTTTTGAGGTGAATCAACCGGGGCTTTTGAGGATGTGGAAGGGTTCTCATACCCAAGTCCTTCTTGTTAGTCGTTGTTCAAAAATAGGCGTTCATATCTTGAACAGTTTTAGATGATTTTGTAAAAACTTCTATTTTCTTGCGCAAACTATCCTTAGACGATTTTAGACTCTCATGCATTCGGAATAGCTCATCAAATTTTGCTTGAAGGATTTTGAAGTCATCAGCTTGTTGTTTGTTAATTGCTAGCTGATCTTTGATCTGCTTCTCCCGATCGTAAGATTTAACTTTCGAATGTTAAGTTCCTCGGTTTTCCTTCGGCGGTTTAAAGAGATTTAAGTTCGGAAGCTTTTATCGAGATCGTTCTCTTTAGCAAGTCGATTATTTCGATCCTCGGCTTGTCATTCTCAGCTTCCACTATAGCATAAGTGTCTACTGCATTGGAGAGATCATCAAGCAATTGCTCAGAGTAGAGCTGCAGGTCAATCTCCCCAGCAGGTGTGCTAATGATAGCATGTGTAAAAGCAGACAAAGCAGAAGGTTTGGAGGTTACCTCAGATTGGTCCTCCTTGGCCATCAGGCAGATCTCATCGTCATCTGAAGAGAATATCAGACCTTCATTCTCATAGAAGTCAACAACACTGCTTATCAGACAGAAATCTTCTACAGAGGAGTATCCAGAATCCTCAGAGGGCAGATAGGAATTGTCAATTCCAGATGTGTCAGTAACCATGGCTTTTTCTCGTCCCTCGAACGTTGCTCTCTTCGCTTCCTCTTTTCTTCCCTTTCTTTTGGCGTCAGTCCGGCGTCTGCTACAGAAGTGACTGGCTTCTCACAGTTGAAGCACGCTCCTTGATCCACGGAACCTTTTCTTCCAGGTGAATCACTCCGTCTGTATGATCTATCAGGTGACTTCCCTTTCTGATAGTAGTCTGAGCTCCTTCTTTCAGATCGATTATCTCTTCTCTCATCATTTAGATTATCTCTTTTCTTTTCTTCTATGTGATCTCTTCGATCATCAGATCTGGTTCTTTCTGGAGATTTGTTGGCTGATCTCCTATATCTTCCTCGGCTATGTTGATAATCTTTATAGAATCTTCGATACTTACCAAGTTGAATATTTGATTTTTCTAGTTTCTGGTAGCGAGAGCGATCCGCTACGCGACTTATGATGTTTCCAACAGTTCATTGGCCTTCGATCTCATCAAGGTTGCCTTAAACGAATCGATTTAGAAGTTGAGGCTTCAGCGGGCACCTCATCTTCATCTGCTTGTCCTCTTTCAATTAAATCGAACTCGTGAGCTTTAAGGCTTAAGAACAAGCTACTCGGCTTCATCTTTGAAATGTCTTGGCAATCCTTGATTACCGTGACTTTCATATCCCATTTCTTGGTAAGAGATCTTAAGATCTTGTAGTTGATATCCTTGTCCTACATCTCTCTACCAAGTTCTCGTAGCTTATTCACTGACATAGTAATCCTTCCATCGAGTTCGTTGATGGTCTCGTTGGGCAGCATCTTCAGTTTTTCGAACTTCACCAGTTCGGCTTGTAGACGGCTGTCTTTGATCTGATAATTTCCTTCGCATATCTCAGCTAGAGTATCCCACATTGCTTTCGCAGTTTTGAGATATTTAATCTTTTCCTTGGTGACCTTATCCATCGTTTTCATGATAATATGCCTGGCGATTGTATCCAGAGTATACAGTTTCCTTTCCTCTACATCCATCAAGGCTGGGCTTTTTCGTACAAGACTTCCCAGGGCAAAGTCTGGATCTCCTCCAACTGCAGGGTTGTCGTGATATATGATGATGGGTCCTCTTTCGATGACTTCCATCATTCTGCCACTAATCGAACCTAGATGGTTGCACATATAAATGGCCCAATATGCATACTCATCAATTGAGAACTTCGGCAGATCATGATACATACCAGAGGTATTGTCCATGCTGAGTGATTTTTGGAAAAACGAATGAGTTTTAAAAACGGTTTTTCAAGATCTGTTCAATTGACCACAAAGATTCTTCCTCAAGAATCGATGATACATAAAAGCCGATTGGTCCGTGAGAACCACCGCTCTCGATACCACTTTGTAGGTCCCGAATGGGTTTTGTGAGGGCGTAAGTCTAGAGGGGAGGGTGAATAGACTTCGAAAAACTTTTTCGCAGATCGTGAAAGCGATTAGCTTTGATCAGTGCAAATGAATCGGTTTGATCGATAACCAACTTACTAATCGCTCAAGGCGGATCGGTTCGGTAACTATCGGTTTAACTGATGTCGCGGAAGCTAAGTTTTACCCGTGAAAAAAAAACGTTTTGATAAATCGATTCCAAAGTCATCTTTTAACCAAATGACTAAAGTGTCAAACTTGATCGATCGAAAGCTTGGTGCTAGCCGATCTTAACTTAGAATATGTATCTTTGCTTTAATAGTTGTGTGCGATTGTGTAAAACAGCTAATCAAAGCAAGTAAAGGCACACAAGATTTATAGTGGTTCGACAAACCACCCCCTACGTCCACTCTTCCCTATCACAAGGGGCACCAACTAAACCAACGGACTTAGATTTTTGTGTTAGTCCAACACAAAGACACCAACAGATATTTAAGGAGTTCTCACTCAACCGATCCCAGAAATCAGAACTAGAAACCCTAGTCTGAAATCTTGCTAAACAACTTAACCTAACTTTGGGTTTGGGTAAGATTGTTTTGGTTCCAACTATGAAATCTTTTCTAGTTTACAAGTAGCCTATCAGCTAGATGAAAAGATTTCTGTGCTAAGAACTTATGGGATTGAACACTATAGAAAGTAATCTTCAAGTTCGTGTTCGTCGTGCGGAAATCTGATTATAGCTTGAGCTTCTTGATCGTTTCAGGGTTTCCGTGTCTTCACTCTGAAGTGTAATCCCATATTTATAGACCTTGAAATCAAAGAGCCTTTGGAGAGCAATTTGAATTTCAGGCTATATTTGGTAGACTTGCAGGATTGATGTGACGTGCTTCAGGAACGGCATGACCGAAAGCGTGAATAGTGTCTTTTATAGCCGTTAGAGAGAGCAGCACCAAATCCCATAATTGTCGGCTCCGATCATACGTGTCTTGTTCTTATTGGTTAACAGAAGCACTTTTCAGTGTTGTTCTACCAACTAAGCTTGACATTCTTCTTGTTCAGATCATCGACGTATGATTTGGTGAAACATCAGTTTTCACCTGGTGAGCTGACCTGATCAGTCACAACTGATCAGTCTACCTGATAGAGTCTTCTGGTGCCGGTTGACTTAGCTTCAACTAGCAGACTCGGCTGATGTAGGTCTTCTGGTCTGATCTTCAGGAAGTCATCTGATCTTCATGTCTTCTGAATTTGAGCTTCATGACTTCAGCTGAGATATCTGACTTGATCAGATCAATCTGATCTTCTGTTCTTCTCTTGCATTCTGGCCTGTCGGATATCAGCTATTCTTTGGGTCTTCAGATCTGACCTATACATATTGAGGTTCCCCCTCAATATGTGACCTATCTATTACATCAGTTGTTCTATACAGTAATTATCAACTGGTATTCTATAGACGGTAATAAAAACATCAGTCAGCTAACAGGTCTGACTGGTCCTATTACATGTGTTTTAGAACTTTCATCAAAACTCTAAATTTCCCAACAATGTTTTATGTTACAGGAACCCCAGTATATGGGCTTTTTTAGGAATTACGGTTTTCCTTTGTATCAACAATGCTTTCACGTTTTCGATGCGATGGAATTGCATAAACTTGCAAATGGAGATTTTGAAAGCATTGATCCAGCAATTGTAGATGGTGTTGAAGTCGACGATGAAGAAGATGTTTTCAAAACTTACTATCAAGATGGTTAGATTGTGGGAAATGTAGTTTGTTCACCCCATTTTTGCTTTGTGTGTAATTATACAATTTTACAATAACACAAACAATGAAACCTGGAGTTCAGATCGTGCACCTCTATTTTGCATTAGGTCCACTTCTTTTCAAAAAATGTTCCAATATAACTTAAATTATCTAAAATTATGATTCATAATAGTCCTGTGAATCCTTTTATCTCAATAAAATGCACCAAAGTCCATTCAACTGAATATCTACGTGTAGTCGAAGAATCACAATAATTTTAGATTGTAGTTAAGCAACAAATGTAGTTCTAGCAAAATATAAGATTCGATACACAATCCATTCATATATAAAAACTGAAATTACATACACCATTCAACACTTGTACTACAACAACATAATAAACATTACATTAGAAAAACCTCATATAAAATAAATTAGTGCCCAAAAACTAAGACATATTACAGAATATTAATGCTGAATAAGACAACCAAGTCGAGGTTGATCCGAGAAAACTTCCATGTACTTGAAGACGTACCAATTCAAGTACATGTGGAGTCATCGCTGTCCTCATCGTAGAAGTTCAGTATGACCGGATTCGAAGTATTTGGACATCGGTTAGGTGCTGGTGGCGTGATGCTAGATGAGTCCTCGAGTTTGGGTGCATGAACCTCGTTTGCTTCATCTCTGTCCTCTACGACATGTTCATCTGTAGGATCACTAAATAGCAACTTCAGCTGACCGTACAATGGTTCACCTTGGTACATGTAAGCCTTAGCAAGAGGGTTGTGCTAACATGTGAAAGACATTGTTAGGAGACAATCATGTAATAAAAAAAAATGAGAACTGTATATTATTCCAATACTTACATGTTCAAGATGTTCCCACATAATAGGTGATGCATGAACAATGTTGTTATCATCATCCCAATAAACACCATTGTGATTGATTACGTGTTTAAAGCTAGCAACCCTATTTTTCAGCCACCGAACTCGATGATGAACCTTTACAAGGTCAAAATTTAGGTCGAAGAACGCATTGATTCGTTCGTGAGCATTCGCAATGGCAGATGTGTTTTGGGCATCCCAATCCCAGTTTCCATTTTCTTTCTCATAAACTAGTTGGTCAACAAGATAAACAGTTACAGACTTAGGCCATTTGTTGCCATAAAAAAATCGATCTTGGTGCCATGAGGAGTGGTTGGCCATCTGAAATTCTCAGTGGCAAGGGAGAGCAGGAAGGGATAGATGTGTGTGATTATGAAAACAAAGTGAACACCAGTTTATATAGTGAAAACAAAGTGAACATCAGTATATTCAATCATAATTGAAATTACTACAACATGTAATTTAGTTAAAACAATTTAATCTTGGTCATAAAAGTGTGATTGGTCACTTCGTGTAAGCATAGATTCCCAATATGATGTGATAAGTCATCAGAAAAGTTTTTGGATTGTAGTGTCTGACATTTGTATAGTGATTCTTGAAAATGCTTCAAGATTCTGCCATTCTGAAACTAACAAACATTATATTCAAACCATGCATTTGAAGAGCATTGTCAGCCAAATATAGATTGGGTGCAGATAAGGAAGACAAATTGGAAGGATTCAATGGTGGGTAATACAAGAACACTATTTATCATATTGGGGATTATATATAAACAAAAGAATTGATCATATAGTGCATCTACTCCAAAATAGTACAACAATACCTAGTACACACTTATGAACACTGTTAACTAAATTCAAAGATAGGCAATTTTATTTTACCTTTGAAACAAATGATCCTCTCCAATATCTAGTTCACATATCTCTCTTGAATCTAGGCAAAGTCACATGTAATAGATCAAAACAAGATCATAATATTCATAAATATCTTGGTGTGGAGACTTACACATGTGTTGCTATATAAATATGAACCTTGGGTGGGCATAATTAGGAGAATCAACAAAGTTCAAATTAGCATCACTGCAACCACTGTAAGAAAAAAAACAAAGGGCGATTAATTGCTTCATAAAACACAAACTTCAACAACATTATAATCATAATGTCACACCCCCTAAAATGAAACCTGGAACAGTACCATATCACAAATTTCGTATTCATACAATTAAGACTAAATTAAAAGCAAGAAAAAAAAATAGATGGGACTAAATACCTTTGAGTTTTCTCGACAACAAGACGCATAAAGAGACCAAACCAGCTGGTAAAAAAAGGGTAGAAAGAAACAACAGGTTAGCTACAACTTACATAATAATTCATATATATACAGAAATTGCAAGAAAATATTGATACATCGCATGCCTGTAACTATCGCAGTTGTGGAATGTGGATGCCCTAGAATTAACACTGCCCTAGAATTGCAAGAAAATATTGATACATCTCAAGCGCAAGAGTTATCCTGACATAAGCAGAATCAAAACGCACAAAATTAGGTAACTAAATTGAAAGGAACATTCACAGTAAAGGATTTATCAGAACGAAATCTCACAGAAGTTGTTCAAATCAGCCTAATTTTTTTTAAATATCCCTAATATTGTGGTTTGCTTTCGATGCTATGGAAAGAGAAAAAGAAGAGAATCAGCGTAAAGTGTTAGCAATTGAACTTCATACCTGGACACATGTATTTTTTCGAGTTGAAATCATCAACGCTGTGAGATCGACGGAAATGGAGTTCCAATCGCGATCTAGTTTCATTGTGGCAGAACACCGAATTTTAGGCAAGGGTTTTGTATATATAGTGGCATTTCAGTAATATATGTGATGTACTGGGGCATTTTAGTCTGAAATTTAAATCGAACGAGGGCAAAAAAGTAAATTCGCACTCCTCCTTTTACACCTGAATACGGGGATGATTTAATCACACCCATGGGCCCCTGACCATTTATCATTAGTATGCTTGATTAAATGGAATAACAGCACCTGGCTCTTGCACTATCATGGGCTGTAGTCCATTGAACCAAACACCGGAGTTTGTGGGATTAAATTTGTTATCACGCCTATTCCGCCGAAGCAAACGCCGCCTTAGAGAAACTGGGGATGTACTTTTCCCACTAATCAGTCTTATTCTCTAGGAGAAAGAATTCTCTCTCGCGCTTTCATAAGTTACAGAATTGTGAATGTGAAAATCTGGGTATTATATTGTCTCTGTGAAAAATACATGTCGCATGCACATACTGAAAAGACACTTAAATCGTGGAACATAGAAGCAATTCATGTGATTGCGTTCTGATTAAGGTACATGCATAGATTTCAACCGATTCCGTTTTCCTCCGCTGCTAACGAGGTTGGTAATATGAACTTTTCCAACAAGAGGAATAATTCATTTGAGATTTTATAATCCTCATATGCATACATACAGTTATCAAGATCCAAATTCTCTTTGATTATATATAATTTCATGGCACTGCAACAAAAGATTTTAACAATTAATAGGCAGATTTAAACTAATGATTCAATGAGAGTAATAAGAGTAACTCTCTTGTGTAGTACTACACAACTAATACTTTTATGTGAAAACAACTAATATTGATCAACTAACTCTATTCACTGAAAACAACCAATATTGTTTAAAAATGCACTTGAGTTGCATCGTGCACATGGTGCATACAAGACTTTTTCGAGCAAGAAATAATTGTGTACGCAAAATATCTAAAGTTCAACTAATTCCATATCAGTGAACTAATTACGAGCTCTCTCTTTTTTTGTGTTACACTTACTTCATCGTTCGATTCTTGGCAGCTCAACGCTCAATCTAAAATTGTTCCACCTCACAGTGATTTTGATTTCAACTAGCCACATGTGTTAATTGGTCTGAGTTTTATGACAGGATTTGTTGCCTCATTTCTGCACAGAGGGAATTGGTGATTATTTAATAGAAGTGGTGACTCTTTTGGGACGGTGAGTGCTTGAAGTGAGAAATGACAATGGAAGATACTACTTAAACGGAGATACGTGGACTAGGTTTGTGAATGACCATGAGCTCGAAGAAGGCGGTCTATTAACGTTTGATCCACTCGGCTCTTTTTTCCGTTTCAATGTTGACGTCTATGAAAGCAATAGATGTCAGAAGGTCGAGTTTCGACCCATTAAGTAGAAACTCTAGTATTCACAAAAAAGATTGTTATTTTTTCAATGCTTTCTTTATCTTGTGAGTATTAGATTTTCTTAACCTTCTGAATATTTGGTGGTGTATGTGCTTCTTGTTTGTATTACTATTGTTTAGCCACAAAATTGTTGTACTATAATTCTTGTAACTGAGGATGTTTGAAGACTGTTAAATTTTGGAGAGTGATTGTGATATAAAATTAATTTATCCATACTATAAAATTAATACTATTACACTTAGATCATGTTTGGTTTACAAGATAGGTCGGGATAGGTTGAGATTATCAATCTAATCCAAAGTACATAATTGGTTCGCTGGGTGAGGGTTCATGATACATTTTCAACCCAAATAATAAAATGTGTTTAATTTTTATATTGATGGATAAGTCTATCACATGTGGAAGATGAGACAGAATATGTCTCAAATATAATATTACAATGTTGTTCTCGTATTTGTATCCAAAATGATTAAACATATGTCATGTGGAATATATTTATGATATTTCAATGGATATTCTATCTAATCCCTTAATCCAAACACAAGTATTAATTTTTCAGTATATATGATTAAAAGATGCAATCTTACAATCAAAACATATATCTTGATTCAAATATTCTAGTCCAATTGATTCAATCTTACTCAATCATACCCAATACTATAATACTAATCAATTCAATCATGTGAAGCAATCAATGTTTTATAAATTAATACTACTAGTTATAATTTCAATTTACAAGTTTAATGATATTAATTAGGCTAAAATAAAATATGGATGGGATGCTAAATTAGGCCCTGCCCGTTAATTTGGCGTTGCTAACAGGCCCTTCATATCCGCTCATAACCGCCGAAAAACTCCATCCACAAATCCGACCCACCAGTTTTCGCAACGGATATGAAGGCCGGCGGTGGAGTGGTGTTTGGGGTTCCACGCGCCGCCGCGTTGCCGGCAGTTCTTTTCAGTCAGCGACGAGCAACCTTTCGATGCTATTCATCATCTTTCTCTGGTATATTAGCTTTACATTTCATCATTATAATGCGTGTAAAATATGTACAATTATCAATGCTGCACCAAACAGTTAACGCGGACAAGTGTGTGAGGAGTTTTTTTAATTTGTAATTTTTAAATTCAGACCACGCATCATTTATAAAAGATGTTGCTTCCACACAACCACCGGAGCATTTGAATCATCTTCTCAAATTACTTCAGGTCAGAGGTACGTTCCTGCCACTGTTTGTTGTAGGAAATCAATAGTTTCTGCTGCTGAGTGATGATTAAGTTGTAGATGCTGCCATTGTTGTTATGCGGTTACAGAATTTGGGATATTGTGTTGTGTAAATCTTCTTTGGTGATTAACTTTCTGTAATTGCTAAGCCTCGTTTGGTTTATGCATTTGGTTAAAAATCATTATTGATTGGTCCTGACATCTTCATCAACTGTTGCCTATCTTTTCTTGGGTACTAAAGATGACATTCTGGTGGTTTGTATGCTGCATTACAATCTCTGTAGCTACTGCTGATGTATTCTAGTGATGATAACATGGTCCTAATTAGTTATGCATCTTTAGATTGTAATTCAACAAAGTAAGATGAAAAGAAATAGCAATTAAATTTTCTCACATTTCCTTTTGTATCAATTGAAACATAGCTAAGGTGAATGCACTGTGTGAATCAGAATAACCATAAATGTCTTCGAAGGTCAGTCTTGTCATGGAGATTTAGTATTTTCTCTTCAAGGAGATTATGCAATTACATAACTTAGCAACTATAGAATGTTAAAAACTTGTTCCTTTTTGAAGCGCCCAGGAGCATAAAATGATAATTTTAACTGGAATTCGTTTGGGATTATGGAACACACGCGCACTATGAGTCTATGACGGTATCTAAGTTCCAATTTTCTGTATGAACCAAAAACTTGGCTACATGCAAAGTCTATACACTGTATGCTTGTTGAACTTATTTTACGAGTAATATATGCTTTTCTGCATGTGCCAATTGTAAATTGTACAGGGGAAGAAATTATGTCTCCGGGAGCCAGGCAAGGTTTTCTTCCTCTTGCTGTTCCTCTATCCAAAAGTAGCTCAGGTGCGTTCCTCTGAGAAATGAGGTACATTAGTGAGTCAACTCGCTGCTAATACTGGAATTACTGCTTAACTGCCACCTTGATCTTACTGATTATAGGCTCTACAACTGCTTTGTTGCGATGGCCAACTGCTCCTACTGGGTAATCGTCATATGTCGTGTAAAAAGCTCAGTCTGAATTTTCTGCTATTTAATCTCTCTCCCCAACATACACAGGATGGAGATGCCTGTTGTGGAGGTTCGCAAATATGGAGTGTGGCTTTTGGCTAAGAACGTGAGCAATTTGCATATGTTTATATGCTCACATTGAGGAGGTTTAGGTTGTAATAATAAACTCTCTGAAAACAGGTTGAACATTATATCGACAGAATCTTGGTGGAAGAAGATGTGAAGAACTCTGAAGAAAGAAATGAAGAGCTATTCCATGCTTCAGCTGGAAACAAGTTCTATGAGAAGGGTGATTTTGCTGCCTCTCAGATTTCAAGCTTAGAGACATATCTTCTAAAGAAGGTAGCATAAAAGGAAACTTCACTCGATGTAAAAAATGCTGATTTAACAAATAACTAATATTTTTCCAGGTAGGTCTGTTTCCAGACATACTAGAGCGCAAAGTTAAGCAGCATTTTGACAAAGGAGACCATGTAAGATGATTTTGACAAATCTGCAATTTCTACTAGAGAGCTTTTATTATATTTTGGTGATGTACGCTACTTTCTGGTGTAAGGTCTCTGCTTTGGTGACCGGAGAATTCTATATTAAAAAGGAGCACTTTCCAGGATTTGGGCGTCCATACGTCTTCAATGCAGAAGTTCTGCTGAAGTTTGTACTCCCCCACTTTTATCTATACATGATGGTGATGTTTGTTTTGGTCTTTTAAGCGGTTTCTAAAAACCGGTTCTTGAAATCTAGGGGATTTTGAAATCCTGATAAGTAGTAAAGTGTGTGTTTTCTTTGAAATTTTGAGTAGGGTCTGATTTTAAATTTATGTCAAATTAATGTATAAAAGTGAATGATGTTGTATTATTTATATTGTTGTTTGGTGTGAGTGTAATAATTGGATGATGTGAGTTATGATTTAAATATATTAAAATTTAAGGAGGGAGAATTGATCGTATTGAAAAGTGTGATAGTAGGTTTACATGTGTTGTAGTGGTGGTTTTATTAAGCCCGATTTCAAAATCCCAAAATGAACCTGATATCAAAATCCCGAAATAGAACAAATTTAGATTTGTAAATCCGACACTTAGTTTTTAAAACCCAAAACAAACAACACCTACATTTTCTGGAATTCAGTTGTGCCTAATTCTTTGTGTCCTTTTGTTCCACATGCAGAGTTGGGCGAAATTTAGAAGCCAAAGATTCTGCAAGGGTTGCTCTGAAATCACCTTGGTGGACATTGGGTTGCAAGTATCAGGTACCCAGGAGTTATCATGTTTCCAACCTCATACATATTTAATCTAAAATACTTTATGCTATTTATGATAATTAGGAAGCTGCTGACTTGGCTCAATGGGAGGATGAGCAAATTGAATATATCAAAGAGAAGGTAACAGATGAGGGGAGGCAAGAAGATTTGAAAAAGGGAAAGGAACCTACTCAGGTTGCATTTGTAGATTATGATTTAGTTGAATTTCGTCTCTCTTTTCACCCTTTATTAATCAAGAATCAATCCACACAGGTTGCATTGGATGAAGCTGCTTTTTTATTAGATTTAGCGTCTGTTGATGGGACATGGGATGAATGTACCGAGAGGGTTGCTGACTGTTACAAACAAGCCGGGCTTCATGACATTGCTGCATTTATTCTTTACAGAGATTGATTTCCGATGGTGCAATGGAATTTCTGCATCTATGTTTTCTTTTGGCATTTATTTTATGTGAAATGTGCTCAAGAAATTATTTGACATTGAAAAACCTATTAGTGAACAAAAATTTCTGTAGACCACCTAAACTTGTAAATACCGTTTACATTTATTATAGACCTTACACATTATACCATTTGACTCTTTATCTGGTATATATTGGCATCTTTTCTTGCATAGTATCTCAAAACTGAGCACGACAACATTTAATTAACAAGCAGCATTTCTCCTGCAACGTAGCACAAACATCTCCAGCACCGAAATATGGATATCCAGGTTCTTCTCTCATTCTCATTCCATTCTTATTCCTTGATTATATTCCTATCTATCAATTGGGAGAGATACACGAATAATCAAGCCTTTATTTAGACTTAGTTGTCACCTCGAGTGCTTCTTCAGAGGGGTTTTCTTTCTGTTTCCTTTCGTTTTCCACAGGAATAACTTCTTCAATAAACTTCTGCTCTCACTTTTCTTACGGGGGACGATGGCCATGGAAACATTGTCTGTTGTATCTGCCTCATTATCAATCCCATTTGGATTAGTAAACTTGCTCCAAGAGTCTACCGCAGCATTAGTATTAGCAGAAGAACTGTGTTTACCATCTTGAGTATCATCTGTGGATCTGGGAATGATAGTTTGATCTTTATCCTCTTCTAGCAATTTATCTTGTAGGGAAAATCGCTTACTAACGAGTTTTCTAGGAGTTGGTGTGCTGGTGATTACATGGTCAGCAGGTGTAGATATGACCTTATCAAATATAGCTGTGTCCCTTGGTGAAGTCAATGCCTTCAATTGCTTCCCTAGGTTTAGGAGAGTTTCTTGGCACTCGGCCAATTTTACCGAAGCTGTAGTAATCTCCCAATCCTGCAAGTCAAATCTTAGTACAAGTTAAGAAATTGTCATACTACTTGTTTTGATAAAATACAATAAGCTACTAAATTTCCTCAAGTTCAGAATGATGGGAGGTGCTTTAAGTGCAGACTTCATCCCTACTAACGGTATTCATAGCTACTAATATACTTTAGACATCGAATGAGCATTTCTCTCAACATTGTGGCCAATTCTAGGTACGCCCACTTGCATTATAGATAAGTACAATGTATGCGATGAATTCCGATGGCTCATGAGTCAACAAGACCTTTCGTTTTGTTTTACTAGAAACGATCTGCCTACCTTCCATATTATGTGTACGTTAACAGTGTGGAACAATAGATTTCTTACAGAAGCTGTTGGGTTTCATTGTAAAAAATAGATTGTAAACTTACATTTCGAAATTGCTTTGTTGAGGCATCGGCTTGGCCTTCCTTATTTGAGTGGCTGAAATCACATATATAGTTAGAAAACAGAGCCCAAAAATGAATTTTCAGAGTATAAAAGATACCTTTGTAGCTGTGTGTTTTGGCCATTGCATGTTTCTTCTTCTTCATGTGTTTCAAAAGAGCTATAAGTATTTTCCAGATCATTCTCCATATGTGAAATCACTTTTCCCTGTTGAAGATTAGTTACCATAAGTTGGATCGCCAGACCTTGTTTCATCGTCTTCGGCTTTTCAATTTGATCTCCACTTTTACCTATAGATTTCCTTGTAGTTTCTTTTTCTGGTTGCAGGTTCTTGATGACTTCTTCATCTCTCCCTTCCAAATCAACAATTGAGGATCCAAAATCTGCCTCCTGTTCCATTTCACTGTTGTTTGCCTCTTCTTTTGTGTTAGGGCCATTCGAAGGAGAAACCATGGGAATACACGACATGTCTTCACTTTGGATTTTCAACAGTGTGGAGTTTGCAGAGCTATCTTCCCCTCTGGATTCATCCCAGTCCAGACGACTCTTGATTGCATCCTTGATGCTTGAAACATCTTGAATCGAAAAGCAGTGATTCATGATCCAATCCAAACTAGAAGCCACTACTTGAACAAACTGCTCAACATCAGCTTCTCCATTCAACAAATCACTGCAAGTTTGACAAAGTTGCTGCACAAGGGCAGACAGTTCATCACATTTCCATTGAAACACTCGAACAACGTATTCAGCATCATCCTGAGGTAATACATTTATTCCTTCAAGTAGCTCAAGAATCTTTGCAACTGGTATCCTCAAATTCGACTCTAATTTCAAATCATTCGTCTTTCTGGTTGACATATCTTTCTCAATAACTGCATTTCCTTGGTCAGTACTTGCAGCTGGATAATCGAGGGCCATCTTCTCCATTTCAGCAAAGTCATCCATGAGATTCATCTCCAGAGTCCCCATATATCTGTTAGATGGTGTGCGTAATTGTTTCTCATTTTTGAAATTCTCAAGCTCCGAGATTGAGGCAGACTCAGCACAGCTACCACTGCCCAAATCAGACAACGTTTCCTCCTTGAGAAACAGGTACTTACTCGATTCCATACTCAGTGGTGATTTGGTGTTAAGAGCATGTACAAGACTTCTATTTTCTTCTTCCACTCTAAGCAACTTCTCCATGAGGAAATTGATCCTTTTGCTCGGTGTGTCCATCGAACCAGGTTTTGATCTTCTTCTCTCTGTTTCAGCATCGTCTTTCCCCAACATTTCAACTTCATTCTTCATTTTTGTCAAAGCAGCCGGGCCAGGCAAGCGCCTACGAACAAGTAGACGTAGCCTTAGACATTCCGATTCCAATTTTGCAATCTTTTCTACACTCTCCCTGTGTTTCTTTTGAGCAATGTCTGCTGTCCTTCGACTAACCTCTGCCTCCTCATTCCTAATATCGAGCTCCTTCTCCAGAACACAAACCTCATATTTGAGCGAACCGTTTTCTTTCTCAGTAGACTCTACTCTCAAAATACGGGATTTCAAATCAGCTTCAATTTCACTCGTGTATTTTCTTAATTCATCTATCACCTTCTCCTTACCGGATAGAACTCTACGAAACTCACTATTTTCACCTTCCAATCTGGCTATCCTTTCACTCAAGGCAATCCGCTTCTTCTCAAACTCTTCCGATGCCTTCATTACAGCACTATGGATTCTCTTATCTTGCTCTTGTTGAACAAAATGTAACTTCTGCACGCATTCTGCGTCCATGTGGCGTAACCTCTCTTCACACGCATATTTCTCGCGCAAGACTTTATCCACCTCTTTCTTCAAAGATATCGCTTCCCTGTTGGCTCTCTCCCACCCTGTAAAAATAAAACCAAATCCTTAATTTCCGTGGAGTAACACTTGGGTGCACCTGTGGCACAGTGTAACTAGTTCACAACTAAATTACTAATACCGACCAACTAATACCTTTTAGTAAAACAACTAGTACTATTTGCTATATGCATGACTAGAAGTAATTGTTAGAATATTGTTGAAACGTACTTCACCTGCAATAGCTTCCTCCGTCAGTCTCATCTCACTTGAAATTCTTGGTTCCTGTTCTTGAAGAAACAGTAAGTTGGAGGATTCTGAAATTTGTAAACAAGAAATTGAGAAAAGGATTTGTCAACAAGAAATTGAGAAATGAACCTCTGTTTCTTCATCGTTTGTAAAAGAATTGTTTGCTTTCTTAGCTGCTAAGCTCTTCTCAGTAGATCTTTTATTCCAAGTCCACGACTTTTGATCCATTGTTTTCTTCCAGCAAGAAAGCCAACCATCTCAATTAAGTTGGGAAAATTATTAATAGGTACAAATTTTTGATGCAAATAATTAATAGATATAAACGGGATTGCATATATAGTCAAAATTGCACGCGAAAATGTAAATGTATCTATTTATATGCGATCATTTTGTATCTAGTTAAGTCTCCTATAATATAATACCATAAAATAGAATTTAAGTTGCAATTTTAAAAAGTATTTATTAGTAAGTCTTCTATATTATAATATATGAAATAGGATCTATACGTAATGATCATGGACATATATAAACAATAAGGCGATATATTAAAAATGGTGAGATTGAGCAAAATGAAAAGAAAAAATAGCAAAGGAAGAATATGAAATTGGATCCACCGGATTAAGGCATTTAATTTGATCGTTAAAATATGGAGCCCAATTTTACTTGTGCATAAAGTTGCACATTTTTCAGTTGAGAGGGATGATCATAATTAATCAAGTAGTTAGTATAATACAATTATCTGAGTTAGTGGATAAAATATATTTAATGTGAATTCATTTCTTAACTCGTCTCACAGTGCCTTGCATATCAAATTCTTTCCCCATCTTATAACAAATAAGCAATAAATAAATAAATACCAACTGAACTAAACTTCAAAAATTACTGGGAAGTTTCTTTACAGAAGCTCATATAATAAGAGTTCATATTCTCCATATATAAATCTCTGAAACATTTCCATGCATATTAATTAGTCACCAAGCTTTGACATAACTCTCTGGAAAGGCAAACAAATCATTCAAATAAGGATCAACAATAACCTAATAAAAACACATAAAATTAAGCACTCATTGTGAAAGAAGAAAAAAAGTCGAATATTAGTAGGAATATTAATTGTAGAGTTGCAGCTGATATACTTTCAGGATGCAACTAATACTCTTCAGAGTTGCTACTGATACTCTTTACACTTAACATTAATCACATGGTTCAAGTAACTCACCTGGTTTTGAGAGAGCCGTTCTGCAACTTCTGAACAAACTAGAAAGATAAGAGTAGCATATACTATGTTTTATGTTTAGTGTTGTATGTATATATAATATATTATATTGTGTGTGTATATCATATATGCAACTCCATGAGAATGATGTATAACAATAAAGTGGAGAGATAGGACAGTTGTATATGGATTCGGACCGGGTTGCTTTGACCCGATGGAGTGAGGGTCGGGCGTCAGTATCATTTCATTGTCACTCTCTCTCACTTTTGCTGACCAAACCCGATTGTGCATGGAAATTAAACAAAGATAAAAAGCATATAAAAAAGCTACTCCATTAATTTTGGTAGTTAAATAATGAGTAGGTCTCCTTTTGAACTCAAATTTACGGATTTGGATCATGTGTTGTACAACACCGTGCTGTACAGTGGACTCATGATGGTCTATTGTGTATTTAAATTTAGTAGAGCACAGGATTGTGCTATTCAGCTAAACACACTATAGGACCACGTGGATCTACTGCACAACACGGTGTTGTACAACAAGATCTAAATACCGAAACTGCTGTGCACTCTCTTTTTCGAGCATCATTGTTATGCATGTCCATTATCAATGTTGTGCACATGAGGTGCAGTGATACTTTGTATATGCACAACAATGATTGTGTATATGTGCAATAATGATATTTGAAGAAAATGGTTCACATGAACTCGAGTCTAATGAAGTATTTGTCATAAATAAGTAGGTTTAAAATGCTCTGGTTTCTTTATGTAATTTATTTTTGTAGTGTCGTCTTTATATTTCTATCAACTATAATTATGAAGAATTAATATTTTATGCAAAATGAATGAATAGTTGTTGGAATGTGAAACCAAACAACGTCTGGTTGAGGTCCTTAAGTATTTATGTTTTTTTCATTAATGAATTTGAGTGGGTCTCCGGTGCATTCGATACATACCCGACTTAGCCAATGGATTTGATAATTTTTTGATGTAATGTCAAATGGATTGCGGGATGGATTTAAATTAAACGTAACAATTAATTTACCAATTACTTCAATTAAAATTTCTTCTTTCGAACTGATTAATTGATAAAATTTTAATCATTTTTGCATGAGATGATCATAAAATCACATTACCATTTTCCATCTTTTCTTTCTTTCTATTGTTTATCTTTTTTAACCTTTTAATGGAGTATTAAATAAATATTATTTGTCATTCGAGTTCGAATCATTGGAGAAACGAATTATTTTTCTATGCACTTTGGTCGGTAAAATATTTTATAAATAAAATATTATTTGTTTGAGATCACCCATTTAAAATTTATTCGAGTTCAATTGGTTACACGAAAAAAAGTAAATTGATTTAAAGACGAGAATTCCATTTTCCTATATAGATTGTGGAGCTTAACTAAAAAAAATTAAGCATTATTTTCTTTATGACTTGGTATTAGGTCTAATGATCAGTTAATTCGGATGATTGTAATTTACCGTTCGGGGATCTCATTTTAAATCGGAGTAAAATTCTGTATGAACTAATTCATCTAAAAAAATTGATCGTACTAAAGTTCTGTATGGACTAATTCATCTAAAAAATGATCGTACCTTGGACAAATTTAAACATTATTCTAAGACAAAAACTTATGTGAACCGGAGTTCACGGTGAATTATATTTTTTCAATATCAATGTTATGCATAAAATCTGTCGCTGTTATGCACAAAAATTATCACTGTTATGCATAAAGCCTATCGTTGTTTAAAAATGATTTATTTTTTAAAAAGTGGGAGTTTTTATGTATAACAATAATAGTTTTGTGAATAATAATCATAGAGTTCATGTGTAGACCTGATTTACAATTACAGGAGTGTTACTCTTATTCTAATTCAATGCTATTAAGTTGGATTTGATTTCGAATCAATTAGTAGCAAATATATAATATATGAGTAACACTCATGTAAACCAAATCTATACATGGACTCTATTATTGTCATGCATAAAAATTATCACTGTTTAAAAATGCTTTATTTTCAAGTAATTGTAGTTTTTTACATAACAATAATAGTTTTTGTGCATAACAATGATAATTTTTCTAAATAACAGTGATATTAAAATAATGGAGTTCACCGTGTAGACCTGATTTACAGTAGTGTTACTCTTATTCTAATTCAATGCTATTAAGTTGGATTTGATTTCGAATCAATTAGTAGCAAATAAATAATATATGAATAAGACTCCTATAAACTAAGTTTATAAATAAAAATTGTCATACACAAAAATTATCACTGTTGTTAAAAAAAATTATCATTATTTAAAAATGCTTTATTTTTCAAATAATTATAATTTTTGTACATAATAATAATAATCTTCATGCATAATAATGATATTAAAATAATGGAACTCTCAAGTAACCTAATCAAAAAGCAGACGGTCCATACAGAAGTTTCATTTTGAGGAGTTCATCGTGAACTCCGTATCACACCAATTTTTGTCATAATATATTGCATGCGAGGCAATCAAAAAATTGTTAGACTTATACTCATCAGGTGTATAATATAATTTAAATGTATTTTTAAAAATACATTTATTCTAATTGAAATGTATTTTTAGAAATATATTTAAATTGCACGATACATCCCGTGTACAAGAGCCCTGCTCCAAAAAATTGGTTTTTCTGAACTCGACCGGTCCTCTTCCCCTCTTCCTACTAGTAAAAATATCTTAAAAAATAGTTTATTTAAAAATTGAACTAAACTCTAAACTAAGACTTAAATAACATCGATTATTTTCGCGTGCCTTATATTAATAAATGTTGCGTGCCTTTTTTAATATGGATATATATATATATTTATTTTTTTTTTGACAGAAAAGAAACATATCATTAAATAGCTGCAAAGTCGGCATCAACAAGAGGAACAATGTGATCCGGAATGGAATCCGAAACAAACAAAACATTACAATGAAAAGCAAATTGTGCGAGACTATGCGCCCCGCGTTTCCAGTTCGGTGAACCCAACTCCACTTAGCATTACTAAAGCCAGACAACTCATCTCGCACATCATCCATAATTCGACCGAAGTAGGACATCACAGGTTGAGGACGAGATAAAGCATGTAAGACATCCTGAGAATTTGTCTCAACCACAATCCGATCGACCCCGTTAGCACGAGCCAAACGAACACCCCTAAGCACAGCCATCCCTTCCGTGAAAGTGCATATGTGCGGATGATTTTAGGTAAATGGGGCACAATCATGAGACGGTCTGACATAAAACGAAACATAATTCGAACGTAATGTTTTAACATTTCGAAAAAGATGAATGTTGATTTATGCTAGTTCGTTTCTCGTACTATGTATAAGATCATCTTATATAAGTTTTGTCATAATTTTTTTTTTGAAAGGAAGTTTTGTCATAATTTAATATTGCCATATCGTTTGACATTTAGCCGTCTTTTAATGATGAGATGCTTACACCCTTTGATTCTTTAAGTAATGATTTAATGTGTTAGTAATTACTAAGCAACTAATGATCGTGATTAATTAGTCTAACTAATCTAGTGTCGGCCCCCTCCATTTCCTCTCTTCTACTGAACTTGAGATATTACTTTAAATTTGAGTATAATAATATATGTAAATTATAAAAATTTATATCAAGTGTAAAGCATAAAGCGCAGTAATGAAAAAAGGGAGATTTACACATAAGTATAATTAAGTAGGTATATTTGCATATTCTGTTCAACTTTGACTATATATATAATTTTTTTGTATCTATTAGTAAATTTTAAAAAAAAAATGTACTTAATTAGTAACTTGATTAAAAATTTTGTACCAGTAATTATTTCATGAAAAAATGAATCAAAGGCACGTGGTAAATATTTTGTAATATTATTTAAACTATTTTATTCAGTGTACCCATCTACACTACAGCAATAGAGTCATAAAATTTAGTTAGGAGCCCAATTTAACAGAAAAGAAAATTGAAATATAATTTAAAACTATATTATATATTAGAATTAATTTTGATATAACTAAAAAATTAATTTAATACATTACCATTGATTTACTTAATACTATTATCGCATCATAACATTTAACACGTGTTACACTATTAGTCTCATTATCTAAGAAAACCTCCATATATGCATGTCAGAATCATTAAATAAAAATATGTGAATTTAGTAAACAATATACATAAAATGGATTTAGTGTAATGGTGTAAATTTAAATAACAAGTTTTCTTTAAAGTAAGGTATTGCGTATTCATGGAAATGCGAACCTTAAGGGCACGTTTGCTTTGAGCTTGAGGTGGATTGGGCAAATTCGGATGGAGGAAATCCTGTGAATAGTAATCTCTTGTTTGTTTTGGGCGGAATGTAGTAGGGATGAATGAAGTTTTATGTCAAATCAATATTTTTTAATGATGATAATATATTATTTTATTATTATTTATTAAAAGGTAATGATTGAACGATTGTGTTGATGGTAATATATAAAAATTAATATTATTATATATAATTATATGATAAATTATATAATTATTTAATTATAGGATATTGTTTAATTTGCTAATGAATATTATTTGATTTGAGACTTTTTTTTTGAAACCCTAAATTACATTATTTGATTTTAGACTCAATAGTGTTTCCAAAAAAAAATAATTATGATATTACTGATGGTGGTGCACATGTATTGTGCACTTATTTAAAGCAATTTTATATCAATTGAATGTAGAATGAGATATGAAAATCTGAAAAGTGACCGAGAAAGAGGGAGACCCATTTCCCATCCGGACCTCCCCGACTCAAAACAAACACCCCTAAAGCATTGTATTCAACCAAGGTGGCCTATAACCTCTTCAATAGTTGACATGTGGTGGATCAGTGAGAGTTGATCAGTGACTTTAAATGTATTTGAAACAAGTTTCGTGCCAGCAAATGCTTGGAGATTGTGGGAACAACTACCAACCAAAGACAATTTATAGGATAGGATGCTAAAAAAGTTGATTGATGTGATATAATTATATTATTTTAAGTGTATCGGGAGAATAAAAAAATTAGATGATGTGAGTGTATTGAGAGAATAAAAAGTAGAGTAGTAGTGATTGATGAAATAGAATATGATTAATAGGAACCAGGTGACTTAGCCCACCTGACCACTGGGCTCCTCATTTGAGTGGGAGACCCAGGTTCGATTCCATCTGGGAACGAATTGGAGTTATGAGAGTTATGGGAGTTATAAGGTGGATTGGTGATTTCGTGGTGTATTTGGGTGTTTGGTGTACTAACTACTAACTATTAACAACTAACTTTGCCCGATCAAAAAAAAAAAATATGATTAATAGGATTTCAAAATCCTTACTTTAAGTTTAAAAATAAATAGGGGTTTGAGATTGTAAAATTCAAAGTCCGACCGAGATAGTCGCGAAACAAATATACCCTTAAAGACGGTGAAGATCTGTTGTGCATCTCTTGTATCAATTGCCCCGAATCGGTGACTCATGTGCTCTTTGTGTGCCCACTTGCACATCGTACTTCAGTTATCACAACTAATACCCTTTAATAATATAAGTCACATCAATTAATTAATTTTATAAATTCTTGTGTGAAACATGTTCATTCTATACTTTGTCAACTATTCATTTTGAAATGTATATCAAGTGAATTATGTATAATTATAATAAGTAGGTCTCTTATGTATCAAGTGCACCGTACAATTTAAATGCATTTTTAGATGCTACTGCTTCAAAAATTACCTTTACTTTTTAGTGAAAATAACTTATGCATTTGTATTTTTTAATGAAAATAATTTTGCACTTTAATTATCAATGCACGTGATTGCATACAAGAATTTATCAATTACAATTACAATTGATAAAAAGTTGTAAAAAGTTTCGGTTAATCAAATACTTTTTCAATCAATTAAGTTTTTTTTTATGGTAAAAAATAAAAATAAAAATCCCTCGTCTCATGAATTAGGTGAAGACTATGACTGTGAATCACAATGTTGCTCTCAGTCTCAAGTAAAAATATTTCACAGTTTTTCAAAATTGTAGACGCTAAGCATGATTTTCAACTAAATCACCACCCAAATTAACTCTGATATATATTTGCTACCAACTAAGACATTAGCACAAACATAAATATTCCTCAATTGGCGAAGTGGTATATAGTTCAAGTGGTTAGAACACCAAGAGCCGATCCTATGATTTCAAGGGCCTATGCAGAAGAAAAAAAAAATAGGCCCTCAGTATTATTACTATAAACAAAATTTAATATAATTATTAATATGAAAACAACTTCATTTATTAATTAATAATAAATAAAATAAAATTTATAATAATATATTTTCAAAATCAAATGATGGAAGTTATAATTCAATTTTTTTTTTTTTTAAATCCTATACAATCAGATTTTTTAAAGTACCTATACAATTAAATATTGAAAATTGTAAAAAATAACGTAGGAGTACTAAAAAAGATTAAAAGAAATAAAAGAAATAATGAAGAAAAAGAAAAATTAAAAGAAAAGAACAAAGAACGATAGGAAAAACATGAAATAAACTACTGCACTTAACCTAAGCACGTGTACAGTTGTATATTGAAAATAATTAAGAAGGAGAGAAAGATTAAAAGAAATAATCAATAATTAAGAGATACATACAAAGAACAAAGAAATTTTAGAGATTAGAAGAATATGATTTAAAGATTAATTAAGGAGTGAAAAGGAACAAACTAATTAAATGAAAGAAAAAACTTAAAAATAAAAGAGAGAGAAAATTGGACATTTAAAAAGAGAATAGTGAAATTTGGATACACGTGCAAGGGAAGACCTTTCAAAACTAATTAAATAAAATTGAAATTTAGATACACGTGCAAGGGGAGACCTTTCAAAATTAATTAAATAAAAACTAATTAAATAAAATTGAAATTTTAATACACATACAAGGGGAGACCTTTCAAAATTAATTAAATAAAATTGTTAATGCCTGAAGTCGATCTACCAAGTTCTACGTTTTCCAAAGATTTGTTACCGAGAACCCAAACTTTGCTAGCTAAACTTGTTGAAATATTTTGCTAACATATGATTTGTATATGATATATATAAATATAATATAGTGCATAAATATAAATTAAAACGGGACCCCTCGTTGGAGTGGGCCACTGTGAGACGGCACGGGCTGCACGGGCTTAGGGCCGGTCCTGAGAACATCATTACGACAATATCTATACCGTGATGTCATAGGTTCGAGTCATCAATTGTCCGATCAAAATAAAAATAAAATATTACTCCAATTAACATCCCATTAAGGAGGGTGTAAAATATCAAATTTCATCATATTTCTAAAATTGTTTGTACATAAGAGGAAACCTTATAAATTGATAATAAAACGTATTTGACTCCCAATAACAATATTTCTAAAATTGTTTTTACATAAGAGGAAACCTTATAAATTGATAATAAAATGTATTTGACTCACAATAATAGAGTAGGTTTTCGGTCAAACTTATTTATAGTATAAAATTTATGCTACTAACTAATAAATTAATATCATAACACTTATCAACTGATACAATTACTATTGTAAACAGAGATCATAACATTAATTAAATGTTATAGGTATTAATTTATAGGCCAAATAATCAAATTTAGCACAGACTTTTCGTTTTTCATTAATTTTAGCACATACTTTTTTCTCTCTACAAATATAGCACATACTTTTACTTAATACTTAAAAATACTCTGATGTGGTTGTCGGAGTTAACTTGTCTTGATAATGTGTAAATATTAAAAAAAAATCACCATTTAAAATTAGAAAATAGTGACCCGAGATATTTTTATATCCCGCGTTTTTTAATCTTAAATGGTGATTTTTTTTTAAATAGTTACGCGTCAATAAGATTGGTGGATTTCGACAACCATATCAGACGAACCTTGTTGAAAATGGTGAGTCATGATGTTTTTAAATATTAAGTGAAAATATATGCTAAATTTGGAGAGAGAAAAAAGTATGTGCTAAAATTGATGAAAACCAAAAGCATATGCTAGATTTAATTATTTGACCTAATTTATAAGAATGATGATATCAATTTATAAGTGTAATAATATCAATTTCCTAGTATGAACAAGTTTCGTATGACCAAGTTTCTCAGTAGAGTTTGGGATAATAATTACGACATTTCGTAGAATTAGAATAACAACTTTGTGAAAAGATAGTAATATGTTGCTAACCAACTAAAATTAGTGGTTGTACATTAATTTGTTGCTAAGCACAAAAGTTTAAGTTAATTACACATACCGATAAATTAAAGTGGGGGGAAACGAACAAGAATAGATGGGATGATATGTTGTTCGATCATTGACATCTAGCCATCTAGGCATATTTCTCTTTTCATTCTATTCTTCAATACTTTAATTATTCAGATCACTATACTTTCATTCACATCAACTAACTTCCATGCATCCACTTGAATTTACATTTCTGCCATCAGGTTTTGCTTGAAAATCAAAAACAAAATTATTTCCAGTGTGAGAAATTGATTTGTTTCACCTTGAATTGGTGACTATGATTTCACTATAAATAATACAACTACAACAACTTTACAAGGAATTATGATCATAACATATCTATAATTAATAACAAATTAATTACACCAAGTCAAATTGATTTAATTTGATTTGGTCTTATCTTTATCTAAAATATTACTAGAGTCTCTAGAATATCATCTTTTACCCAGTATGTTAATATTGTTTTTTAAGTTTGTCCTAGCAATTATAAATGCTCTGTAAAATTGATGCGGAACAAATTTCACGATCAATGATAAGAAGACACGTGTTGTTGAATAATACATGCATACCGGTTATTGATTTTTGGATTTAATGTGATTTTGAGTTGAGTCGCAACTGAAGAAAGAGAAGTAGATATGAATTTTGGGTCTAACCTTGCCTTGAGGAGCGACGCATGAGCAAAACAATTGAGGGTCTCTACCTTTAGGGGAGGATCCGAGTCAAAGAGAATGATCTTCGATTTCACAGGGATACTAGAGAATGGCTGAGGAATAGCCTAAGACCTCGTGGCAAGCGTTGATATAAGGAGAGAAATAAATGGAACGAGTGCAATTTTTTCATGTTTAAAATAACACGCTCAATGACACTCTTTACTTCATAAGAAATTTATTGCATACTGGGATAAGAGTGAGATATATTTTTCTGGGTTCGTGAGAGTGTCTACGCCTAAAACCCCGCCCGACGTAAATTTTTGCAGGTTCCTCTTTAATGAGACGGGGAACACTTCTTCAGGATTAATCTGTTCAACTTTGAGGTTTGATCAGGGGTCCAAGGTTGGATTTCATCTTGAGAGAGTTTGCACATTTTGCACTCATCAAGTGGCGTCATTTGTGAAAAACTCTTAATTATGTGTTTTGATCTTGAATGTTTAATAATGTGGATGGATGAGAAGATTCTTAATAACAAAATAAGGGGAAACGTGTCACTCCTACACTGAATCACTTGGTTATTCCAGCTAATGCCACCATATTGCCAGGTTGAGGTAAGACATTTACATTTACTCCTTCCACTGGGCTGAGAAGGGTTACAACATCAGCAGGAAGGGGTGTGGTATCCACACTTGCTACTTTGATTACTGCTACATTCAGTGGGAAATATGCAGCCTCTGTGCCACCTCCATCAGGTATTCCAGTTTGTACCGGCATAATGTTGGGAAGGGCGTAACATCAATGACTATCCCTTATGTTACTCCAACTTGCACAACCGCTACGTCCCGACTATTGATTCAGCGAACCCTAAACATCAACCTCTTGTAACTTCGGGCTTGATCTATCTCACTATGGAACAACTTGGTGGTTTGGCGTCGAAGGTCATTGATAGTTCCTTGACAAGGAAAGTTGTGCCCCTTGCTCCATCATCTCCACCTCGTGGGGAAGGGGTACAACTCATGGAGGGACATCTACACTAATTGGTGCCTTTGAGACAGGACGGAGACCAGCAGGTGAAGAAAATATGGTGAGAAATCTCAAACATGGGGAGGAACACCATATATGGGATGACAAAGATAGGAAACCTTGCCGCGAGCAGAAGAGTGAGCCACTCCAGAAAGGGGGATTGGATGATAAGGAGGCAGAACTTCCATTCCTGGAGAAAGCAGAATGCAGGACATGGAGGAGAGTACAAATTTCACCTACCGAGGAGGAGTCAATGACCAACTGCTGACTCTTAAGGACAAAAGTAGAGACGTCGATGTGTCATATCTGTTAGTGTTAGTGTCCTAAAGACAATCTATTGTAAGGACATAATACTCGATGATATTCAGTTTGATTTAATATTATAGTTCACTTAATAATAATGTATGGCATACAATTGTTTGAATATTATGTTTGATTGTTTGCATTTATTCATGCAAGTGTTCACATGAGTCATTGTTGTCATTGAGGTTGTGAGAACTCAGATGACTTAAGCATGATTCTCAAATAGCCCCTATCAAGGATCATCAAGAATGTGATATTGATGATACAATGGAGATTGGTGTGCGATCTGCATTATACTCTTAGAGAGTGTAGTAAGATCTCACTTACTACGAGATACTAGGTATCTCATGATGGATGCACAAATACCTTAGAGGGTATTGGTATACCCATCCGAGAAACCGTTTGATGTATTTTCACTATATGTGTCTACGGATGTCTCGGTTAGTGGGAGCGATGCGATACTCCTTTGACTTGAGGTCAATACGCACGACATGTGTGGGATTTTGAACTTTGACCATGACCGACGCTTGCACCCTAACCATGGGTAGATATAGCTTGGATTGGGTTCATCATGAAGTACATGTGCGTGGTAGTTGAGCCAAGAATAAGATTCATTCCTCAAAGTGGATTTAGAGAGAATACTCATCTTCTCATCATAATTGGATCAAAGTCATCGGCCGATGCACGTCAACTTAGACTTGTGGCTAAGTGTGACATACATGATCAATTAGTGATTAGAGATAATATGATTAAGTTATTTGAATAGACACTTCATCATGTTCAAGACTTAATCGAGTATTCGTGAATGAAATGAGGAAATCGTAATAGCCCATGTTTCAGTTACAGGTAGTTGCACGTTTCTTGCAACGTACCTCATATATTGAGAATGTCTGGTTTATTGTCTAGGATTCAATTAAGACCGTTAGTTTGACTAATCGCTCGATATATGAGGGCCTATGGGTCAAACAACAAATAGTTCATTTTTACAGATTATAGTTGGTTGATTAAATGTTAAATTTGATTTAATATTTAATTTATGGAGAATTAATTAATAATAGATTAATTTGGAATTAATTATTATTAATATTTAATTAAATTGAATTTAATTAAATAAGAATTTCCAATAATAATATAATATATGGAATATTATTGTAGGATTTAATATATATGTAATCAAATCCGTAGAGATTTGATATACATGAGAATTAAATCCGTAGAGATTTTGTGGGAAATAAATCTTAGAGAATTATTTAAATAAAGATTAGGCCCAATCAAGTTAGCTTAAGATTTAAACTGGGTCTCTCCTATATATATGAGCTCTTGTGAATCCATAATACGGTTGTTCAAATTCTCTCCATAAAATCTAGAATGAGAATTTTCCTAGCAAATTCCGTCGCAGATTCAACGCTAACAAATCTGTGCAAGTCCATGAACGGAGATTAAGTGGATACCATAGTAGAGACATATGCGTATGAATTACTGTAAGATTTCTCTTTATGTTTATACGTATTCAATTATGTAATTACGTGTTCGTTGTTGGTGAACTTTAATTTCTGTTGCGCATGTATTACGTATTTACGTGCCTCTAAATTTCAACAGTGGTATCAGAGCTCAGACTCTTGATTTAATTCCATAATATTTTTCGTGTGAAATTTATTGATTGATAACAATTTTATTTGCCCTGATTGGGAAACTTGATTGTTTTCTTTTTGCCGCCTCTTTTGACTTGGTCTAATTTTGGCTTAGTGAATTTTCTGAAAATCAAAAGATTTTGATTAAATTAAAAAAAAAAATTGGCCACGACTGAATCTGTTTCTCGCTGGGCTATAGAGCAGCGGCGATTGGTCTCGCTAAGATCGGAGCCACACGCTCATGGCCATACCCTTCGGACCGGAGGCGACATGTCGCAAATCGACCTGCACGACGTTCAAGGTCGCGCTGGGCATCGTATTAGAGTCGATCCGTGAACCTGGATCGTCGTCGCGGTGGTGATTCGATGTGATTCAGTCCGGGCGGTGGCGATGTGCTGTGAGCCGACCCGGGCAACAGCGATCTATCCATAGGGATGGTGCTAGGCACCGAACCGCCGCTTGCTGGGACCTCCGGCTTGTGCGATGGTGGCAGTGGTTTGCCACGATTTCCGTTCCGTGCATTTGCGGCGCCATCGAGTTTCGGGGCAGACGGGGTGGTATGCGACGGGAACAGACGAGGGGCTCCTGTGTGCTACCCCTGCAGATTGGTTTTCTTGTGTTAATGGCCAAGGGGCCTGGTTTGAGAATTTGATTCTCACCAGGCCCTTGTTTGCAAATTTCAGATTAATTTCTTAAAAGCCCCTGTATTATTTTCTTAAGGCCATGTTTGGCTGGGAGGATTTTACTAAATCTGGAAATTTTTAAATTCTGAAAAGGACAAGGCCTTGTTTGACTGAATTTATTTAGAATCCTGTTTTTCCATAAGGCTTGTTTGGTTGAATATATTTTATGAAACTTAATAAAATTATATTTTGGGCAAATATTTTTGAAAGAATTTTAGAAATGATCGAAAGTTTGGAATTTGTTGGTATTTCTAAATTAAGCACTATAAATTGTTTGGGTATTTAATTGAACACGTTTATTTGATTTACGTATTGATTTAAAATAAATTGTTTGCATGTGCTAAATATTTATTGAATATTTTACACGTGTTATTTAATGAGAACTTGATTAGTTGTTCCCCACTTGTATAACTCTTTATGTGAATTGAAATTTACATTATTAGTTATAGTCCGTGTTTATAATTGTTTGGGTAGGCGGCGCCCAATAATTGTCGGACCGTAATAATTGTTTGGGTAGACGACGCCCATATAAGTGTTAGTCCGTATGAAATCATGTTTGGGTAGACGACTCCCAATAATTGCTCAAATGTGATGTAGATTAACATTTGGATCTCGATTAAGCAATTAATAATCCGCCTTTAAAACGTTCCTCACTAAAATATGGTTTTTCATTAAATTGAAACGATGTCTTTCATCGAAATTAAAAGTAAATCGGGGATTTCGTTCCAATGGGTATTTAAGACCAAAGTCTTTTGCTCGGATCTACATTCAACGGGACTTTTATAGGGACACGTAGTGTCTCCGCTTGATGGTTGTAAACCAACTCAACTTTGTTTCACCAGCCAAAGCAGAGAAACGAAAGTTAAGGGACATCCGATTAAACTGGGTTTAATCAACTAGGAATTGCAAATTTTGCAATTGTTTTGGAGACCTACCAGTTATGCTATTGTGATATTCAGCCAGAGCAGGGATCATGATAGTAGGAATGTGGATCATAGTCCATTATGATTTATATTAGATATAAATTTGTATTCTTCCGATGAGGTCGTTGAATATGTGAAAATAATAGAGACAAAACAAACACAAAAGAAAGATCATGTTTATTTTGATTGTTGAATATTGATCATATGAATTATGTGTTTAATTCTCGTTTTATTTTATTTCTCTTGGTTAGTTGAAGTATATAACTGTTATTGAGATGTGTTTTGGAAACAAACAAACTGGCTAGGCCAAATTTTCTGGACTGACACAGAAACATGTGTTTGGTGCTTAGGCAAGAAAAGATTGAGTACGTGTTGGACACGTATATCCCGGTTACCCTTAAAGCTGGTACTTTGAGGCAGCCACGTTTGACGTAGCAGCTCAGAAGAAGCATCAAAAGGATGCTTCCCAGGCTCAGTGTGTGATGTTGCTCGGCATGACTCCCGATATGCTTAAGGCAACATGAGAAAATGAGTCTCTTCTAAATGCTCAAGCATCTGAAGGACCTCTTTGATTCTGAATCTCGTTCTGAGATTTATGAAGTGATGAGAGATCTGTTCAAATGCCGGTTAGCTAAAGGAGAGAAGATTTCACCTCATGTGCTTAAGATGATAGGCCTAATTGATAAACTTGGTAATTTAGGCTTTGAGCTAAAAGACCAACGTTTTCATTTATGCTATCCTCCAGTTGCTCTCGGATTTATATTTTAGCTTCATTGTGAACTACAATATGAATAAGACGAATGCGACTATGCCTGAACTTCACAACATGCTCAAGACTTTGAGTTCACTATCACTAAGATGATGTTCAAAAGAAGGAGCGGGTAGACAAGGATGTGTGCCTCTACTATAAGTATTAGAGGGCACCAGAAGAAGGATTGTAAGGTTCTGGTTGCTGAAAAGAAGGCACTGGGTGCTTCTAGCACTAGAACGTGTATGTTTGTTATTAAGATAAACATGTCCACTAATAGCGCTAACTGCTTGGTATTAGATACCAGATGTGGCTCTCACATTTGTACAAATGTGAAGGGGCTCATATGTCTTAGGACAGTTAGGGCGGGTGAAGTCGTCTTACACGTGGAAATGAAGCAAGATTTGCTAACTGAACGCGTGGGGACTTATGTGTTAGACTTACCATTTGGTTTTAGATTAGAACTTAATGATTATCATCTAGTTCTTTCTATTACTCGCAACATACATTTGTTGCATTGTGGATATGATGGTCTTAATATACAAAATAAAAGACTCAAACTTAGTAATCATGAAAACCCGACTTACTTATGGCATTGCAGAACTTAATCATGTAAACAAGAAAAGAATTACAAGGTTAAGAAAGTTAGACTACTTAACCCCATTCGACTGTGAGTCTTATGGAGATTGTGAATCTTATCTCATGGGCAAGATGATCAACATACCCTTTTCTGGAAAAGGGGTGCATGCCAAGGAAGTTCTAGAGTTGATCTACAACGATGTTTGTGGATCATTGTCCACTCTAGCTAGGGGTCACTTCGGATATTTCATCACTTTTACTGATGATTTCTCAAGATACGGATACGTGTATCTTATGAAACACAAATTCGAATCTTTTGAGAAATTCAAAGAGTTTAAGGCTGAAGTAGAGATGCAACTTGGTAAGAGTATCAAGACTCTTTGATCAGATCGAGGAGGTGAATACCTTAGCCATGAATTCACTGATTACTTGAAGTTACATGGAATCCAGTCACAATGGACTCCTCCCGGAACACCTCATATGAACGGTGTGTCCGAGAGAAGAAACCGAACCCTATTAGACATGGTGAGGGCCATGATGAGCTTCTCTTCTCTCCCGACATTCTTATGGGGGTACGCTTTACAAACCTCAATCTACATTCTGAATAGGATTCCATCTAAATCGGTTGAGCATACACCATATGCTCAATGGTGTCGCAAGTAGCCAACTTTTACACATATCAGAACGTGGGGTTGCCCCGTGATTGTGAAAAAGGATGCTTACCGATAAGTTGGAATCCAAAGGTGAAAAGGGTTACTTTGTGGGATATCCTAAGGAAACTAAAGGATATTACTTCTATCTACCTGATTGTTTCTAGGCAAACCAAGTTCCTCGAAGAAGACTATGTCTTTAAGGAACAAGGTCGTAAGCTGATAGAACTTGAAGAAATTCAAGAACCACAAATTAACAAAGAGACTGAAATCTTGTCAAAGCAACGTGACAAGGAATCAGTGGGAGCATTCAACAACTTTCACAGTGGGAGTCTTTCACTAGGTGATCGTCTTTCAGCCAGTGGGAGCGTAATTGAAGTATGCTTGCCAGTGCAAGAACCTCCAAGTGGGTTGAATGAGAACAACATAGTTTAAACTCCTGCCCAAGAGGCATCTGAAAGTGTAGCTCTTGAGGACTCTTCGGACATTGATAAAATCGATGCACCACAAAATTTTCACGATCAGAATGTACAGCCTGCACAACCACAACTCCGTAAGTCAATTAGGAATCGTAATTCGCTCATTAGATACGGTTACCTCTTGGAGGAACTCGATAATGTGGACATACCGGATAAGGACGATCCTAATACTTATTCTGAAGCAATATCAGATATTGATTCAGGGAAGTGATATGAAGCCATGAAATCCTAGATGGACTCGATGTACACCAATAAAGTCTGGGACTTGGTTGAGTTGCCTGAAGGGGTTAGACCCATATGTTGCGATTGGATCTTCAAGAGCAAGACCAATGCAAATGACAAAGTACAAACCTACAAAGCTAGGTTGGTGGCGAAGCGTTATAAGTCAACACGAAGGCATTGACTATGATGAGACCTTCTCACCAGTTGCAAAGATTAAGTTCATTCGAATTTTACTTGTGATAGCAGCACACTATGATTATGAGATTTGACAGATGGATATCAAAACAACTTTCCTCAATGGAAACATTCATACGGAAGTGTTTATGACTCAACCGGAAGGTTTTACATCTAAGTCAAATTCTAATCTAGTAAGCAAGCTAAAGATATCCATTTATGGATTGAAGCAAGCTTCTAGGAGTTGGAATATCCGATTTGATGAAGCTATCAAGTTTTTTGACTTCATCATAAACTCGGAAGATCCTTGCATTTATTGTAAACGTAGCGGGAAGAATATTATTTTCATAATCGTGTATGTCGATGACATATTGATTTTTGGGAAACAATATCCCGTTAACGGAGAAACAGAACACTCAAAGAAGCTGCTCGCACTATGTTAGCTGAACATGCAACACCAAGCCATTTCTGGGCAGAAGCCATCAATACTCCATGCCACACTCAGAACAAATGTTCTCTGACTAAGGCTCACTACAAAATACCCTATGAACTGTGGAAGGGCAGAAAACCTCGTGTTTCTTACTTCTATGTTTTTGGGTGCAAGTGTTTTATACACAACAATGGGAAGAGTCAGTTGAAGACTTTTGAGGCCAAGTCAGATGAGGGTATATTCTTAGGATATTCCTCATCTAGCAAAGCTTTCAGGGTTTACAACAGGCGAACCCTAGTTGTGGAAGAAACACCTCATGTGGTCTTTGATGAGACATCTTCTGAACAAGAGAAATTTGCCTCAGAACAAGCGGTACCAGATCAACCGTGCACTGGCGAATGTAAAATGGATCAACTAAGTATCAAGGAAAAGGATCGTAACACGAACGCAGTATATTCCGAACTTGATCTTCCCCGATTCACCAGTCAATCGGACCTAAGGTACGCATAACCACAATGAAGAAGCTGCATACCGAGATAAAGATCAATCGAACCATCCGGTTCGGGGGAACACTGAAGTTCCTACGACGCACATCGAAGACATGATGAGTCCAACATCACCGAGACTTGTCCATGTCAAGTGGATCATAATTACGCACTGTAACTACTATCGAAGAGGATGATGTTCTCCAAACCGATGCAAATCGTAAAAGAAGGACCTAGGTAACCAAATCATCCAACCGATCGATCATCGGAGACCCATCTCGACAGAGTCAAAACTAGACATCGACAGTGAAAGTGCCATGTATTGTTGTTATCTGTCTTTTGAAGGAACCAATCAAGTAGAAGGTGATATACAAGATGCAAACGGATTCTAGCCATGCAAGAAGAATCGAACAATTTGAGAGGAATCGGTTTGAAATCAGTGGATGTACCAACCCATCAAGATGTGATTGGCACAAAGTGGGTATTCAAGAACAAGAGATGAGAAATAATGTCATAACCGTAAATAAGGCAAGACTTGTTGCTAAGGGGTATTCACAATCGTAAGAAACCGATTATGATGAGACCTTTGCACCGGGCTTCGCTTAAGCCATTCGCTATTTCGCATATCTTTGCCTACGAGGGTTTATTGTGTATCAGATGGATGTAAAGAGTGCATTCTTAAATGGAGTACTAGCTGAGGAAGTTTATGTTAAACAACCTTCAGGCTTTGAAAAAGGCGACCAGGTGTACCGTTTAAGAAAAGCTCTTTATGGCCTGAAATAAGCTCCTCGAGCTTGGTATGATACACTCTCTCAGTTCTTGATAGACAGTGGTTTCACTAAAGGAATAGTGGACAGAACCTTATTCCGAATAGAAGATGAAGAAGATATTCTAATGGTTCAGATTTATGTGGATGACATCATCTTCGGATCTCCCAACAAGAGTTTATGTGATAAATTCAGCAAGCTGATGCTAGGGAAGTTCGAGATGTCCATGATGGGTCAGATGAATTACTTTCTGGGTTTACAAGTTAGGCAAAGTATAGAAGAAATATTCATTTGTCAGGCGAAGTACATTAGGAGTTTATTGGCTAAACTTGGAGTTCAAAACTGTAAGGAAGCCAGAATTCCTATGATGACTGGATTCAAGATGGATCCAGATGAGAATGGTCAGAGAACTAATCAGAAAAAATATAGGGCTCACATTGGATCTTTACTATACCTGACTGCCAGCAGACCAGATATCACTTTTGTAGTAGGTGTATGTGCTAGATTTCAGGCAAATCCAATGCATAGCCACCTGGAAGCAGCTAAGCGGATTCTTAAGTATCTGAAGGGGACAGTAAACCTTAGTTTATTCTACCCATCAGATGATAATCTAGAGCTTAGTGGGTATTCTGATTCTGATTATGGAGGTTGCAGAATTGACAGGAAGTCAACCTCAGGTACATGTCAGTTTTTAGGTAGTAAACTGATCTCTTGCTTTTCAAAGAAGCAGACATCAGTTGCGACATCTACTACTGAAGCAGAATATATGGCTGCAGGAAGCTGTTGTTCCCAACTGCTCTGGCTAAGTCAGCAGCTGAGGGATTATAACATTGTAGCTACGAACATACCTATATTCTGTGACAGTAATAGTGCTATTGCAATCACTCAGAATCCTGTTATACATACAAGATGCAAGCATGTGGATGTCAGACATCATTTTATAAGAGATCATTTTGAAAAGAAGAATATCAGAATGGAAAAGATCCATACTGATAAACAGAAAGCTGATATTTTAACAAAGCCACTAGCTGAGATCAGATTCAGAGAATTATGCAATGAGCTAGGGCTTCTGGATCTCGGAGAAAGTGCACCAGAAATGTTTGGTGGACTGGTCTCCAGAATCAGTTGGTTAAGAGACTAACCAGGTTAAGAGGAATCAGTTGAGTTAGGTATCTCAACTGACCAGAAGATCAGTCAAGGAACTGATAAGAGAAGGCTTTATCAGCTCAGACAAGGAACTAATCAGATTAAGGCATATCAGATTAAAGGAACTGATCAGATTGGAAGGTTATACTTTGTAAGTCGATTAAGCTATGTTCAACAAGCAAGTTGTATAAGATTAAGGCTACAAATCGCATAAGAAAGTAGAAACAACACAACAATGAAATAATAGAACTTTTCATTGATAAAGACCCGGAGGTCAGATTTACATTACAAGTTACAAGTACAAGAAGACCCGAAGGTCATTACATAAACCCTAAACCATAAACCATAAACCCTAAGCCTAACCCTAGAAAGGGGGGAGAGAGGCTTTAAAGATTTTAGAGCCTGATGCTCCCATTTTCCCCCCAACCGTAAAAGGGGTGTGAGAGGCTTTGAAATAATCCTAAGCCACCCTCAGAGCTTCGGAGTGAGGAGCAAGAGCGGCGTTGAAGGATTTCTAAGCCAGGAGCCCCTAGTCCTAAAATCAATTGGGCTCTCCAGCTGTTAAATGGGACACAAGTGCCAAAGATATGGTGCAAAGACCATATGGCCACAAGTGTCACATGGAAATATTGAGTTTGATATACGATGATCAGCTGTTGTCTGATCAAGATCGTATACCAAACTCATGTTTTGTATCAGACTGAGTCTGTTGATGTTAATTCCGTCATCTCGATAGGCACACAAGGTGCATACGATTAGGAGAAGTGTCTTCTCATTTACGATAGCAGATCTGCCGCCTCGGTGGTAGAGAAGCTTGGCAATAATCGTATGTGTAATCTTCGATGACGACGAAAGCAGTAATAAGGGACGCACAGAGTTGATTTGAGTAGCTGAAATAATTTGAAATGGGTTAAAGGTTTTTGCCGGAAGTTTCACCGGAAATAAGGGTTCATCGGAAAACATGGAGTATAAGCTAAATAAAGAAGATGAATGGTTTATGTTGTGTTGTTTGCCTAAAAACCCCAGATCTTTTTATAGAAGAAAAGCAGGGGTATAGGTGCAAATTTATTTTCTCAAGACCCTTAATAGAAATTTGCACCTCAAGGGCAACGCGTAAGAAACACGCGACTGATGGTTGGATGAGTTGATGGTGTGAGTTTCCACAACGTATCCATACCATCATTACGGAGTGTCAAATCATGCCGACTTAGGGAATCGAGACGACTCTTCGACTCCCCAAGAACTAAGTTCTGGCAGGAGCGCACATTCCAAGACTTGACCTAGGTCAAGAGTGGATCAGGATGGATTCAAAGAAAACTGATCAGATAAGAAGGATCAGTTGGGTATGGTATCTTAACTGATCAGAAAGGATCAGTCAAAGAGTTGTTCAGAGATAACAATTGAAAAGGGAACGTCACCTGATCAGTTTGGCACATCAGAAAACTGATCAGATAAGTGGGACATTGTTGGGAAATACTATGGTTTAGGTAACCATCAGTAAGGTCAACAGTAATCAGGCCAACCAGATAAGATCAACAGTGGTAACTGACTGATTACAATATCAGTCAGTCAGATACGTTTTCTGATTTATCTTCATGCCTATTCTATGTTAACTATTACTGTTCACATTACTTTATGATGTCATGCCTGCAAACATTAATGCGGACGCGGGGCTTATGTATTAAATGCATTTATTCTGAACCTTTAAGTCCAAAAGTCTGCCGGTTTAAAATCGTAATTGCACGATTGAATTACTTTTCAACCGCCTAAATCTTGACCGTCCACTTAAATCAAGGACACTCAAGTACCTTCAAAAATAATCATGCAAAATGTTTTCCCTCCCATCTTTTAAAACCTTAAATACCTTTTCTCTAAAAACCTTTCGCATTTCATACTTTCTAAACCGCAATTCAGTTCCAGAAATTCTCTCAAACATTCAAAATATTCAAGCGATTAATCTATCTTCCAAAACCCTCATATCACTTTTCTGGTAACTTACTCATCCTGTTAGTTTTGAATAGCATATCATGATCAGAGTATAGAAATTGTGTGTATTACTGTTAATCATGATCAAATGGAATTTAAATCAGTCATTGTCATTTCTATATACATCATAAACTATATGCATATTGGGGATAAATATTCATGTGTATTAATTCGCAAAATTGTTCTTTTATGAATAACACTGTGTGATTGATTATGTTGTTTCGCATAACACTCATTGTGTATGTTTATTTATGATTTCAGAAAATAGTATCGTCAATAGTGCTATCAGAAACTTGTGACTATGCTTCGATGCTCAAAAATGTCATTGATGAAAAGTATGTCATTTTCAATACCACAAATGATCCAGAATCAAGGGAGATACTAGAATGCTTAAGAGCCTGTGGACTTGATCAATTTTGCTATCGCCATTAGGAAACTGTCCATATATTTAAATCGCTGGAATTCCTGAGAAGACTAAAGGAGACGGACAACAAAGAACTATGCTCATTTGTTGGAAGAACCAGAATCGATGTCTCCAAAGATGATCTCAGAAGAATCTTTGGTCTTTAGATGGGCAGGAAATACCCTGATGAGTTCACTGCTGGGATGTCAGATAAGGAGTATCTGCAGAAAGTGTTGTTGAGACCTGGGAACATCAATCACCTCACAAATGTCAAAGTTCCCTACCTCCGAAGGAAGTATAGACTGCTTTTCGAAATTGTCTCGAAAGTCATTCTTGGGATCTCTTTCAGCCCAGATGCTCTAACCCAGCAAAAGCAGCATGTTATGGCCGCAATCATTGAGAAGGCCCCAGATATGAACTGGATGGGGTTATTCAAGCATGGTTTCTGCAGGAAACTGATAAGTTTTTCACAGATGAAGAAAATCATGTGAAGCTGACCAAGAATATCAGTAATATTCACAAGGTGTCTATAATTTTGGCTGATAAGCTTCCCAGCGACTATCCTTGGTCACAAAATGGGCGGAAGCAATATGTGGAGAAATTCAAAGCCTTGCTTTACAAGGATGAGACACTATCTGGATTACCTGATGATGATCTAACACCATATGTGCCGAAGCCTAAAAATCCTGAAGGCAAAGCTCCATCAAAGGCGGGAACGAGAAAGAGGAAGTAGGCTGTGAGTAAGCCTTCTGATGCAGGTGTGAAACGTCAGAGAAGACTTACTACAATGCTGCCTAAGAAGGCTTTGAATCTCAAGTTGTCACACCTTTTTGATGCAACCAAAAAGGGGGAAGGACAAGATAAAGAAAAACAGATGCAGATAAAAAAACAGTTGCAGATGGTAACTGTTGATTTACCAAAAGCCACCTCTTCTGGTTTACCTGAGGTCACTCCGTCTGATGCCACTCCTTCTGAAGTAACCCATTCTGAGATCGCTCCTACTGCTGAACTAAAACAATCTGTGGATCAACACAACAAGGAGATCGAGGCTCAGAGAAAAGAAATCAATGAGCAGAAGACAGCCCTGTCTGAAGTTGTTACCAGGGTGGACAAGGAGATCGAGGCTCAGGGAAAAGAAATCAATGAGCAGAAGACAGCCCTGTCTGAAGTTGTTGCCAGGGTGGACAATATTGAAGACTTCTAGTTAACTGCACAGAAAAGATTTGATCAGGAGGATCAGGCGAAAAGTCTCGAGTTGGCAAAGAAGCTGAAGAGAGAAGAAGACACTGCTGAAGAAACACAACTGCGGAAAGGCAAGCAAGCTAAGAAGCAAATCAAGAAGCCAATCATGACCCAGACTCAGTTGCAGACATCAGATGCTGATAACGAAGAACAACTGATGAGGCGTGGGGTCATTGAAGCAATTATCAAGAAGAAGAAGCTTGCTGAAGCTGCCGGCCTGGACCGAAGATATGTAAAAAGGAAATCTAAGATGGCAGCAGAAGCAGAAGAAGTAGATTGGGAAGAGAGAGCTTTTTCTGCGGAAGTTAAAAGCATTCTGGTGGCCAGACGAGACTTGCTTCCTGAAAGGACAAGGATTAAAATCGACTGGCTGAGCGATGTCTACATTATTCAGAAGATACCAGAAAATTCCGATCAGGGTGAATTTAATGCTGAGTTTCAAAACTGGCTGGAGATCAAATACCCCAGATTCTTCAAAGTGGTGATGCATGAAGGAAAAATCATTACATTAACTCCTTATGCACCCAAGTTTCAGACAATGATTCCACCACTCAGAGCTGATAATTCTCTTGACCCAATTGGATTCAAACAGCTCTTCTATAATTTTGCTAAGCGAGGAGACATTATTGAGATGAAAGATTGGAGGCCTTCCTGCAGAGAATGTACAAGATTTTCAACATTCCAGAAAATCTTCAGAAGTTTGCTTATTGAAGGAATCAGAAGATGTCTTAGATCAGGTGATAGGTAAATTTTGTACTTGTAATATTCATCTCTTATATATAAAACAAGTTACCTTTATGATCTTAAGACAACATCTCATTGTCTTCTGATTTCTGTTGTTTTTACATTTCGCATGGTTATCTGTTTTTCTGATTATATGTTTTGGTTCCATCAAAAAGGGGGAAATTGTTGGGAAATTTGTATTTAGTTTTGATGGAAGTTCCAAAACAGTTTGTAATAGGACCAGTCAGACCTGTTAGCTGACTGATGTTTTAGAATCAAGTTAGGATGACCAGCTAAAATGTATAGACAACTGATATATAAGGTAGGTCACATATTGAGGGGGAACTCAATATGTATAGGTCAGGTCAGAAGACCAGTTGAGATCAGAAGACCAAACAAGTCAGAAGACAAGACAAGGTCAGAAGATCAGATGATCAGTTAATCAGATGATCAGGTGAAGACATGAAGCCAATAACTCAGAATACCTGAAGATCAGAAGACTACCAGAAGATCAAGATCCAGACCAGAAGACCTACATCAATCGAGTCTGCTAGTTGAAGCTAAGACAACTGGCATCAGAAGACTCTATCAGGTAGACTGATAAGTTATATCTGATCAGGTCAGCTCATACCAGGTGTCAACTAATGTTTCATCAAGTCATACGTTGTTGATCTGAACAAGAAGAATGTCAACTTTAGTTGGTGAACAAACTCTGACATGCAGTACTTGTTAACCAATGACAACAAGGCACGTATGATCTGAGCTGACACTGTGGATTTCGGCGCTGCATAGTCAAACGGCTAGAAAAATGACATACACGCTTTCGGCCATGCCGTTCCTGAAGCACGTCACATCAAATCCTGTAAACCTATCAAATATAGCCGGAAATTCAAATTGCTCTCCAACTGCTCTTTGATTTCGAGGTCTATAAATATGGGATTACTCTTCAGAGTGAAAATACGGAAATTATCAAGAAGCTAATACTATAGCCAAATTTCCGCACGAAGAACACAATCTTGAAGATTATTTTTCTAAGTGTTCATCCCATAGTTCTTAGCACAGAAATCGCATCCTCTAGCTGCTAGGCTACTTAAATACTAGGATAGATTTCAAAGTTGGAACAAACAACAAATCTTACCCAAAACCCAAAGTTAGGTTAAGTTTGTTTAGCAAGATTTCAGACTAGGGTTTCTAGTTCTGATTTCTGGGATTGGTTGAGTGAGAGCTCTATAAATATCTGTTGGTGTAATGTGTTGGACTAACACAATAATCTAAGTCTAGTTGGTTAAGTTAGTGCCCCTTGTGATAGGGAAGAGTGGACGTAGGACTGGTTGTCCGAACCACTATAAATCTTGTGTGCATTTACCTGTTTGATTAACTGCTATACACTATTGCACACAACCTTGATTAAATCTGCATACATATTCTGAGTTAGGATCAGCTAGCACCAAGCTACTGATCTGATCAGTTTGACTCCATAGTCAGCTGATTAAAACAGCTTCGGAATCTGATTTGTTATAAACTGGTTTTTCACACGGGTATAAACTAGCTTCCGCACAATCAGTTAAACTGATAGACACCGAACTGATCTGCCCTCAGGCGATCAGTAAGTTGGATATCAGTCCAAACTGATTCACTTGCACTCTGATCAGGCAAACTGCAATCACACCTGATCTGCACGAAAAAGTTTTCAGAAGTCTATTCACCCCTCCCCTCTAGACTTCTGCCCTCACAAAACCCGTTCGGGACCTACATTTTTCCAACACATGGAATTGCACTTGGGGATGAAAAACTCATCCCCTATTTATAATACATGAGGGGTTCGAATTTTTGCCCTAGGAATAAGATGGGAAATTTTTTTTCTTGATCTCCAAGAAATCTTGAATATATCCAATATATTCCTCCATAATAAAATATTCCACAAAATCCCACCTCCTTATATTATAGATATTTTCGAAAATATCAACTAGTTAGGAAAGAAATAAGATCTTTGACTTTTCTTGAATTTATGGGATAAACTTGTATTCCAAGAATACATATTCCATAAAATCTTTCCAAGAAAATCAAGAAAATCTTTTCTCTCTTCCTACCCAATTTTTTTTTAAAATAATAGAGGAAAAATATGCCAAAATATTTTCTTCTCATTTTCATTAATTGGACTTTAGTTTGGGCTATTTGAGGGGCCTTTAGGAGAATTAAGATTGGACCTCCAATGGGCTATGAAGCTTTAATATTTAGCCAAAATATTACTCAAGCCCATTAATATTAATTTTCTCCACTATAAAATTAATATTGAACTATCCACGGAGATTAAGAAATAATGCACCACTGTGGTCTAATTCTTGTATATTCAGTACCGAAGAATTTATACTCCTGTATGTCCTTTTCAGCGCACCAGGATGCACTAGTGTAATCCCTTGGTCAAGACAAGCCAATCCGAGCCTTACACTTCAACCTTTCATGATGGGTTGTATATTTCCATCTGGGTTGTGAATTTGTACTTAGTCACGAGGAACTATTAATTTGATCTTCTGTGATCTGGTATCACCAAAATTAACTACAACGTAAAACGTACTGACTTTATCGAACAGGCATGCAGTAAATATATATATAACATTCATTCATATTTAATGCAACATGTGATAAATAATTTATTTCAGTAAAATAAATAAGAAATTCAGTTTGTTTATACAAAGTAAAAGCATACTTTTCAGTATAACCCCAACAATCTCCCACTTATACTCAAAGTCTGCTTTTAAGTATACTACAACATGTCTCGTGTTCTATGTGACATCTAATGTCACCCCACACGAACCTAATAATTTTTCTCCCACTTATACTCAAAGCAGATTGGCAATGCTCTTGACACCCATTCCTTCCACATGTCTCTCGAATGTACTCTGAGGCGCACCCTTTGTGAATGGATCTCGCTGGGTTGTCTTCGCACGCAATCTTTGCCACCTTATGTCTCCTCTCTTAACGATTTCTCGTATAAGATGGTATTTTCTTTCTATGTGTTTGCTGGCCTTGTGGGCTCTCGGTTTCCTAGAATTTGCAATCGCTTCCTTATCACAAAGAAACCGTGAACGTCTTTGGGCAAATCTGAACGACGTCCAAGTCCACCAGAAAGTTCTTGAGCCAAACCGCTTCTTTCATTTGCTTCACAAGGCGGCTACATATTCGGCTTCCATGGTAGAATCGGCGATGTATTTCTGCTTAATGCTTCTCCACGTCATGGCTCCTCCCCCCATACAAAACACACTACCCGAGGTTGACTTTCTGGAGTCTATGTCTGATTGAAAATCTGAGTCCGTATAACTGATGGGGATTAGACTGTTCGATTGATAAACCAACATTCTGTCACGTGTCCTCTTCAGATACTTCAGAATGTTCTTAACCGCAGTCCAATGCTCTTTCCCATGGTTACTTTGATATCTTGCAACCATTCCTACGGCGAAGCAGATATCCGGTCTCGTGCACAACATCGCGTACATGAGGCTTCCCACAGCTGAAGCATAAGGGATGCCCTTCATGTCATCTATTTCCTTTTGTGTCTTGGGACACATTTCCTTGGATAGATGGATTCCATGTCTGAAAGATACAAAGTCTTTCTTGGAATCTTGCATGCTGAATCGCTTCAAAATGGTATCTATGTATGAAGCTTGCGAAAGCCCGATCATCCTTTTCTTGCGATCTCGAGTGATCTTGATCCCTAGGACGTGACCGGCTTCTCCCAAGTCCTTCATATCAAACCTGCTTTTGACAAACCATGCACTTACGCCCCGACAACATCTTTACATCGTTCCCGGCGACCGTAATGTCATCCACGATAGTACCAAGAATACCAAGGCGCCCAAATTCATGCTTTTTATACACATAACTTTCGAAACTGTTTTGATCAAAACCGTAGGATTTTATAACTTGATCAAAACACTGATTCCAAGCACGGGATGCTTGCTTTAGCCCATAAATGGACTTCTTTAGCTTGCAAACCAGATGCTCTTGCCCTTTTTCAATGAAGCCTTCGGGTTGTTGCATATAGATTTCTTCATCAAGACTTCTGTTGAGGAAAGTTCTCTTGACATCCATTTGCCAGATCTCAAAATCTAGATGCGCAGCAATCGACAAGAGAATTCGGATGGACTTGAGCATGGCTACGGACAAAAAAGTTTTCTCATAGTCGATCCCTTTTGATCTTCGGGACCATCGAACATGCATCCCTTCGTTCCTTTGGGGTATCCTATAAACAACCTTAATTCCGAACGTGCATCCAATTTCCCAACTTCCCTATCCAACACGTATGCCGGACACCCCCAGATCCTCATGTGTCCTAAAATTTTGGGCTTCGCCTCATCCCACAACTCTCTAGGGTTTTTGAACCGATTTGGATGGTACTAAGTTCGAGAATATAAGCCATTTGTTTGCAAAGGCGTAACCCCAAAACAATTTTGGTAAATCGGCATAACTCATCATTGATCTTACCATTTTTAGAAGCGTTCTGTTTCTTCGTCCTGCAACCCCATTTTGTTGAGGGGTACTAGGTGCAGTCAACTGGGATGCAATCCCTTCTCCCGACAGGTAATTCAAGAATTCATCGCTGAGGTATTCGCCTCCACGATCAGATCGTAGAAACTTAATACACTTTTCCTTATGATTCTCTGCTTGAGCCTTAAATTCTTTGAATTTATCAAAGGTCTCAGATTTATGCTTCATTAGGAAAATGTATCCATAGAGTGAGTAATCATCATCGATAAACGTAATAAAATACTCGTAGCAGCCTCTTGCTTTGATTTGCATTGGACCACATACATCGGTGTGAACGATCTCCAACACTTCTTTAGCTCTAAGCCCCTTGGCTCCAAATGCCCTCTTGGTCATCTTACCCTCCAAACATGATTCGCAAGTTGGAAATGGTTCAACCAGGAAGGACTCCAATGAACCATCTTGGACCAACCTTTGAATCCTTTTTGGATTAATATGACCTAATCTTAGGTGCCAAATATGTGTCTAGTTAACATTGGTCGAACGTTTCCTTTTGCTTGAAATAGTAGATGAGTTATAGGATGCATTGTGTGAGTGATGTGCAGAGTTAATAATGTAGAGATTGTTCCGTAAAGTTCCATGACAGATAACCACATCGTTACGAAAAATAGTAACATGTTTATAAAAACGAACAGAATATCCATTAACAAGTAGTTTTGAAACTGAAATAAGGTTTCTGCGAAAAACGGGAACATAAAGAACATCTCTTAAAATTAAACTCTTGTCTTCAAAAGACAGGTGCATATCTCCCACTGCTTCAGCTACCACTCTCGTAGCATCGCCTAGCGTGACGAGGATCTCTCTTCCACTAAGTTGTCGGGTCCGCTTGAACCCTTGTAACGTGAAACAAACATGATCAGTGTATCCCGTATCCACTACCCATGAATGAGTAGCATACGCTGCTAAACAAGTTTCAACAACTAGTGCAAGAGAATTACCTTTCTTTCCATTCCTTTTGGGTTTGGAACAGGCTGACCTCCAATGTCCTTTTTCACCGCAGTTAAAACACTTTCCCTTGGTCGGTTTCTTTACTCCACCCTCCCTTTTCACCTTTCCTTTGCCCTTGGAAACACTTGAGTTCGATTCACTTTTGGTCCTCTTCTTCTTCTTACCTCCCTTTGGTCTAGAAGATGAAGATGGATCGGCTGTCGCTTGGGCTTGGCTGCTCTCTCCCAATATTCCTTCAGCCGAAACTAAAGCTTATAGCAGATCAGGCAGGGAAAACTTTTGATTGTTCATTTGGTAATTGAGCCTGAAATCGATCTGGGTCTCGATGTCATATTCAACACCAAGTACCTCAAGTTTGTTAAGGTGAGCCATCATCTGGAGAATGTGTTCCCTTACGGGCATTCCCTCCACCATTTTCATTGAGGGCATGTCTCTCATGGTGATTTGGCGAGCCACACGGTTCTGATGTTGGAACATCGCTTTAAGATTGACCATGATGTCTGCAGCAGTTTCAACGTTTTGGTGTTGGTGTTGCAACACATCTGACATAGAAGCCAAGATGGTACACTTTGTCATTTCGTTGGAACGCTCCCAGTCAACATACTTTTCTTTTCCGTTTTACTGAACTCATCAGTGGGCTTTTCTGGTTTGGGTGTGGTAAGGACCTAGTTATGGTGTTGTGTAGTGAGGACAATAGTAAGTTTTCGATACCAATCAACAAAAATTTTCTCCAGTAAGCAAATTGTCTTTCAGTATATTGAACAGTGGATTAAAAGGTTGCGACATGATGATACTGAAAATAAACATGCATCTTGTGTTAATGTCCGGATCAACACAAAGAAAATCACATAATTCGATCACATGATTCATATTGAAATCTCAAAAAAAAAATGAACATGCATCAGCCAACATCTCAAAACAGTTTTAAATGAGCCTCTTGGGAGGGTCATCATTTAAATCACATTTAAGCAGGTTACAAACAAGAACAATTACAAACAAGAACAATTACAAACCTTTAATTTAAAAAAAAATTAATAGTTGGCTCCCACTTGACCCATATAAAATTGACAGGGACTTCGGCGAAGTATATGCATATCTATTTTATACCTAAGTAATAACCATGATTAAATACAGAATTACTACTTCGTTTTGATCGAGCCTCTTGTGAGGGTCATCGTCGCCACTAATAATAATTCACAATCATCCTTTTGAGAATTTATTCATGAGAAAGCTATATTTTGGCCGTCCCTTAGGGGAATTTCCCCAAAAAGAATTCACAAATAAATAAATCATGGAGGTCAAAATTAATTCGATTCATGACCAAATTAATTATTAAAACATACTTAGTAATTTTTGAATTTGAGATTTTTCGTTGGGCAATTCTCATGCAAACACATTTAAACAAATTAAACAAAGCACAAGAAAATACAACAATAAATCAAGCAAAGCAGAAAAATAAACATATTGGGCACAAATTATCCAATTGTCATGGTTTGATTTTTCTTGGCTTGATTTTGAAGAAACGCCGTCTTGAATTTCTCCCACTCGATCATCTCGAAGAGTCACGTCTCGTGCACTGATCAGCTCGCGGGTCGAGGTGCACGCCTTACACCCAACCCGGCCGTGTCGATTTCGCCCGTCTTGAGCACGCCCACAAATACCAAAGACACATCGCCAGCAGTAACTTCTAAGACCACTTCGCGGCTTTCAGCGGGCGCCATGCGTACCAAGACGCCCGTAGCCTTTGACGCCGTTATGCGCCTGACTTGCCCGCCCGCCCTTTCGCTGCTCGCGCATGCCGCGTGCTCAGCGCCCGGCCGTCTCGCCAAGGTCCGCCCGTTACGCTTTCGTCATGCGCTGGCCCCACTCCACGACCCCGATCTCCGCCGCTTTCGGCGCCATCATGCTTGCCCCATGCCAGCAACCGCTAACGTCCACGTCATGCGCGTGCCTCCCTTGGCACATTTCGTGCGACGCACGCTGCCTGCGCCCGATTCCGGATTCGTTGTAATTTCTCATCTCCGTCTTCGTCTTCGATCAGGTTACAATTTATTTTGCAAAAATAAATAAACCTAAATCTAGACTAGTCTATTACATTGAACAAATCAAATAGCCTAATCTACTCGTGGATTTTCTCACGAGGAAAACAAATTCGAACGAGTCAAATTAAAACCATTCATACGCATGAAATAAATAAACACATTAAATACCATGATAATTGGATACCTGCAAAAAAGATCTAACAATTCTACTATCCAATTTTCAATAAAATTTAATGGCCAATATAATTTAAATAACAATTTAAATACAGAGCTCGAAACCGAGACTCTGATACCAATTGTTGGGAAATTAGGGGTGCTCGGATCTATTCGAGTTGAATTTAAATACATATTTAAATTAATCAATTAAATACTAACATGAATTAATCCTAATCAATTCAACATAATAATCAATGAGCAAATAAACATCATGCGAACACGTATTTCACGTAAAACCTAAGCATGCGGAATCTAGGAATTACGTAAATATTAACCTCTCGTAGAGACAACCGCTGAGACATTGGATCAACCCAAAGTGCCTTCTCAAATATGTCCCACGTCCATGAACGTAATCCGGTGGGAGGATTATCAACGAACGGTTTTAATCTTAAAAGAGAAAAGAAAAATTTTGGCTACCACCTTTGTGGATTTCTAATTTTTCCAACACATGGAATTGCACTTGGGGATGAAAAATCATCCCCTATTTATAATACATGAGGGGTTCGAATTTTTGCCCTAGGAATAAGATGGGAAAATATTTTTCTTGATCTCCAAGAAATCTTGAATATATCCAATATATTCTTTTCTCCATAATAAAATATTCCACAAAATCCCACCTCCTTATATTATAGATATTTTTTAAAATATCAACTAGTTAGGAAAGAAATAAGATCTTTGACTTTTCTTGAATTTATGGGATAAACTTGTATTCCAAGAATACATATTCCATAAAATATTTCCAAGAAAATCAAGAAAATCTTTTCTCTCTTCCTACCCAATTTTTTTAGAAAATAATAGAGGAAAAATATGCCAAAAAATTTTCTTCTCCTTTTCATTAATTGGACTTTAGTTTGGGCTATTTGAGAGGCCTTTAGGAGAATTAAGATTGGACCTCCAATGGGCTATGAAGCTTTAATATTTAGCCAAAATATTATTCAAGCCCATTAATATTAATTTACTCCACTATAAAATTAATATTGAACTATCCATCTTAACCCACATTACGACTTCACAATAATATGGCTCCCGGTCATTGTTTCCCGCGTTTAAGATTATCTTAGTCCATTAATTAATTAAGTCACTGAACAAACTTTATATTAATTAATATCTTTGTCCTTGGAGTAAAGACAGCTCAACATTATTATCCATACCGGAAATAAATTTCCACTTGCAAGATTTGGTATGATAAAGATTCTGAGCCCACCAAGGGGACAAATCAAGCAAGTCGTACTTGCACGCGATTCTCCGTATTAAATCTTAGCAATCGTCATGTAATCAATAATATTGCCCAAGATACAAGGTATCGAATCGCATTGATTCTCTTCCCATCATAATTCAAAGCAATAGTTATTAATTTCACACGATCCTATTTAAGGAACAGAGATTAAGAAATAACGCACCACTGAGGTCTAATTTTTGTATATTCAGTACCGAAGAATTTATCCTCCTATAGGTACTTTTCAGCGCATCAGGATGCACTAATGTAATCCCTTGGTCAAGACAAGCCAATCCGAGCCTTACACTTCAACCTTTCATGATGGGTTGTTCATTTCCATCTGGGTTGTGAATTTGTACTTAGTCACGAGGAACTGTTAATTTGATCTTCTGTGATCTGCTATCACCAAATTAACTACAATGTAACACGTACCGACTTTATCGAATGGGCATGCAGTAAATATATATAACATTCATTCATATTTAATGCAACATGTGATACATGTAAAAGGTTTACTTGCTCATCTGATTAGTATTAGTCAGTTACGTGATGATGATTTACATGTGAAATTTGACAAGAATTCATGTTATGTGTTTGATAAGAATGATGAATGTTTAATGACTGGCAATAGATCTGCTGATAATTGTTATTTGATTGGTTCAAATCATCTTTGTAAAAGTGTTAAAGCAGATGATATTATTTTGTGGCATCAAAAACTTGGTCATGCTAATTACAGAAGTATTCAAAAATTGCATAGACTAGGTGTTGTTGTTGGTTTACCTGATCTGAACTTTGAAAAAGGAAAAATCTGTGGACCATGCCAGAAAGGTAAGCAAGTAAGGACAACACATCAAATGTTGTCAGCATGTACAACAAAAGGTATTGTGAGTTGATTCATATAGATCTAATGGGTCCTATGGCGACTGAAAGTTTAGGTGGAAAGAGGTATTCTTATGTTCTTGTAGATGATTTTTCTAGATATACTTGGGTTATATTTCTGAAAGAAAAATTTGATACCTTTTCTGAGTTTAAAATTCTTTACAAAAGGTTTAAAACTGTTTTATGTTTAAAGATCAGTAGGATAAGGTTTGATCGTGGAAGAGAATTTGAAAACAGTTTGTTTACTAATTTTTGTGAAAAGAAAGGTATATTGCAAGAGTTTTCATCACCTAAAACTCCACAACAAAATGGGATTGCTGAAAGAAAGAATAGAACTTTGCAAGAAATGACAAGAGTTATGCTAACCTCAAAGAGCATTTCTAAGAAATTCTGGGCTGAAGCTTTAAATACTGCTTGTCACATTGTTAATAGAGTATTCATTCGTTCTGGTAGTAATTGTACTCCCTATGAGATTCTGAATAACAAGAAACCAAATTTGAAATACTTTCATGTTTTTGGTTGTGTTTGTTACATTTTGAATGATAGAGATCAGTTGCATAAGTTTGATTCAAAGAGTGATAAAGGATTTTTCTTAGGATATTCTAAGAATAGCAAGGCATATAGAATCTATAACTTGAGAACTGATACAATGTAAGAATTTGTTGATGTGGTATTTGATGAACTTGCAAGTCTTGCAGGCAAAAGTATTGAAGATAATATATCAGATTTGATAGAAGTATCCAAAGATACTGATGACGTTGAAGATAGTAAGGATGTTGATCAGAATGTTCCTTCAACATCTGATACAACATTACCCAAAAGTTCAAATACTGAAAATCTGTCACAAGATTCACAGTATCCAAAACAGTTGGTTCCCTCAACAAAGATAATGAAAAGTCATCCATCAGATCAGATCATTGGAGAAGCTACCACTGGTGTACAAACTAGAAGAAGAATGGGTATTCACATCAATAACTTTGTAAGATCAGTTTGCATGTCATCCATATGCAATCAGGTAACTTTTGAGTGTTATCATTCTGCAATTGAGCCTAAGAATGTGAAAGAAGCTCTTAATGATGAAAACTGGATAAATGCTATGCATGAAGAGCTTAATCAGTTTGAAAGAAATGATGTTTGGACACTTGTACCTAGACCTAATTCTGATATTAATGTCATAGGAACAAAGTGGATTTTCAAAAATAAAACTGATGAATCTGATAATATTGTGAGAAATAAGGTTAGATTGGTTGCTCAAGGTTATACTCAGATTGAAGGAATAGATTTTGATGAAACATTTGCTCTTGTTGCTAGAATATAATCTATTAGATTACTTCTTGCTATTGCATGTTTCATTAACATTAACTTGCATCAAATGGATATTAAAGCTGTTTTCTTAAATGATATTCTGGATGATGAAGCTTATGTTGAACAACCTAAAGGTTTTGAAAATCTAGAATTTCCTGATCTTGTGTACAAGTTAAAGAAAGCTTTATATGGTCTAAAACAAGCACCTAGAGCTTGGTATGGTAGACTTACTGATTTCTTACTTGAGTTTGGATTTTTGAGAGGTGAAGCTGATAGAACCTTGTTCATTAAAAATTCTAAGAATGATATCATGGTTGCTCAAATATATGTTGATGATATTGTATTTGGTTCAACTAGTAATGATATGCTTGAGAGTTTTGTTAAAGAAATGACCTGTAATTTTGAAATGTCTATGGTTGGAGAACTAAATTTCTTTTTAGGTCTTCAAATCAAACAAATGAAAGATGGTATTTTATTTTGTCAAAACAAATATGCTAAGAATCTGGTGAAAAAGTTTGGTTTGGAAAGTGCTAAAACTATGAAAACTCCTATGGGTTCAACTCAAAAGTTGAGTAAAGACTTGATTGGAAAAGATGTTGATCCTACTTTGTATAGATCAATGATTGGAAGTCTTTTGTACTTAACTTCTAGTAGGCCTGATATTATGTATAGTGTATGTCTTTGTGCTAGATATCAAGCTAATCCTAAGGAATCACATCTCAGTTCTGTAAAAAGAATTATAAGATATGTAGCTGGAACATATGATCTAGGTATTTGGTACTCAAAGGATACTAATTGCTCTTTAGTTGGCTATAGTGATGCAGATTGGACAGGTGATTGTGATGACAAAAAAAGTACTAGTGGAGGATGTTTCTACATGGGAAACAACATTATCTCCTGGCATAGTAAGAAACAGAATTGTGTTTCACAGTCAACAACTGAGTCTGAATATGTTGCTGCTGGAAGTTGCTGCACTCAACTGCTATGGCTTAAAAAGATGTTTGATGATTATGGGTTGGAAAGTGGTATTTTGACTGTTTATTGTGATAATACTAGTGCTATCAATATTTCCAAGAATCCTGTGCAACATTCTTTGACTAAGCATATAAGTATAAGACATCACTTTATAAGAGATCTTGTAGAGAAAGAAGTTGTGAAGTTAGAGTACATTTCTATTGAAAAACAACTTGCTGATATTTTCACAAAAACCCTTGATAATGAGAGGTTTTCTTCTCTTAGAAAATCTCTTGGTCTTTGCTATATCTGAAAATAAACACTAGATGTTGTGACAAATGTTTCTCAACATTTGAAGCAACATTGTGGTTCTGATAATGAGTTTGTCTGTTGTTTTGCTTATTTTTGAGCTTTAAATGATAGTGTTTTGATCTTATTGTTTGAATCATGGTTTAGATACAGAGTCCTGGACATATATCTCTTAAATGCATTAAAAATAAAACACAACTTAGATGTGTAATCACTGAGTAACTATGGGACACGGAGCTCGCTACTACAATGTTCTCTTTTCAAAAGGTGATTAAATATACATCCATGATTGTTCACAATCCATTGAGTAACTATGGGGCACGGAGCTCGCTACTACGATGCACTCTTTTGAAAAGATGGACCAATGTGAACATGTGTTTAAAGAAAAATTCAAAATATACAACACTTTGATGATGAATTTCATGCAAAATTGAGTGTTGAGATATATGTGTGCCGACATTTTGTGAAACCTTAAGTGATTCGAACTTTATCTATCATACATAATTTATTTAATGTTCTGGATAAGTTGAAATTGCGGTTTGAACAAGTTATTTGAACTAATTTGTGTTTATTTAATTTTAGATATGGTTTTCTGGTTTTCGAAAATGTTTTTGGCGGTCCTTACACACACACACAATCACACTTGCCTTAGTGGGTGGTTTCTTTGTCCCACTCTTGGTCGGTTTCTTGGTGGTTTTGTGTAATAACCTCCATTATTTCTTCTCTACTTAAGTTCGAATTGTTTGTGATGTTTAACATTGAAAGCTGAAAACATTATTGTTACATATTGGATTCGAGATTTGTTGTTGTTACTTGTGTTATTTCTATTTTCTCAGTCACATACCATACTTTTCCCTCCTATATTTCATATAACATTATTTTAATTGTCTATGCTTTAATTTGATTGGATAGAAAGGCGGTGGAATGGCTAAAAAACAAAACCCATCGGTCACTCTTGATCAGTCACAAACCCATGCAAACCCTTCTCCCTCGAAATCTTCTTCTCCAGAAAGCTCAAACCCTCTGAACCTTCTCGCAGAAATGGCCGCACAAAACCCAGATTATGATTCCACAAATGTTGGTGGATCATCTTCATCTTCTATTTCTAAACCTCCTACACTACACATTCCTGATTCCGCTCCAAAATCACTTGTTGCTCTTCTTGTAAAACAAGCCGTTGAACAGAAACCGATCGTGTTGCCTGACATTTACTTTGGTTCTAACTTAGTAAATTTTTCTGACTATGTTGATCTCTCAGCCAGACCTTTGGCTGAAGAACCCTCTCTTGAAATACCCTCAGAAACTCCTGTTACTGATCCTATTTCTGAAAACCGTTCTGAAAACCCGAATCAAACAACCAGTGTTGAAATGAAAACTGCTGACTTCTCTGATTCAGAAGGAATGGGGGAGAAATTGAAGAACATTAGGCCGAGAAAGAAGCAATTGGCTCCCAGAAGAGGTGTTGGTAGATGGGGAAAGAGGATAATATCACGGAGAAACCTAGGCAAAAAGGTTGACTACACTGGAAAATGTCCTAAGGTTCTGATGATCGTATCACTGTAGAGGACTCTGATGAAAAGATGGAAATTCTAAAAGTTCCTGTTGCTGAACCAAAGGATTTGATGATGACCTTACTATGGAAGAGCTAATGGCTAAGAAGGAAAGGAGAACCAAAAAGAAAAATGATCCTCCTGTGAATACTGCTGCAGATACTGCTGAATCATCTGATTCTGAACCGGAAATTGATCCTGAAGCTGAGGATACTGAGGAAGATGAACCTGAGGAAGAGGAACCTGAAGAAAATGAACCTGAACAAGATGAGTCTGATGATGAGCTTGATCAAATCTTTGATGAGGTAATGGAATCTGACTCTGAACCTGATGATAAGGAAGAGTATAATAGAAAGTCTGGTGTGGTTAAATCTTTGCTCACAAGGAACATAATAGATGAAAGGATCATTAAAATCTCAGACTTTGAAGCAAATATCCTGATTGGTTTTCTTGAAAGTAGATCATTGTTGCATGCTCTTCAATATGCTAAACCATATTATGTTGGTTGGGTTGCTGAGTTCTATGCAAATTTGAAATGGAGTTGTGGCAATTGAAAGTCTTCAAACTATGGAAAGATAAGATTCAGATACACTGTGGTAATAATCAATCCTAGACTTATCAATGTCTTTCTAAAAACTAGACATACTGAGGAAGATAATGTTGAGTTAGGTATTAAGGAAGTGATGTCTGTCATCACTGGTGGAAGGTATTGTGAATGGACTTTATAATTTTTTGCTGCCAAATTAACCTCCTTGTATTCTGTGATGCATAAGCTGCTTGTTTCCAATTGGATACCCTCAACGAACTCTACTGTGTTAACCAAAGAGCAAGCCTTCTTGTTGTACAATTTTGTACACTTGAACAGGTTTAACCTGGGGCAGGTTATATTTGATAACATGATGACATTTGCTGGTAAACACACAGAAGGAAGCATTCTTCCTTATCCAAGTTTAATCTGTCAGTTCTTGGATAAGTTAGAATTTGAGAGGCCAAAAGGTGAAAGAATTAGTGGATTTGTTCAAAGCTTTGGAATATCTCATGTGCTGAAAGGTGGAAACAGAATTGTGGATCTTCCTTTGTCTGATCCTGAACCGCAAGCCAAAAATGTTGCCCATCCTGTTGGCAACATTCCTTATACAGTAACCAGAAGAGATGGTACATCCTCTGTTCAATTACAAATTCTTTCATTTCTGATCAAATTACTTCCATCCAGCAGAACATAGATGCTCTGATTAAACAACAAACCTTCTGGAGAAACCTGCTTTCTACTCCAACAGGGGGAGGATCACCTGATGGTGGTGATGATGGAGCTGGTCCATCTGGCCATGCAGGTGAAAAGGATAATGAACCAGTTGCTGAGAATGTTGCTGAGGATGATGATGGTGCTGTTGCACAAGATGGTCAGAATGATGTTGAAGATAGAGAGGTTGAAGATGATGTACAAAATGCTGTTAATGAGGCTGTGGAGGATGCTGTGGAAGATGTCCTAAATGCTACTGCTGAATATATTGGTGAACAGATTGTTCCTAAACCGGTTGATGATAGCCCTGATAACACTGATGATAAGGTATTAATGACACCTACCAGGGAAAATATGTCTCCTGAGAGCATTGCTATCATTGACTAGCTTTATGGAGCTGACAACTGGTGATTGGATTCAAGACAGTTGGAGTTTTTGAAGTATGGGGAAGCATTTGCAGATTATGGAGATACAGTCATTCCAATGGCCCAGTCCTTCCCTTTATTTCACTATAGAAATTCCTTTTTGTGTTGTAATATTTTATTTACTGCTCTTTACTTTATAAACTCTGTTATTGGACAACTAGATTATAGGTTTATATTTCTGTCATTTACTTTATGTTGGATACTTTGGCCTAAGTACACTGCTGTTGTACTTAGTGCTTGTGTTTGTGTCTGTTTTTATATTATGATTTGGTTGAATAGTAGTTGTTCTCTGAATGACTATTATTTGTTTCTTTCCTGACACAAGTTCAGATGTTGTTTTTAACATCAGGTGTGTTGTAGTAGAAAGGCCAAATTGGGGGAGTTTGTTGATGTTGCTCGGATGTTGTTCCAGATGTTGGACAACATTCTGCACAACATCATGAATTTGTCATTTCTCCTAACACTGACTCCGTTTTAATAGATGTATTTTTCTATGTTTCCTACATTGCAGGTTGAAGATAATTTTGGATATTATCAAGCGGTTGCACTAGAATGGAGGTAGAATAGAAAGATCATGGGTGGTTACACCAAGACCATGGAGATAGGGGAGGAGAAGTTCAAGGTTGTTCACACCGAGTGGATAGGACAATGCAGTTGGTCCGAAAGTCTATAAATAGATTGCATTGGTCGACATTCAAGTTTGAGTTAAAGTGAAATACCATTTGCTCTACTCCAAACTTAAGAGAGTAGCATCCAAGACAGAACTGTGAGTGGAGTGTGAGGGTCGATGCTATGTCTATTTGTATTAGTCGAGTGTATCCCAATATTTCCCATCAGTATGAATTTTATCTTATTGTTGTAACCGGTTATTATTTACTCAGTTTAATAATAAAGATTATGAATGGTGTACGATAAAGGCAATTAAATCAGGGATAAAGACAAAAAAATTGGTGACCCGGTTCGTCTTTGGAATCAGACTACATTCGGGGGCGTCCAAGCCAGGGAGAGGATATATGCATATGCCTAGAAGTCTAAGGTGTTCAACCTTTTTTAGAGGTGGCCATGGTGGCCTATTTATACTGTGATTCCCCACCCTTTGGGCGGGAATTTACATAAGGAATAGTGCATATGAAAAGGATACAATACCGAAAAACACTAATCTCTCCTTGACATGCCAGAAATTGTCCATCTTCAGCGTGCACCAATCGTGGAGCGGATGTGGAGGACGAATTAGTGGCGTGTCGGGAGCTGTCATTGACCACGTGAATTTTATAGTTATAGCTGGTGCAGGTCGCTCCCGGCTTGAGGATATGAAGCGGAGATCGCATCGCGACTTCCCGAACTGCCGACTACCCAAGTTGCCTACCCTCTCTACTTGAAGGTTTGGTCTTGTGGGAACTACGTGGGCTGGTCCCTTGGTCCTCTTACAGAGGTCGCTTCATGCAGTCCTTGTCAGATTGTTTATGGTCCTTTGTGCCCCGGTGGGAGGTCGGGTTTATCCATGCTACAACAATTGCCCCTCAAGTTGAGGTCGCTTGTTCCGAGAAGGGACCTTGACTTGACCCATGGACGAGATCGACTCGCAACCATCCGACCTGGGGAGTCTCATTTGAGCGGCCTACCATCCTCGGGCAGGTGAAAAGCCACCTCGATAATACGAGTCATCGCATCATATTTCCCTCGATCTCAGGGATTTGAAATGATATCGTGCCAGGCTGATGATGTAAAGCGCCGCAATTTCATCCAATGAGGTGCCGTAGTGGATTTCACGCGAGCCCCTCGCGTCTTTTTATTGCTAGGGGGCCAAAGTTTTGGCTAATTTCATTTTGGCCCCTCCTCTTCTTCGATAAATAGGCGGGGAATTAGGTTTTGAAAACCTTATTTCCTGCGATTGTCTTGCGAAAGAATTTCCTCAAGATACTCTTCCTGGTTCCTTCTCCCTTCCCCCGGAAATGTATTCTCGTGTTCCTGAAGCGGAATCAACCACAGGTAAACACTTTTGGTGTTTTTCTTCGATTTTATGGATTCCATCGTTTCCAAATCCCCCTTTGCCTCTCAGCCCATGGTGGCTTCTTCTTCTTCTGAGGATGACGTTCTTATTGCCCTACGTCGCCACCGATTCTCCGGCTCTGCCACCGGGCATGTGGGTGAAAGTTCATCGACTCAGGTTATGGGCGACCGCCGGGAAGATGATGCCAATGATGAACCGGTGGATGACCAATTTCTGGAAGAATTGGCCAAAATTACCCATCTTCCCCCGTTGGATATTAATCTCTTTCATCTTGTCCCATGGGAACGGTCGTCAACGGCGGGTCCTTCTACCTCGGTTCCTAATTATGGGGCTTATGAACGAGTCTTCAATTATGATCTGTATCGTAATTGAGCTCCGTATAAGCGACCTGACCGGGCATACCACAAGTCGGTTGAATCTCAGTTTGTGGCATCCGATAATAGATACCGATCTATGCTCTCTGATCAGTATGTGTGGGGACTTCGTCGTATGTACAAGGTGCCCCGGGATGTGCACTTTTATGGACCGACCCTGGACGAAAGTGCCGATCAGTCTCCTCCTAGAATGATCACTATGAATGAGGCTTCTATGTCGGCCGGCATCCGATTCCCATTGCACCCAGCCATTTCCCATCTGCTGGCGGCCTGGAATGTGAGCCTCACGCAGATCACCCCCAATGGGTGGAGTTACATCATCTCCACCATGGTTGTTTTGGGGCAGGCAGGGCTGAAATGACTGCCTAATCCCGGAGAGATATCTCACGTGATGTCGCCCGTTGCTCAGGTTAGAGACTATCACGTCGTGCGGCTTCGCAGAGGCAAAGAGCTCGTGAGCGGGATTCCGAATAAGGTCGACGGGTGGCACCAAAAATGGTGGTTTGTAGGAGGGGCATGGGAGTCGGTGGCCCCCTCAAGCACTTTATCCCTTAGAGTTCTTACGGATTATGTGATCCGTGTTGAAAATGGTACTTTGTCTTAATATTTTCGTGCTCGGTTGTACTGATCTAATTCTTTTTCTTGCCTTGCAGTGTTTACGCCTCGACCTTCTGAGCTATATTGGGACTTTCTCGAAGCGCTCAAGGTGGTTCGAGACACCCTGAGCTGGCGAGATGTTAATTTGTTGAACTCCGAGCTCGACCGCTTGCAAGTCGGGCTGTATACTTACCCTCGCCACTTGAGGATTCCCTGAAAGTCTCGGTTGTATTTTTTCAAGTGTATTTCACAATTTTGTGCTAAAGGTTCTGTTTTATGCTAGATCCAGAGATCCCGATCTACCGCCGTCGGCCTTCCGCCTCTGAGATGGCCTCGCGGCCTCGATCAGTACTCGGTTCAATGAGGCATCTGCCCGACACTGCCGCCCCTGGGGACCTTCCAGTTCAAACTCCACTTCATGCTGCCGATAAGGGCAAGAAAAAAGCTGTCGAACCCGCCATTGAGGCTGGTGAGCGACCTACTAAGAGGGCGTGAGCTGAACCTGGCATGCACCGATCCATGTTAAATCGGGGTGCTGGAAGGGTGGCTCCCAGTCTGGCACCTTTGTCGACCTCTGCCAGAGAGGGAGGTCGCCATCCGGAGGACGATTCCTGGATTGGTTGGGATGAGGAGAGGATGCAGAGGTAGGCCGTTTGCAACTCTTGATGAGTTTACTCCAAAAACCGGGACCGAACTTAATATACTTGTTCCTCTTTGTTGCAGTCAGGAGCTGACGGCCAACAAGTTCTCACCGGAGGTGCTGAGCTTCCTAAGGTCCCAGCTTCCCACACTGGAGGGCACTCCCGGAGATTAGCCGGCTACTTGCGCGGACGATGAGGAACGTGCCGCGTGCATGGACGAAGGATGATCACTCCTCTGCCCGCCACTAAAGAGTCACGGTCAACATGTATTCGACTGTTGTCCATTCCTTCAAGGCTGCCCTCTACATGGAAAAGGCCTGCGCCCAATCCGAGATCTAGCTCTCCAAACTAGAGAAGGCCCAGGCAATGACCTCTGAGCAAGCGAAATCACTGATAGCTGCCCATGAGGTGCAGAAGAAGCTGGAGGTCGCCAAGGATGACTTGGCCACGAGGGTCTCGGAGCTCGAGGGCCAGCTGAAGGAAGCCGAGAGGCTGCTCGGGGAGGAGAAGGAGGCCGTGACCCGGATGAAGGTGGAGCTGATCCACAAGGATGTAGAGGTCGGGGAGAGGTTGGCCGCCAAAGACGAACACTTTAAGCAGGTCGAAGAGCAGAATGCTAACTTCGCCTATGTCGTGGCAGTTACGGGCGCTATCCGAGCTGTTCGGCGGAAGAACCCTGCTGCCGACCTCACTGACATTGTGACCGAGTTGAATGCTTATGTTCGCGACTTCCCCCCTGCCTCCGACATTGTGCTGGAGATCAAAAATCTGGAAGATCTGGGCATTGATTTGTCCTTCTTCCCTAATCAGAGTCGGATCATGCACCCCCCTCCCGATCCAGATGAGACACAGTCGGGAGACTCTGAGGTGGTCCTCGAGACTCAAACGGGTGAGGCTGGGGCACGAAATGAGGTCGCTGAGATGTCTGGCGTGGCTCCTCCCGAAGAGCATGCCACAACTGGCCTCTAGGGGAGGTGTTTACCAGCCCAAGATCCCGGAGGCTGGCTGCCCATACCCTCACCAGCGTTATTCAGCAACAATTAGGTGGGCAGCCTTTGAACATAGTCAATGGTGCTGCTGATGGGATTCTTGATCGTTCTTAAGAATGATGACATCAAGAATCCCGATAACAAAAAGGAGATTGAGAAGTTATTGAACCCCATCTCCAACAATACTTTTGTTCAGCATGCCTTAAAGCCAGAAGTCGTTTGCCAGTCGTGGATATTGGGTTGTAGTAAAATATCTGTCGTCAGCTATCATGATGTATCTTGGTTTTCCGCTTGATGTAATCTAGCCTTCGGGCTCTTATAATGTACCGACCTTCGGGCTTGTTGTCATTAATGAAATCTGCTTTTTTCTTTCCTTTATTGTGCCGACTTGATTTCCTTATGTGACTATAATTTGTGCGTATGTTCATTCGTCTTATTGGCATTGCGATTTTAGATTGAACCTTGCTTAGTCGTCTTATAAAGTTAGGGGAGGATCACATCGCTAGGGGTGGCGATCTCGCCACAAATATGTCGAAAGTCGTTCCCGTGGGAGGTTGATGGTTTATCTATGCGACCTCCCTGGGTTTAAACACAGGAATCGTGAAAGAAATTTAACTCATTATTATTAACTCGCCTGAAAGTTTACAATTACACTGGCCTCGACCCTACTGATAGTATTTCTTCAGATGAGATGCGTTCCACGGATACTAAGACTGGGTGCCATCTGGGTTCTCGAGCTCGTATGCCCCGTTGGATAATACTCGGGCGACCTTGTATGGTCCTTCCCAATTTGGTCCGAAAGTTCCTTTAGTTACTCCGAGAGTCTTCTTCAGGACCAGGTCGCCTTCTTTGAATTTTCGAAGTCGCACTTTAGAGTTGTAGTATTTTTCGGACTGTTGTTTGTATCTCGCATTTCAGATACCTGCCTCTAATCGCTTCTCTTCGAGCAAGTCTAGGTTTCTGGCCAAGGCCTCATCGTTGCAGTCGGTCGCGATCTGCGAGGTTCTGAGAGTTTGGAATTCGACCTCTGCGGGTATGACTGCTTCCGAGCCAAATGCCATCGAATAAGGGGTCTCTCCGGTCGAATTTCGGCAGGTCATTCTGTATGACCACAGTACATCTGGTAGTTCACTGGCCCACTTCCCTTTTCCTCCCTCAATCTTGGTTTTCAGAGTGTGCTTGATGATCTTGTTCACAGCTTCGACTTGAACGTTTGACTGAGGGTGATAAGGGGTAGAGAAAAGCTTGGTGATTTTTCATTTTCTGAAGAAACTATCGATCTTATGACCATCGAACTGCTTCCCATTATCGGATATAATTGCTTGCGGTAGGCCTAATCTGCAGATGATGTTTTGCCATATGAATTTAATGACGTGATCCTGATCTATGGTCGCCAAAGCCTCAGCCTCGGCCCATTTTGTGAAGTAATCTACTGCGACTAGGGCGTATTTGACTGAACCCGGGGCTGTTGGTAATGGCCCGATAATATCTATCCCCCACTTTGCATAAGGCCAAGGACTGAGGATGCTGGTGAGTTCCTCAGGTGCGACCTTGATTGATGGTGTGTGTATTTGACATTTGTAGCATTTCCGTGCGAAAACCATAGCATCGGCCTTTAAATTTGGCCAAAAATACCCCTGTCTCGTCGTCTTATGAGCGAGCGACTGCCCCCCAGTGTGGTTTCCGCATACCCCATCGTGAATATCTTGCAGGATAGTCTGCCTTTGCTCCTGGGTAACACATCGGAGCAGTGGTATGCTGAAGCCTCGCTTATATAGTTCGTTACCAACCAATGTGTACCTTGCTTCCCTTAGTTGTAATTGTTTTGCCTGAATTTTGTCGGTTGGTAATGCCCCTGTCATCAAGTAGTCGATTATGGGGGTCATCCAGCTTAAACTCGGGGTGTCTAGAGCAGCGACTGTTTTGTTAGTAGTGGAGGGGTGGGAGAGTTTTGTGATGGTGACATCCCTCATCTCTGCTGGTCCCTCCGAAGTCGCTAGTCGTGCCAATGCATCGGCTCGGGAGTTTTCATCCCTTGGTACTAGCTTGATGTAGATTTGTTCAAATTTCAGGCAAAGTGCTTTGACGACCTCTTGGTAGACCGACATCCGCTCATCTCGGGCCTCATACTCCCCTGATATCTGGCGTGCTACGAGCTGGGAGTCGGTGTGTACTTGAAGTCGCTTGATGCCCATTGCGGTGGACATTTCTAGACCGTTGATCAGCGCTTCATATTCGGCCTCGTTGTTGGTGGCAGTGAAATCGAAAGTGATGGCATTCTGAAAAGAAATCCCATCTGGACTGATTAACACAATTCCTGCCCCTGATTTGTTGGCAGTTGCCGAGCCGTCTACGTACAACTCCCAGGAGGAGGGGTTAATTCAACGATGAAGTCGGCCAAGGCCTGAGCTTTTATTGCAGGCCGCGGCGCTTATGTTACCCCATACTGTCCAACCTCGATGGCCCATTTGATTTCTTTACGAGGATAGTATTTGCGACCCACTGTGGTTGGTCGGCCTGCATGATCAGGTCGTTGTCAAGCAACTTCTTCACCTCTTCAGGATCGATCCCGACCATGTCCTTGTGTGACCAAGCGAAAACGTCTAGGTTATTCTTGAGGAAATCGAAGACTTCAATCTTCAGGTCATCGGGGATCTTGGATCCAATGATGATCTCCAGGTCTGGCTGGGCTGGGTCACCTTGACCCTTTCGAGTTCCTCCCCGGGTACCGCTCTGGGTCCCCCTAGTCGTGGATCATCAATCTCAGCCTCGAGTATAAAATCTTTGGGCTCGGGACCCATTTTTGGATCAAACTCGTCACGCTTCCTCTTCTTATTTTTCTTTTCAGTATCCAACATGTTATCATGCATTTTGTGATCCAGTGTCATTATGTGACAACTAGACATGCGTGCTGAATTTAAATAAGGTGAAGAATAAAGCAAACAACCTCTTGCATCCACTTGGTCACCTTTAATGGTGCCAACCAGCCCACCCTTGGTGGGGAATTTTACACAAAAATAATAGGTGGAGGACGCAGCCTCGAATTAGTGCTCAAATGGCCTCCCGAGGAAGTCGTTATAGGTGCTCGGGAGGTCGATTACAAGGAAATCTAGGAGCCTAGTGTTCCTGACTTTCTCATCCAAGGTGGATACGAGCTCCACAGACAAGCGGATCATGCCCAGAGGTTTGACTGTCGCGTTCCCGAAGCCCTTCACTGTATGATCGCAGGGGGTGATGTATGCTTCGTAATCCCCGAGTTAGTCTAGGGTCTTTTTAAACATAATGTTGCAGAAGGCCCCCCCGTCGACCAGCATCCGGCATACAGTCGTCCCCATGATATTGGCCTTTATGACCAATGGGTCTATGTTCGGGTACACGACTCCAGCTTTGTCTATTTCCCCGAACTCAATTTTGCGGGTTTCTTCGGTCACAGCCAAGATGGGCAGAACCATTCTTTGGGCATTCTTCATTGCCCTGACTTCCGCCTTTAGGCGACGCTTTGATGAGGAGGCCGGAGATAGGCCCCCTATCGTGGCAAGGGGCGAGATGGTGTGGATGACGCGACCTTCTGTGCCCTCTGGTATGGGTGGCACAGGCGGCTCACCCTGTGCGGCCCCTATTATGGGCTCTCTTTGCACCCGATCTCCCGGCCCGGGTTGGCGGTCATGCTGCCGACCTTGTCCCCCCTGATCATTTGCTCGAGGATTCTTGACAAACTCTTCAGCCGGCCATCTTCATAAAGCTTCCACAGTTGCTTCAACGGATCTCTACACTCGCTGGTGTAGTGTCCCCTCTGGTCGTGATAGTGGCAATGCTTGTTCGGGTTTTGCCGGCTTTTGTCTTTCGTGGGGCGGGTTGCTCGCAACATGTCTCATCCCTGGATCTGGGTGTAAACATTACCAGGCGTCATACCCAGAGCCTCCATCAGCTTCACCAGAATGGACTCCTCAAATAGTTTGAAGCTGCTGGGTGTCTTGTAATGACCCCCGGTTTTCTTGGAACCTTTCTTGGGCTCCGCGACTTCCTTTGTCTCTGAGAGCCGGGTCTCTAGCAATTCCATTGTATGGATGAGGTCGCTAGCCCTTTTCCTGAAATCGGTGTAGCTGGTCGGGTAGTCGGCGGTCATGCGCCGCCATAGCTTGGTTCCTCTTCTGAGGCCAGATACTGCCCCCAGCAGCTTGGCCTCGTCCCCAATGGGGTTGCCTTCAATGATAAGTCTATCGATCCTCTCAACATAGGATCGATCTAACTCTGTCTCCCCCTGACGCATGTTCATGAGCCTCTGCCTTGTCGCAGGTCGGGGTGCCATCGTTGTATAGTGGCCCAAGAACAATCGAGCCAGCTGCTCGAAAGTATCAATGGAGAGAGATGGCAGCCAAGTGTACCACATGTGGGCTTGGTCGCTCAGCGTACACTTCGTCGCATCCGATGCCCCCATTGATGCCATATACGCATTGTACTTCGCCATATGGACTCTGGGGTCTGTACTCCCGTTGTAGCGATCTGGAGCCGTTATGTTGATTTTCCTCTGGGCAGGTGCCAGAGTGATCATAGTTCCCAAGGGTGAATCGGGGATGACAAGGTCAGTGTTAGACCCAGATGGTCCATCCTGGTTACCCACCTTTTCCAACAGTTGTTGGACGGTCCTAGCCAATGCCGCGATCTGAGCGTCGCGCGAGTTATTGACCCCCTGCCCATGACTATGGTTGTATGCTGAATGTCTCGGCGACCCTCCGTGGTGCATGTCCAGGGCCATGGCCAGATCTCTTTCCACCTGTTCATCATAGCGTGGTTGGGAGTGAGCCTCGTCCTCGCCCCTCATGAGGGCCTTCCGGACCGCTTGGCTTCCGAGGTGGGTGAATACACTATTCGAACCCGCTGGTCTGTCCAGGGCCCGGTGGTTCCGAACGATGGCATGTTTAGCCACATTGTACGCTAGTTGGCCCGTGGACCGTCCCTTTTCCGTCATAACGCGTTTACCCTTGGAGGTTCCGGCGTCATGGGCTGTTTTTTTGGCTGGGGGCTATTCTTCCTCAGCGCCGAAATTGAGACGCTTCTTGTTGAGGACAGCCATCACAGCTTTGGCGTCCTCCGGTGTTTGGACAAGATTCCACCAATCGGGGGAACCAGTCGAAGCTGCCCGATGAGTGGGTTGAGAACTCAGTGAAACCTCGACCCCATCACGAACGTCAGTTTCATTTCCGATTACAGCTTTCCCCTGGTTGGCTGCCATTTGTTTTTCTTAGAGTTTGGAAGGTGAGGTCTCCTTGAGAATTGTTGAAATTTCTCAAGAAATATTTCCCATAGACAGCGCCAATTGTTGTAACTGGTTATTATTTACTCAGTTTAACAATAAAGATTATGAATGGTGTACGATAAAGATAATTAAATCCGGGATAAAGATAAAGAAATTGGTGACCCGGTTCGTCTTTAGAATCAGACTACGTTCGGGGGCGTCCAAGCCAGGGAGAGGATATATGCATATGACTAGAAGTCTAAGGTGTTCAACCTTTTTTAGAGGTGGCCGTGGTGACCTATTTATACTATGATTCCCCGCCCTTTGGGCGGGAATTTACATAAGGAATAGTGCCTATGAAAGGGCTACAATACCGGAAAACACTAATCTCGCCTTGACATGCCAGAAATTGTCCATCTTCAACGTGCACCAATCGTGGAGCGGATGTGGAGGACAAATTAGTGGCGTGTCGGGAGCTGTCATTGACCACGCGAATTGCATAGTTATGGCTGGTGCAGGTCGCTCCCGGCTTGAGGATATAAAGCGGAGATCTCATCGCGACTTCCTGAACTGCCAACTACCCGAGTTGCCGACCCTCGCGACTTGAAGGTTTGATCTTGTGGGAACTACGTGGGCTGGTCCCTTGGTCCTCTTACAAAGGTCGCTTCATGCAGTCCTTGTCAGATTGTTTATGGTCCTTCGTGCCCTGTGGAAGGTTGGGTTTATCTATGCTACAACACTTATTAGATCAAGTTTTAGGTTGAATAAGATCACTAGTTACTTCATTGAATAGATTGCTTTTGGTGTGTGGTTTTTCCTACACCTTTTAGAATCTTGTAAGAGATTCGTGTGTATCTCACTACTTGTTATAGTGATGTTTTTAACCATGAGGTTCGTGTAGTCTGGATTACAGACTATACAAAATTTTGAAATCCTTTGCACTGCATTTTTATACTTCAACTGTCATATGTTGTTTTACATGTTGCATAACATTTTCAAAAACACTCTGAAAATACACGCACACACACTGTCAGCCCCGATCAAGGATCATCAAGAATGGGATATTGATGATACAATGGAGATTGGTGTGCGATCTGCATCATACTCTTAGAGAGTGTAGTAAGATCTCACTTACTACGAGATACTAGGTATCTCATGATGGATGCACAAATACCTTAGAGGGTATTGGTATACCCATCCGAGAAACCGTTTGATGTATTTCCACTATATGTGTCTACGGGTGTCTCGGTTAGTGGGAGCGATGCAATACTCCTTTGACTTGAGGTCAATACGCACGACATGTGTGGGATGATAAACTTTGACCATGACCGACGCTTGCACCCTAATCATGGGTAGATATGACTTGGATTGGGTTCATCACGAAGTACTTGTGCGTGGTAGTTGAGCAAAGAATATGATTCATTCCTCAAAATGGATTTAGAGAGAATACTCATCTTCTCATCGTAATTGGTTCAAAGTCATCGGCCGATGCACGTCAACTTAGACTGTGTGGCTAAGTGTGACATACATGATCAATTAGTGATTAGAGATAATATGATTAAGTTATTTGAATAGACACTTCATCATGTTTAAGACTTAATCGAGTATTCGTGAATGAAAGGAGGAAATCGTAATAGTCCATGTTTCAGTTACAGGTAGTTGCACGTTTCTCGCAACGTGACTCATATATTGAGAATGTCTGATTTATTGTCTAGTGTTCAATTAAGACCGTTAGTTTGACTAATCGCTCGATATATGAGGGTCTATGTGTCACACAACAAGTAGTTCCCTTTTACGGATTATAGTTGGTTGATTAAATGTTAAATTGGATTTAATATTTAATTTATGGAGAATTAATTAATAATAGATTAATTTGGAATTAATTATTATTAATATTTAATTAAATTGGATTTAATTAAATAAATAATATATGGAATATTATTGTAGGATTTAATATATATGGAATCAAATCCGTAGAGATTTGATATACATGGGAATTAAATCCGTAGAGATTTTATATGTGGGAAATAAATCTTAGAGATTTATTTAAATAAAGATTAGGGATTTTATTTCTCAATCAGGTTAGCTTAAGATTTAAGCTGGGTCTCTTCTATATATATGACCTCTTGGGAATCCATAATACGGTTGTTCAAATTCTCTCCATAAAATCTAGAATGAGAATTTTCCTAGCAAATTCCGTCTCAGATTCAACGCTGGCAAATCTGTGCAAGTCCGTGAACGGGGATTACGTGGTTACCATAGTAGAGAAATATGTGTACGATTTACTGTAAGATTTCTCTTTATGTTTATACGTATTCAATTATGCAATTACGTGTTCGTTGTTGGTGAACTTTAATTTCCGCTGCGCATGTATTACGTGTTTACGTGCCTCTAAATTCCAACAATATCAATAATCGAGTTAGTAATGTTAGACCTATTAATGATTGCCAATTTTTTTATGAAATTTTTTAAGCCTTTAAATTATAGATATGATGGGATTACATACATGTATGAGCATTTAGTTAGATTTGAAATTCTGCTCTTCTACATCGATATGAGGAGGGAGTGAAATGAATGTTCTTCTTAACCAATGTTTTTAAACCCGGACCGGTCATCAAACCGAATTATGAACTGGGTCATTGGTTCACTGGTTCGACCGGTTAAACCGTCATAAAAAAAACTGGATGACTCGGACATCTATATATATATATATATAGATATTAATAATATATAATATATATATATATATATATATATATATATTTTTATAATTCATAAAATTTTAAGATTCTATAATATATATACATATACACTGTCATTAAGAAAAAGTTGATGTGATTCCAAAAACTTATTTTTGGCCCAAAGTCTTTGAATTAGTGTACTCAAAAACTTATTTTGGCCCAAAATGTATTTTTGCCCGAACTTGATAAACCCTACAAGTTCTTATACATTAGATATCTATCGTGACATTCCTTCACCAGCGGCCGCCTTCAATGGTTACCTCCCCCTGATTTAATTCCTCTATAATTCCAGGTTCTACTCGTCTTAATTTGGCCGCGATTTTGAAAGTAAGAATGGAAAGTGGCTCTCGTTTCTGTTCTAGCCGTGATTCAGGCACGCGAGAAAGCCTTTCTTCCTTTTTTTTATAGTATAAAACCGGTTTCGCCGGTTCCGTGATTCACTGGTTCAACCCTATTTTTTACCGGTTCGGACTGGTTTAATATACAACTGCTTTGTACTAATAACCGGAACGGCACCGTAACCGGTTCCTGATTAACCCGATTGAACCTGTCGGTCCGGTCCGATTTTAAAAACATAGTTCTTAACAACTTTGTTGAAGGCAACACAATAATGATTTAGTCAGTTGGAGCCCAACACAATTTACTCATTTGTAGGTTTTAGGCTACATTTGGAATGAGCTTAACAAATCCAGCTTGAGGATTTTATTAGCAAAAGTATATTTGTTTGTAGGATTATACAAATTAGATTTTAAAATCCACCACAATCCTAACCTATGATACCTACAATCTTTTATATTCTCTGTCATACTTTTCATTCTCCCAATAACACACACTTTATATTTCACAATATAAGAATCTCATTATCACTTACTTTTTCACCATCTTTTTTCTCAGTCCTGCCCTATTACATCTTCAACCAAATATACACAAATTCAAACTCACCTTTTGACTATTCGTGGATTTCCCAATCAAGATTTTCTCAATCTCTCTGCAACCCGAAGCAAACATATCCTTAGTGTCTTGTTCCTCCATTAGTTTGCAAACTGTCAAAAGACAACCAAGAGCAATCCTGACTTTGTTTAACCTAAGGCGAAGGAAGACGAAGAGCTTGAGGGCTTTCCTTCCTACAACATTTTTAGATATGAAGAATAAAGACCCAACAGTGTAACACAAAATGTACCTAATTAATATCACAGTTGATTGATTGCTTATATTTAATTCGATGTAGATTAAGTTCAAAAGTCATACCTGGAAATTTCGACTTTATCACATGAAAATCTGAAATGATTATATCTTGATGCTAAAATTGGGAATTTGAGATCTTCTAATTCAATAATGCGACATTTGTTGGGGAAACCAAATTTAATTTTAACCTATAAAGTTAATCGAACCTTAGTGTCACACATTAATATTACAATTTTTTTTAATGTGGAATTAAAAAACACTAGTTGCACCGTTCAACCAATGTATAATTAATATTGTTTAATAAAAATAACTAATATTGTTTAGAGAAAATAACTAATACTGACCAACTAATGACATTCAATGAGAATAACTAACATCGATCAACGAACATAATTAGTATTATTAAGTGAAAACAACTAATAATGTTCAATGAAAAAAAAAAACTAACCAGTGAGAACAACTAAATACCATTTAAAAATACAAACAAGTTGTAAGGTGCAACTGGTGTATACAAGAATTTGCTTAATAAAATTGGATAATTCCTCTCCAAATCCCAAATTTCAAATTTGCTAAAGTCTGCACCATGTGAAATTTATAGTTGTCGGGCATGCTATTTCCATATAAGCTGAGAGTTTGAGAGTTATGGGTTTGAGCCACATGCAAGTGTGATGGAGCACCAATTTTCATCACCCACACCTATTACCACCTTAGACTCCCTCATCTCACTTTGTTCCTTGTGCCCTGTCTATTGTCTCATTTATCTCTCCACTTTAACTCATACTCTCTCAAGACAACACATCCATTCCCCATGTCTTCCTCATCACCTTCTGTTGCACTTTATCACCCCACACCCAGTTTGAGTATGACGACGTCGTCTTCTTCTCTACTGAGGGAGGCGGTGGCGCAACTGGAGATCGCGCCGATGATGGTGATTATAGGGAGGAGGATGAGGAGAGAACTGATTATGGAGGGGATTAGACGTAGTGGGATAGGGTTAGGAAGATGCAACTGCACTATGCGCGGGGCGTAGGAATCAGTGGTCACAAGACGCACGAGCACCCGAGGTATTTCCCTCTCGACCAAGGTCCTCACCAGCTACACATATATAGGGTGTCATGATGGCTGGCCTATTGTACATGATGGTGATGGGGCGCCGACGTATAAGCGCCTCAGGTTTCCCATCGATTCCACCATAACGACTTCGTCGACATTGACAACACGTCTTGTGGTCATTTTCGGAGGAGAGGTGTTGGTGGTGAGAGAGAAAAAATAAATGTAAAGATGAGTATAATGGGTGTGGCAGAGGGGTAAAATGAAAGTTCTCTTTAACATTTTCTTGGAGTAGGTGATATCTAAGGGTAAGTGTATTTTTACTATTTGAAGTTTATATAGTCTATTATCTAGATATATAACATATACTCAGTCATATATATATATATATATGTATGTTGTTGGGGTTATACGTGAAAGTATATTTTTACGTAATAACAGACTAATGTACTCTTATTTACTGAATATAATTCATTTTATCACTGTTGCTTTAAATATGAATGAATGTTATTTATTTACTGCAAACCGTTCAATATTAGTACATATTACATTGTAGTTAATGTGGTGATACTCGATCACAGAAGATCACATTAACAGTTCCTTATAAATAAAAGTACAACTTCACAACCTAGATGAAATTGAACACTCCATTGGTAGAGGTTGAAGTGCAAAACTCAGATTGACTTGTCTTGACCAAGAGATTGCACTAGCACATTGTAGTGTGCTGAAGAGGACCTATAGAGAGGATAAATTCTTCCGTACTGACTTATGGGATGAAAAATTAGACCTCAGTTGTTATTGATTTCTTAACCTCTGTCACTTAAATAGGATTGTGTATAATTAATATTTATTGCTTTGATCTGCGTGGGTTTAGAGTCAGATATCGATTTTATACTTTGCATTTTGGGCAATATTATTAATTACATGACAATTGCTAAGATTTAATACAAAGCAACGTGTGCAAGGAAAGTCTTGTATGATTTATCCCCTTGGTGGGCTCAGAAGTTTTATCATACCAAATCTTGCAAGTGGAATTAGTTTCCGGTATGGATAATAATGTTGAGCTATCTTAACTCCAAGGAAAAAGATATTAATTAATATAAACATTTTCAGTGACTTAATTAATTAATGGACTAAATAATCTTAAACACGGAAAATAATAACCGGGAGCCATATTATCGTAATATGTATTAAGATGGATAGTGCAATATTAATTTTATAGTGGAATAAATTAATATTAATGGGCTGAATAATATTGTGGCTCAATTATCTGAACTACCTAATGAGCGATCAGGAGTACACTTTGCATGAACTAATAGCTCTAGATTCGGTTGAGAAGATAATGGAGCACCAAAATCAGTACTTGGTGACAAACCACTCTTCTACTCTTTCTAAACGATTGGAGGGTAAGAATGAGGAAAAGACAAAAGGTCAAAACCAAGACAGATCAAGTGTTGCTCGAAGCAAAGTTAAAATAAGTCAAGGGTTAGGTCTTGAGAGATTCAGTAAGAGGAAATGTTGGAAGTGCGGTGAGACAGGACATTGGAAGCCAGCCTGTTCCAAACCCATAAGGGATGGAAAGAAAGTTAATTCGCATGCACTAGTTGTTGAAACTTGTTTGGCGGCGTATGCTTCCCATTCGTGGGTAGTGGATGCAGGAGCCACTTATCATGTTTGTTTCACTTTACAGGGGTTCCAGCTAACTCGACAACTAAGGGGGAGTGAGATCCTCATCACACTGGGCGATGCTACGAGAGTGGCAGCTGAAGCAGTTGAGAAGTGAAGCTATCTTTTGAAGATAGAGTTTTAGTTTTGAGAGATGTTCTTTACGTTCCTAGTTTTAGAAAGAATCAAATTTCGGTTTCTAAACTTTTTATGGATGGATATTCAGTTTCTTTTTTTAAATGCGTTACTATTTTTCAAAATGATCTGTTTATCTGTCATTGAACGTTGTCGAGTAATCTCTACACTATTAACTGTTCACACCACTCACAAAATGCATCCTATAACACATCGACTATTTTGCATAAAAGAAAGCGTCCTTCAGACATGAACGAGACACTTCTGAGGTGTTGTGCCCAGTTTGATTTCACCGGCCAACAAACAAGTAATAACGATCAACACAACCAAAAACACCAAAACAATTAAGAACATAATATTTGATTACCCAGTTCGTCTGTTAAATAAAACTACGTCTGGGGGCGACCAAGTCAGGAGTGCTTTACAATATATTTTATGCCTAGGATTCTAAAAGGTTCAATCCATTTACAACGTACAATACAAGTTATATTTATAGACAAAGAATTAGGGCTACAGCCTTCACGGGCTTCCTCTCACGGGTCGGCCTAGGGTTTCAGCCGCCAGGCTAGGGTTTCCTTGCTTATCCCGCAAGTCGCGCATCCAGATACACTTACCCTGATTACAGTTCGTGAAATCCGCTTCATTAACTACCCGTATCTATGCCATATTTATCTTTTATCCGACCTCAGGGTCAAGTCGGTCTCGGCCTACGCGGCTTCTCAAGTCGCCACACAACCTCCATCTTTCCCCAAGTCGCTCCCACGACCTCTACGGCTCTTTAAGTCGCCAGCGACCTACCTCTCTTTGAAGTCACCCCAGATTCTACTTGGCTGAACAAAGTCGCATGATATGTTAACCGTAAGACGGGCAATCCCTGACCTCCGACAAGTCGGGTTATTTCCTGTTACAACAATTGCCCCTCAAGTCGAGGTCGCAAGCTCGCATTGGGGCCTTGACTTGATCCATGGTTATTTACCGACCTGTGGCAAGTCGACTTCGGGAAGTGTACTCGAAGCGAATCTTCATCCTTGGGGAGGCGTACAGTCGCCTCGATTTCCTGAATCGGCGGGATGTGTGACTTAATCGCAATGATGGCCTGGCAAGTAAGTGACATCACCTGTCGCGAGCTCGCCCAATCAGCAGACATGATGGCCTGGCAAGTAAGTGACATCACCTGTGGCCGACACGCGCTGTCCGTGTGACCTCAATTTCTTTGGGGGGCCTTTCCTTTACGGATTTTGCACTTTCGACCCCCCCTTTCTCTATAAACACGGCGAGGGTTTTAGACTTAAACCTTTCTTCCTTCTTCGCTATCAAACCTTTGTATCCCCAAAGTTCTTGCTCTTAAAACTTCGGCGAGTCTCCGTGTTCAAGTCAGCAGTAGGTAACAATTCACTTTCTTTTCTACACAAATGGCCTCCGGTTCGCCGTCCGTTCCCATACCTCCCCCGTTCCTGATTTCGTCTTCCTCGGAGGATGATAATACCGCCATCGCGGAACTCTATTGCCGCCAGGGCACCGAGTCCGCCTCCGCCAATGTGGAGTTGCCCCCGACCACCGGCGCCTCAGGCATTGATCAGGATGACGGGGGAAACGACGATGACCAATTCTTGGCGGAGTTGGAGGAAATCACCCATCTCCCCACCCTGGAACTGAGCCCTCTCCGTGCGGCCGCGCCAGAGAGGATGGAGAAAGCAGGGCCCTCTGACCCGGCCAGAAGATACGGGGCGTTCGAGGGGGTTTTTGACTATCGGGCATACAAAGCCTGAGCTCCCTACAAGCGACCTGACCGCAACTATCGAAAGTCGGTGAGGTCGAACTTTGTGGCGTCTCATGAGAAAAATAGGTCGACTCTGTCCGACAAGTATGTTCTCTCCCTTCGCCGCCTATATAAGGTGCCCCGGGATGTACATTTCTATGGAGCGACCTCAGAGGTGTTGGGATTATACTGGAAAGTATGCTTTTACTTTGTATAATCAAAACTGAATTTCGGACTTATTTACTGAAATAAATTGTTTATCACTGATGCTTTAAATATCATCGAATGTTACATATATTTATTGCATAACTGTTCATTAAATAGTACCTGTTACATTGTAGTTAATTTAGTGATACCAGATCATAGAAGATTAAATTAACAATCCCTTGTAACTAAAAGTACACCATTCACGACCTAGATGGAAATGAACAATCCATCGTGAAAGGTTGAAGTGTAAGGCTCGGATTGGCTTGTCTTGACCAAGAGATTACACTAGTGCATGACTGATGCACTGAATAGGACCTACAGGAGGACAAATTCTTCAGAACTGAACAAGGAAGAATTAGACCTCAGTGGTTCGTTATTTCTTAATCTTCGTTCCTTAAATAGGATCACGTGTGGTTGGTAACTATTGCTTTGACTTATCATGGGTAGAGAATCAACGAGATTCAATACTTTTTATCTTGGGCAATATTATTGATCACATGTGATTGCTAAGATTTAATACGGAGAATCGTGTGCAAGTACGCTTGTTCGATTTGCCCCCTTGGGAGGTTCATAAGATTTATCATACCAAATCTTGCAAGTGGAACTAGTTTCCGGTATGGATAATAATGTTGAATCGTTCCTTAACCAAGGACAAAAGATATTAATTAATGGAAAGCTATTTCAGTGGCTTGAATTAATTAATGGGCTAGATAATCTTAAACACGGGAAATAATAACCAGGAGTCATATTGACTGTAATATGGGTTAAGATGGATAGTGCAATATTAATTATGTAGTGGGATTAATTAATATTTATGGGCTTGAATAATATTGTGGCTCAATATTGATAATTCAAGATCCATTGGAAGGTCCAATCTTAATTCTCCTAAAGGCCCCCTAAGTAACCCAACATATAGTCTAATAACTGGAAAAGGTGTTTAAAATAAAATAAATATTGTTGCTTATTTTTCCTCATAATTTTCGAAATTTATGGATAAAAGGGGAGAAAGATTTTCTTTGAATTTTGTTATGGAATGAAGATATGTATTCTTGGAATACAAGATTATCTCATTAAATTCAAGAAATCTCCCACTTGGTTATCCATAGAGCAATTTTAGAAATTTTTGATAATTAAGGGAAAGAAAGATTTTCTTGATTTTCTTGAAAAGATATTATGGAAGATATATATTTCTTGAAATACAAGAATATCTCATAAAATCAAGAAGATCCAAATCTTGGATTCTTGCCCTATAATTTTTTAAAATACTCCATAACAAAGAGTAGGTGGGATTTTGTGGAATATTATAATTATGGGAAAAAGAATATAGGAGATATATTCAAGATTTCTTGGAGATCAAGAAAAGATTTTCCCACATTGTTTTTGCCCCAAAATTTCGACCACCACTACTCTATAAATAGGGGATGATTCTTTCATTCCCAAGTACAATTCCATGTGCTGGAAAAATTAGTAAATTCACAAAGGTGGTGCAACAAAGTTTATTTTTCTTTTGTTAATTGTTCGCAAGTGTCCTACCACCGGATAGTCGAGCAAGGATTAAGGGAATACTTGGGAAGTTCTTTTGGTGTGTCTAATTAACACGACCATTGTCGTCCCAAGAGGTATGTTCACGTAAACTCATAGAATTTCCGCATGCGTAGGATTTACGTGAATTGGTTATATGCATGATTTGTTGTTGGATTATTATTTGAATTAATATAGGATTAATTCATGCTAGTAATAATTATAAGAATTAAATTTGTATTTAAATATTCATCCCGAATAGATCTGTGCAACTTATTCCCCAACAAGAGGAGAGTGCCGACCAGCCGCCACCCAGGATGATTGCTGTAAATGAGCATACAATGGAGGTCGGGATTCGATTTCCCCTTCATCCGGCTATCTCCCATCTGTTGGCGGCCTGGAACCAAAGCCTCACGCAGATCACTCCTAATGGTTGGAGTTACATCTTCTTCACCATGACCGTGCTCGGGCAGGCCGGACTGTACCGACTTCCGAACCCCGGCGAGTTGTCCTATGTGATGACGCAAATCTCCCAAGCCAGCGGCTACAATGCCGTACGACTTCGGATAGGTCAGGAGCTTGTGAGCGGGATCCCCAACAAGGTCGAGGGATGGCAAAGCAAATGGTGGTTCGTCGGGGGTGGGAATCTGTGGATCCTTCGAGCACCCTGCCCACACATGTCCCAACCGACTATGCAACTCGAGTCGGCCATGGTGAGTTTTGCATTTTCCCGACTTCGAGGTTGTACTGATCTAATTCTCATTTTCTTTTGCAGTTTTCACGCCTGTTGCCTCCGACCTCTACTTGGACTTCTTGGAAGCCTACCACCTTGTTCGCGATACACCTCCGAGTTGGCGGGATGTGAATGCCCTGAACTCTGAGCTTGATCGTCTCAAGGCCGGCATGTATACCTATCCTCGCCATCTGAAGATCCCTTGTAAGTAATCCTTATTTGTCATTTAGAATTCTTAAGAATTCTTATTTGAGATCTGTCTGGCCGGTTTTTACTGTATACAGATCCTGCCATCCCCGTCTACCGACGTCAACCTTCTGCCGAAGCCATGTCTGCTCGCAAGAAATCCATGCTCGGATAGATGAGGCATGTGGCGACCTCACAGGTTGCTCCTCCAAGTCCAGCCCCTGCTGGCCCTTTCACCGTTGATAAAGGGAAGAGGAAGGCCGCGGGGTCGACTCAGCCAGTTTCCGAGCCCGCTCGGAAGAGGGTGAAGGAGGAGATTGGCTCCTACCAGACCAAAATAAACAGGGGGCTAGGGAGGTCACATCTGTGCCCGACTTCTCAGCCCGCCCCTGCGCGCCTGCCCTCACCTTTCACCCCTGCACCCGGAGGAGGTCGCCATCCGGAGGATGACTTCTGGTTGGGCTGGGATGCAGATCGGACGGCCGAGTGAGTTTTTTTTTTACAGAACTTTATCATATTTGACTGCCAACTTGCACTTCTTCGCAGCCCCGAGTTTGGGCCGACCAAATTTTCCCCGGAGGTTGTGAGCTTCCTAAGGTCGCCGCAACTCCATTCGACTGGGGTCCCCAAGGATTGGCCTGGGTACCTTTCCCGCAGCCTGTAGAACCTGCCCCGGGGGTGGACGCTATCCGACCATGTCAATGCTCAGCGACAGAAGGTAACGGGCAACCTGTACTCGACCCTTGTCCACTCTCAGAAGGTAGCATTCTTCTTGGAGAAATCGAGTGCCTGGCTAGAGACGGAGCTTGAGAACTTGCGGAAGTTGCGAGCCTGGGTTGCCGATCAGACCAACTCGATCCTGACAGCGGCCGAGGCCCAGAAAGAGCTGGAGAAAGCTAACTCTGAGCACCTTCTACGGATCTCGACCCTTGAAGGTCGCCTAACTGAGGTCGAGGGCGGGCTCGATGCTGAGAGTTCGAGGGCAGCTCGGGCAAAAGGCAGGGTAGCCGAGCTTGAGGTTGAGCTGGTGGGGGTGAGGGAGGGACTGGCTGAAGTTAAAGGGGAGCTGGTCGCCAGGGAGGCGCAGTCCAAGGTCACGGAGGAGCTGAACGCCAATTTCGCATATGTGATGGCGTTCGCGGGCGCCATCTGAATATGTCACAAGGCAAACCCTAACGACGACCTTAGCAGGCTGGTTGTTGAGCTCTCCGATTACGTCCGCAATAATCCTACGACTCCAGACGTCGAGCTGGAGGTCAAAGACTTGGAGGACATGGGCATCTACCTCTCTTTCTTCCCTGACCCAAGTCAGCTCGTGCATCCCCTTCCAGATCCTGAGGAGGCCACTCCTCCCACCGACCCGACTTCTGAGCCTGCCTTCGGGACAGTCCACACCCCTTCCGAGGCTGCCCTTGAAGAAATTTTATGATGTAATCTTCGTTTTTTTTGTAATCCTTGTACCGGCCTCCAGGCCTTCATTATAATAAAATATTCTCCGGCCTCCGGGCTTTACATCAATTAATTCTCTTTTTTAATCCCCTTACTGTGCCAACTTGATTTCCTTATGCGACTTTTATTTTAAGCTTAATCCTTGTCGTCTTAATGTTTATGTGACTTGCTATTCGGACTTTGTTTTTAGTCGTCTTACAAAGTTGGGATTTATCACACCTTGAAGGGTTGTGATTTGTTCTCCGGTATTTCGAAAGTCTCACCCGGTGATTCGCATGTTATCAATCATATGTTTTTCACGCGACCCGCTTGGTTTCTACACATAGGAATTTTTCTTTCAAATAGAATAAAGAGAGAATCATCGTTAACGACTAAGATAATTCGTTTACATGGATGTGATCAGTACAAGGATGTGACTCTACTGATAATATTTCTTCAGGTGGGTTGCATTCCAAGGGTATTGGGCCTTGGTTCCATCCGACCTCTCGAGCTCGTAGGCTCCATTTGGTAGGACCCTTGAGATTTGGAACGGACCCTCCCAGTTTGGACCGAGGGCTCCTTTTGAATCTCCGAGTACCTTTTTCAGTACCAAGTCCCCGACCTTGAAACGCCAAAGTCGGACCTTAGAGTTGTAGTACCTCTCTGACCTCTGTTTGTATCTTGCATTTCTCATGTTAGCCTCCAATCGCTTCTCTTCGAGTTGGTCTAGGTTTCTTGCCAAAGCCTCAATCGTTGTGGTCGAAAGCGACCTGACTGGTACGGAGAGTCGGGAGGTCGACTTCTGCGGGTACAACTACCTCAGTTTCGAAAGCCAACGAGTAAGGGTTTCACCCGTTGAATTTCGGCAAGTCGTTCTGTATGCCCACAACACATCTGGGAGCTCGCAAGCCCATTTCCCTTTTCCCCCTTTGATCTTAACCTTAAGTGTGTGCTTGATGATTTTGTTCACGGCCTCGACCTGACCGTTTGACTGGGGGTGGTATGGAGTTGAAAAGAGCTTTGTAATCTTCCACTTTTTGAAAAAAAAAACATCTATTTTGAAACCATCAAATTGTTTCCCATTGTCCGATATGATCGCCTGAGGCAGCCCGAATCTGCTGATGATGTTCCGCCATATGAATTTAATGATATGATCTTCGTCTATGGTTGCCAATGCCTCAGCCTCGGTCCATTTTGTGAAGTAATCCACCGCTACCAGGGCGTACTTTACCGAGCCTGGGGCCGTTGGGAGTGGCCCAATGATGTCTATCCCCCACTTTGTAAATGGTCAAGAGCTGAGGATGCTCGTGAGTTCCTCTGGTGCGACCTTGATGGAGGGGGCATAAATATGGCATTTGTGGCATTTGAGGGCGAAGATAATAGCATCGGCCCATAGGGTTGGCAAAAAATAACCCTGTCTTGTGGTTTTGTGGGCCAGCGACTCCCCCCCCGGTGTGGTTTCTGCATACTCCTTCGTGTATTTCGTGTAGGATAGCTTGACCTTGTTCAGGTGTAACACAACGAAGTAGGGGCGTGCTGAAACCTCGCTTGTATAACTCGCCATTGATCATTGTGTATCATGCGGCACGCAGTTGTAGTTGCCGAGCTTGGACACGATCAGCTGGCAAGAGGCCGCTTATCAGGTATTCCATGATGGGTGTCATCTAGTTCGACGCCGGGGTCTCCACAGTTATGACCGTTACCTGTGCGGTGGATGGGTGGGAAAGTGTCGTGATGGTGACATCTTCCATGTCTGGTGATCCTTCGGAAGTTGCCAGCCGAGCTAAAGCATCAGCTCGCGAGTTCTGCTCTCTCGGTATTAGCTTGACATGGACTTGTGTGAACTTTTGACATAATATTTTTACGACCTCCTGATAGGCCGCCATCCTGTCGTCCCGTGCCTCGTATTCCCCTGAAATCTGACAGGCTACGAGCTGGGAGTCAGTATGGACTTGCAGTCTCTTGACACCCATGGTCATAGCCATTTCCAGGCCGCTGATGAGCGCCTCATATTCGGCCTCATTATTTGTTGTGGGAAATTCAAAGGTAATGGCATTCTGGAAGGAAATACCCTCTGGGCTCATCAGGACTAAACCGGCCCCCGACTTGTGGGAAGTCGCTGATCCATCCACGAATAACTTCTATGGCGGGCTGCTCGGGCACCCGACATCCGAAGGGAATGTGAGCTCAACAATGAAATCGGCCAGTGCTTGAGCCTTGATGGCAGCTCACGGTGCATATGTCACTCCATATTGCTCGACCTCAATGGCCCATTTAAGGCACCGTCCTGACGTGTCTGGTCGGTGAAGCACATTCCTTAAGGGTAAGGAGGTGAGGACCTCGACCAGATGGTCGAAGAAGTATGGCCTCAGTTTCCTTACACTCATGACTAGTGTGTAATCCAGCTTTTCTAGGGATGGATAACGTTGTTCTATCTCGTTCAGTGTCTGGCTGACGAAGTAGATGGGCAAATGGATCTGGCTCTCTGCTCGGACAAGTACTGCACTCAAAGCGATTTCTGAAGCCGCGAGATACAGGAACAACTTCTCTCCTGGGATAGGTTTGGATAGGATGTTCACGTCTGCCAGGTACATTTTGATTTTTTCAAAAGCATCCTGGCTCTCAGGTGTCCATTCGAACTTCACTTTCTTACGGATCGAGTCGAACATCGGATTGCATTTGTCACCCATCCGGGAGATGAACCTGTTTAATGCGGCCAGGCATCCTGTGAGTTTCTGGACCTCTTTCACATTTCGGGGTGCCCCCATGTCTATTATGGCCTTGACCTTTAGTGGATTCGCCTCTATCCCTCGCTTACTGACCAGGTGTCCCAAGAACTTCCCCGACTCTACTCCGAAGTTGCACTTCTTGGGGTTGAGTCTCATGTTGAATTTCCTGAGGATGTCGAAGGTTTGTGTGAGGTGGGCCAGGTGGGCCTCCCTCTTCAAGCTTTTGACGACTATATCATCGACGTACACTTCAACCGACTTCCCAATCTGGTCAGCAAACATATGATTGACCAACCTTTGGTACATTGCCCCCGCATTTTTTAGTCTGAAGGGCATTCTCTTCCAGCAGTATAGACTCTTTTCTGTCAGAAATGAGGTATGTTGTCGATCTGGCTCATGCATGGCTATCTAATGATATCCTGCGAAAGCATCCATGAATGACATTATCTCGTGTCCGGCCGTGTTATCTATCAAGTGATCGATGTGCGGCATGGGGAAGAAATCTTTTGGGCAGACCTCGTTGAGACCGGTAAAGTCGATACAAAGTCGCCAGGAGCCATTAGACTTTTTTACCAAAACTGCGTTGGCTACCCACTGTGGCTGGTTGGCCTGCATGATCAGGTCGTTATCCAGCAACTTCTTCACTTCCTCAGCTAAAGCAACATATTTTTCGGGGCCAAATTTCTGCCTTTTCTGGGAGACAGACCACAGAGTTGGGTCAATGTGTAGTCGGTGACATGCGACTTCTGGATCGATTCCTACCATGTCTTTGTGCGACCAGACGAAGACATCCAGGTTCTTTTTGATAAAGTCGACGACTTCCCCCCTCAGGTCGTCCGGTATCTTGGAGCCAATAATGACTTCTAGATCAGGGCGAGTAGGATCTATCTTGACTTTCTCGAGTTCTTCCCCCGGGATGGCCCTTGGGTTGTCTTGTCGGGGGTCATCGATTTTGGCCTCGATTAGAAATTCTTCAGGCTCATGTCCTATTCTTGGATCGAGGTCGTTGTAGGTTCTTTTTCTGCTCGCTCTTTTCTTATTTGATTCCTCATCTTGTTTGTTGCTATCTATTACAAATGTTTGTCTGATAGGTGTTGGTACAGAATTGAAAAGAGACGAAGAGTAAATCAAACAACCCCTTGCATCGACCTGGTCGCCCTTAACGGTGCCGACCAGCCCACTCTTGGTGGGGAATTTTACACAAAAGTAGAAAGTAGAGGACGCAGCCTTGAACTCATGTTCAAAAGGCCTTCCCAGGAAACCATTATAGGAGCTGGGAAGGTCGACAACTAGAAAATCTAACAGCCTAGTCGCCCTAACCTCACTATTTAGTGTGGAGACCAACTCAACGGCCAGTCGAATCATTCCTGATGGCTTCACAGTTGCGTAACCGAAGCCTTTCACGACGTGGTCGCACAGGGTGATGTAGGCATCATAGTCGCCGAGCTGGTCCAGGGTTTTCTTGAAGAGGATGTTGCAGAAAGCACCCCCGTCCACCAGCAGTCGGCACACCGTAGTCCCCATGATATTTGCTCTGATCACCAGGGGGTCGACGTTGGGATAAACTATCCCCGCCTTGTCCTTCTCTCCAAACTTGATCGTGTTGGATTCTTCCCCCATTGTGAGAATTGGCAACACCATCTTCTGGGCAGTCTCTAACTCCCTTATCTCGGCCTTCATCTTCCGCCTGGAGGAGGAGGTCGAGGCGAATCCCCCGACTGTCCCTAGGGGGGAGAGGGTGTGTATGACGTGATCTCCCGCGTTATCAGGCATGAGAGGAATAGGTTGCTCCCCCTGCCCCAAGCCCGGGTTGACATTCCTAGGGGCAAGTTCCCCTTGTTGGCGACCTCTCTGAGCCTGGTCGTGATTCTTCTGAGATCACTTGACAAATTCATCAAGCAGGCCATCTTCATACAATCTCCAAAGCTGGGGTAGTAGATCTTTACACTCACTAATATAGTGACCGACCTGCTCGTGAAAGTGGCAATACTTGTTGGGATTCAGCTTGCCCTTATTCTTGACAGAGCGAGGCAGGAGGAGTAATTCCCGCTCTCAGATCTGGGTATAGATGTGTCCGGGTGTCATGCCCAGTGCATCCATCAGTTTCACGGGGATGTTCTCCTCAAAAGGTTTGAAACTTCCAAGCGGCTTGTACTGTGAGCAGGTCTTCTTGGAACTTTTCTTGGGCTCAACGACCTCTTTAGTATCAGAGAGTCGAGATTCCAGCAACTCCGCAGTATGAATTAGGTCGCTAGCTCGCCTCCTGAAGTCGGCGTAGCTAGTCGAATAGTCAGCCGTCATGCGCCGCCAGAGTTTGGTCTCCTTCTTGAGGTCGGAGACAGACCCTAGCAGTTTTGCCTCATCCCCAATGGGATCTCCTTCCAAGATCAGTTTGTTGATCCTCTCAATATAGGACCGATCAGACTCCGTATCACCCTGTTGGGTGTTCATCAAACGCTGCCTGGTCGCAAGTCGGGGCGCCAGGGCAGTAAAGTGCGTCAAGAACAGGCGAGCGAGCTGCTCAAAAGTGTCCACCGACAAGGGTGGCAGGGAGGTAAACCATTGATGAGCTTGGTCGCTCAAGGTCAGAGAAAAAAGCAAAAATTTTGTCACATCAGTTACGCCCATAGAGGCCATGTACGAGTTGTACTTAGCCACATGGACCCTTGGGTCCGTGTTCCCATTATAGCAATCCAAGGTCGCTGTGTTAATCTTCCTCTGGGTAGGTGCCAAAGTGACCAGAGCTCCGAGCAGAGAATCCGGGACAGTGAGGAAAGGATCTATCCCCATAGGCCCGTTTTGATTCTCCATGCGCTCCATCAGCTGCTGGACTGTCCGGGTCAGTGCTGCGACTTGAGCATTACGATGGTCTGTTGTTGCCTTCATTATCGGAGGGTTGCCGCGATGCACGATCGATCCCCTCAGCAAATCGTTGTGGTGGAGGTTAAGTGCAAGTGCGAGGTCATGCTCCACCTGATCAACTCGTCGAGGCTCAAATTGCGCCTCATCTTCAGTGATCCTTGGGGCTTTCTGAACCCCTAGGTTGCCAAGTCGGTCAAACACGTTGTTCAACCCTACCGGCCTCTCAAGGAGCCGGCGGTTGCGAACTAAGGCGTGTTTAGCCATTTATAGACACAGAATTAGGGCTACAACCTTCATGGGCTTTCTCTCACGGGCCGACCTAGGGTTTCAGCCGCCAGGCTAGGGTTTCCTTGCTTGTCCCGCAAGTCGCGCATCCAGATACACTTACCCTGATTACAGTCTGTGAAATCCGCATCATTAACTACCCGCATCTATGCCATATTTATCTTTTATTCGACCTCAGGGTCAAGTCGGTCCCGGCCTACGCGGCTTCTCAAGTCGCCACGCAGCCTCCATCTTTCCCCAAGTCGCTCACGCGACCTGTGCGGCTCTTTAAGTCGCCAGCGACCTACCTCTCTTTGAAGTTGCCCCAGATTCAGCTTGGCTGAACAAAGTCGCATGGTATGTTAACCGTAAGACGGGCAATCCCCGACCTTCGACAAGTCGAGTTATTTCCTATTACAACATGAGGCATCTAAGATAGGTCATATTAATCTAAAAAGGATTCAAAGGTTGGTACAAGACGGATCATTGGAGTCTCTCCGGGTTGAACCATTTCCAACTTGCGAATATTATTTAGAGGGTAAGATGACCAAGAGGGTATTTGGAGCCAAGGGGAATAGAGCCACTGAAGTGTTAGAGATCGTTCATACTGACGTATGTGGTCCTATGTCAATCAAAGTTGAGTATTTCGTTACGTTTATCGATGTTTACTCAAGATATGGATACATTTTCCTCATGAAGCATAAGTCTGAAACCTTTGATAAGTTCAAAGCGTTTAAGGCTGAAGCAGAAAAACATAGGAAAAATAGTATCAAGTTTCTACGATCTGATCGTGGAGGTGAATACCTCAGTGATGATTTTCTGAACTACTTATCAGACGAAGGGATTGTATCCCAGTTAACTGCTCCCGGAACCCCTCAACAAAACAGGGTAGAAGAACGAAGAAACATAACTATTTTAGAAATGGTCAGATCCATGATGAGTTATTCGGATCTTTCTAAGTCATTTTGGGGACACGCTTTGGAAACGACGGCTTACATTCTAAACATGGTACCATCCAAATCGGTTCCTAAAACCCCAAAGGAACTGTGGCTGCTAAATTTTATTTTTTTTTCATCCATAACTTGATTTCTCAGTCAAAATAACCTGATTTCACGCCCAAACATAATATGTTCGCATTAATATATATAGGGTATATATATATATATTAACAAATACCAATAGTCCAGCCACCCAAACTCAAACCCCAAGCCAACACAATAACGACTCACAATAAAACTCCAAGCCAACACCCTAACAATTCACAGTCAAACTCCAAGCCAACACACAGTAGTACGTACAAGCCCTAATAACATGACATAAAATAAAACATATTCCAAAAGCGACAACATATAACAACGGAATCACAATAAGCCACGATATGCCCAACATGTCGTCATCTATGTACACAGCCACTCAAAACCTACAGAAGCTCCACAGCTTGTCCAGTAAGTAGACTTGCCCAAAAAAACCGAAATCGGCGGTTCGAATTGGCGGTTTGCCGGTTCGGAACCGACAAACTGGAACCAGCTAGAACCAAAACCGAAATCAGAAAAATGGCGATTTGGTTTCGGTTTCTAGGTTTTGAAAACCGAAACCGGCGATTCCGAACCGGCGGTTTGCCGGTTCGAACCTCCAGTTTGTTAATTTAATTTTTTTATTTTTTTATTTTTCATCTATAAATAGTGGCTTCATTTGACTGATTTGAGTGTATTTCTCACACCAAATTGATCTAATTGCATCAATTTCTCTCTTATCTCTTGCTCTAGCTTCTTATTCTTATTCTTATCAATTATCAAATTTTCATTTTTATATAGTGATACTTTATAGTTATACTACTAATACTATACCTAAATAATATTTTTTTAGCTACTATAGTATACTTATAAGTTGTAAGTCGTAAAGTTGTAAGTTGTAACTTATAAGCTAATATTTGTATTCTTAAATTTAAAAATTGTAATTTGTAAACTTGTTTCAACTTCCAATTTAATGTTTTGTTTAATTGTTTATATAGTAATTTATAATTATAATTTATAAGTTTAGTTGAATAAAATGTAAACTTTGCAAATTTGCAATTTATATCTTGAAGTTTAATTGAATAAAATCAAATTTAGCTAAAGATAAAGTTAATTCAAGTTATCAAATATTATTTAAAAAATAAATAAATATAGAAACCGGCAAACCGGCGGTTCCAAACCGAAATCGGCCGGAACCGAAACTGGCTGGAGCCGGAACCGGCCGAACCGAAACCGAAACTGGCCGAACTGAAATCGGCAAAGAGTTTTAACCGGTTCGGTTTCTGTTCCATATATTTTAGAACCGAAACCGGCGGTTCAGAACTGTTGGACAAGTCTACTAGTAAGATCAGCTCGTCCCATCTCATCAGAATTACCTACAATGCATAAACTAGGCGAAACATATAAATCTCAGTAAGCAGAAATTATGCATGATCCCGTGAATCTTTAAAAATCCTCCCCATGCACTCTCTTTTGAAATCACCAATTTATTTATGAAACACTTGTAGGGCCCCAGACTCACTGTTATACACCGAAATAACTCAATCGATATATCAATAGTCACAAGAGAATTTGGGGTTGTCCGGCTTACGTGTTGGACAAGGAAGCCGATAAGTTGGACCCACGTTCGAAATTAAGGTTGTTCATAGGGTATGCCGAAGGAACGAAAGGGTGTATGTTCTATGGTCCGAACTATCAAAGAGTTGTAATAAGTACACACTTTAGATTTTTGGAAGATGACTATATGAACAATAGGAAGCCCAACAGTGAGATTACCTTAGACGAATTAAGAGGGCAAACTCCAACACCAACTGTACAAGTTGATATACCAAACGTCACACCTACACAAACAGAACCTCATCACAGTGGGAGGGTTATTAGACAACCCGAGATATTCTTAGGAATAGGAGAGTCTTTGGACTTAATCTCAGAAAAAGAATTGGAACCATGGTCTTACAACGAGGCGATCCAAGATAAAGATGCAGATTCTTGGCAAACTGCAATGGAAGCCGAGATGGGTTCTATGGATCATAATCAAGTGTGGGAGCTCATCGAACCACCCAATGGGGTAAAACCCATTGGATGCAGGTGGGTTTACAAGAGAAAAAGGGGACCGGACGGGAAGGTTGAAACCTTCAAGGCTAGAGTTGTGGCAAAAGGATACACTCAGAAAGAAGGGATCGATTATGAGGAAACCTTTTCGCCTGTAGCCATGCTGAAGTCCATCCACATTCTCTTGTCGATAGATGCACATCTAGATTTTGAGATATGGCAAATGGATGTCAAGATATCTTTTCTAAACGGAAGTCTTGAAGAGGAAATCTATATGCGCCAACCCGAAGGCTTCATTGCGAAAGACAAAGAGCATCTAGTTTGCAAGCTTAAGAAGTCCATCTATGGACTTAAGCAAGCATCCCGAGCTTGGAACCAATGTTTTGATCAAGTAATAAAATCCTACGGTTTCGATCAAAAAGAGTTCGAGAGTTGTGTATACAGAAAGTGTGATGGAACTGCATTGGTATTCTTAGTACTATACGTAGACGACATTCTGCTCATCGGAAACGATGTAAAGGTGTTGTCAGATGTGAGGGTGTGGCTGTCAATTAGTTTGATATGAAGGACTTAGGAGAAGCCGGTCATATCCTAGGGATCAAGATCACTCGAGATCGCAGGAAAATGATGATTGACTTATCTCAAGCTTCATACATAGATATTGTTTTGAAGTGATTCAGCATGCAGGATTCTAAAAAGGGTTTCTTACCCTTCAGACATATAATCCATCTGTCAAAAGAAATGTGTCCAAAGACACAAAACGAGATAGATGACATGAGGGAAATTCTATATGTGTCGGCAGTTGGAAGCCTCATGTATGCAATGTTGTGCACGAGACCGGATATTTGCTTTTTCATATGAATAGTAGCAAGATATCAAAGTAATCCGGGAAAAGAACATTGGTCTGCTGTTAAAAAAATTATGAAGTATCTGAAAAGAACTCAAGATAGAATGTTGGTTTAACAATCAGACAATCTTATCCCCATTGGATACATGGACTCGGATTTTCAATCGGACATAGATTCCAAAAATTTTCTACCTCTGGTAGTGTGTTTTGTCTGGGAGGTGCAACCATAACATGGAGAAGCGTTAAGAAGATATGCATCACAGATTCTACCATGGAAGTCGAATATTTAGCTGCTTGTGAAGCAGCGAAAGAAGCGGTATGGCTCAAGAACTTCTTAGTGGACTTGGACGTAGTTCTGAATTTGCCCAGCAATATCACGGTTTACTGTGATAATGTCGGAGCATTTGCAAATTCAAGGGAACCAAGAGCCCACAAAGCCAACAAACACATTGAAAGAAAATACCATCTTATACGAGAAATCGTTAAGAGAGGAGATATTGAGGTGACAAAGATCGCATCGGAAGACAACCTAGCAGATCCATTCATAAAAGGCCTGCCTCAGAAAACATTCGAGAGCCATGTGGAAGGAATGGGTGTCAAGTGCGTTGCCAATCTGCTTTGAGTATAAGTGAGAGAAATGTTATTAGGTTCATGTAGGTGATATTAGATGTCACGTAGAACATGAGACTTGTTGTAGGTATACTTAAAAGGAAACTTTGAGTATAAGTAGGAGATTGTTGGGGTTATACTTGAAAGCATGCTTTTATGTAATAATGCATTAATGTACTCTTATTTACCAATATAAATTATTTTATCGTTGTTGCTTTAAATATGAATGAATGTTATTTATTTACTGCAAATCGTTCAATATTAGTACATATTATATTGTAGTTAATGTGGTGATACCCGATCACAGAAGATCACATTAACAGTTTCTTGTAAATAAAAGTACAACTTCACAACGTAGATGGAATTGAACACTCCATTGGTAGAGGTTGAAGAGCAAAGCTCAGAAAACATTCGAGAGCCATGTGGAAGGAATGGGTGTCAAGTGCGTTGCCAATCTGCTTTGAGTATAAGTGAGAGAAATGTTATTAGGTTCATGTAGGTGATATTAGATGTCACGTAGAACATGAGACTTGTTGTAGGTATACTTAAAAGGAAACTTTGAGTATAAGTAGGAGATTGTTGGGGTTATACTTGAAAGCATGCTTTTATGTAATAACAGACTAATGTACTCTTATTTACTGAATATAAATTATTTTATCGTTGTTGCTTTAAATATGAATGAATGTTATTTATTTACTGCAAATCGTTCAATATTAGTACATATTACATTGTAGTTAATGTGGTGATACCCGATCACAGAAGATCACATTAACAGTTTCTTGTAAATAAAAGTACAACTTCACAACGTAGATGGAATTGAACACTCCATTGGTAGAGGTTGAAGAGCAAAGCTCAGATTGGTTTGTCTTGACCAAGAGATTGCACTAGCACATTGTGGTGTGCTGAAGAGGACCTACAGAGAGGATAAATTCTTCCGTACTGACTTATGGGATGAAGAATTAGACTTCAGTTGTTATTGATTTCTTAACCTCTGTCACTTAAATAGGATTGTGTATAATTAGTATTTATTGCTTTGATCCGCATTGAGTTTATAGTTAGATAGCGATTCTATACTTTGCATTTTGGGCAATATTATTAATTAAATGACAATTGCTAAGATTTAATACAGAGCAACATGTGCAAGGAAAGTCTTGTATGATTTGTCCCCTTGGTGGGCTCAGAAGTTTTATCATACCAAATCTTGCAAGTGGAATTAGTTTCCGGTATGAATAATAATGTTGAGTTGTCTTTACTCCAAGGAAAAAAATATTAATTAATATAAAACTTTTTAGTGGCTTAATTAATTAATGGACTAAATAATCTTAAACACGAGAAATAATAACCGGGAGCCATATTATCGTAATATGGATTAAGATGGATAGTGCAATATTAATTTTATAGTGGAATTCCCTATAATACTAATAGGGAGTTTTTCTTGATGATGTGTCAACTCTACATTGATTTAACCTATGTGTCATTCTAGGAGAAGTTTAGTGTACATGTCATTAATAATAAATCCTACATGTCACTAAAAATAAATCCTATGTGTACTTCTATTTTTGTATATCCTAAACAATCCCCTATATATCTCTCTATATACTAATAGGGAGTTTTTTTTCCATGATGTGTCAACTCCATGTTAATTTAACCTATGTGTCATTCAATGAGAAATTTGAGTACACATGTCATTTTTATGTGTTATTTTTATAAAATGTGTAATTTATATTTATTATTTTATGTTTTATTTAATTATATAATATTATTCATTTATCTTTTTTTTGGTAATTTTTGTTTGACTTAAATAAAATATTCATTCTAAATGTATTTTATCTTAGTGTGAATTATATTCAATTATTAATTTCTTAATAAATAATTTTATTTTATAATTGCTCTTATGTATATCTTAATATAATTTATGTGGCAAAAATATTTTATATTATAAGTCATTCACTTTTTTTTTTAATTATTACATGTTATTTAATTTATTAGTCTTTTCTTAGTCGATTTATTTTGTTTTGATTTGTAGGTTTCAACTTTATATTAACATGGATAAATAATATTTGACACAATAATCTTATTCAAAGGTTTAAGAAAATTTACTAAATACACCTTAAAAAATTATTAATTCATATTTAGTGCATTTATGCACATATTTATATTTTTAATTATTAAATATATTATTTATTGAAAATGTTGAAATTTTTAATTAGAAAACCGTGTAACGCGCGGGCACTAAACTAGTAAATTAATATTAATGGGTTGAATAATATTGTAGCTCAATATTAGAAATTCAGAGCCCATTGGAGGTCCAATCTTAATTCTCCTAGAGGACCCTCAAACAGCCCAATATAAGTCCAATTAATGACAAGGAGAAGAAAATATTATTGCCTTATTTTTCTATATTTTTCGAAAATTATAGGACAAGAAGAGGAAAAGATTTTCTTAAAAAGATTTTATGGAAAGAGATAAGTATTTCTTGGAATACAAGATTATCTCATAAATTCAAGAAATAAAATTTTGTTTCTTTTGCATTGACTTTTTCGAAAATTTTATAGATAAGGGAGGAAGAGATCTTTTGTGATTATTATGAAAATAGATTATATGAGATATATTCAAGATTGTATCTTGGGAAGATACAAAGAAATTTCCCATAACCTTATTAGGGCACAAAATTTTTGCCCCCTCCCTACTCTATAAATAGGGGATGGTTTCTTCATCCCCAACACAATTCCAGTCTTGAAAAAATTAGAAATCCACAAAGGTAGTGTAATATATTTTTTGTTTTCTCCTTTGTAAAAATTATTTGTGAGAATCCTTCCACCGGATTACGAGCAAGGACGTGGGATATATTTGAGAAGGTGTTTGGGTTGATCCATCTACTCAACGGTTGTCACTCCAAGAGGTATGTTTCGCGTAGTTCCTAGATTTCACATGTATAGGATTTACGTGAAATTAATTGTACGCATGTGTTGTTGGCTTTTAATTGTTATTTGAATTAATATAGGATTAATTCATGCTAGTAATAATTTAGATAATTTAAATATGTATTTAATTGCAACTCGAATAGATCCGGGCACCCTATTCCCCAACATATGTGTGTGTGTGGCTGCATTAACTCCTTGTAGGGTGAGCACCGGTCGGTTCGGTCACCGAGTCGAACTGAATAAGCAAAACTGAATCAAATAAAAAATTTATTATTAATAACCGAACCGACATAATTAATCTGAAAGCCAAATTATAACCGAACCGAAATTTTCAGTTCAGTTTCGGTTATTAACCGAACCGACCGAAATTTTGTGATTTTCTTTTTTTGACTTTTTAAGAAACCTGCGATTTCAAACATTGAGTTTCAAACTTTAACCAATTTAGAACTTTAGACATCAAAAACTCAAGATATAAGCACAAACAGTCCACAATGACTCAAAATAAATTGAAAAAACACATGAATTACCCTTAATAGCAACATAAACAAACCTTAAGAGCCTGAGAAAAACATTTGCGACTCTGGGTGGTGGGAGCGGCATGCTCCACAGTGGTTGGAGTGGCGGGTGGTGGCCTGGCGGGAGCGGCGCTAGCCGCTAGAGTTTTTTCTTTGGGAGGAAAGTCTCTCAAGTCCTCTCTCAAACTGTTAGAATACGCTAGGGCCAGAGTAATTAAAAAAATAAAAAAATATTTATATAATAAATTAATAATTATATATTTAATAATTATATTTTGATTTTTGGCGTTTATTCAGTTTTTGTCCGAAATTAATTGAACCGAAAATCAAAATTTATAAAATTTAAAATCGAAATTGAACCGAAAACTGAATAACCGAACCAAATTAGGAAAATCGATACGGTTCGATTGGTTAATTCCGTTTTCACCTAATATTGCACACCCCTAACTCTTTGTGTGCCCACGCAGACCAGAGAAATTGCAGTCCTGCCTTTTTCATGCAACAACGATACACCAAAAGAGCTTGCTTATGAGGAATCTTCAGGGGATTCATGGGCCCCACGTAATCAGTTGTCACCTCCTCTATCTTCATCACCTTTTTTTTTTATGCTTTCAACCACTCCCCATATAGTAACTTCTCATCTGGTATTGACAATAACTTATTCAAACCAACAAGTAGATCAAACTCACGTTTTATATGTCCCACAATACCACACATGTAGCAAAAGGAAGGAAGATGTTCATATTGACCGGAATCCATACCCTATTTTTATCATGTATTTCCACCATCATACCATTCTTTTTTGACTTCACTAAGTCCACATTCACCTTCACCCTAACACTTCCCAAAAGACCTTCCATGGTAGATTGATCCATTTTAAAAAAATGGCTCCACACCGACTTGCAATTGATTTTACATTAGTGGGCTATCTAGCCACCACTAACAAGTCATAAATGTTGGTCTCGGTGTAAACGAGTCTTACACGTGTATGGGGGGAGAATACACGTGTTCAGTGATTTTTTAAAACTTTTCTTTATACTGAAATCAGCGGGTCAGGATGTCCTGAGAATTAGCACTGAGAAGCACAAATTGCCCTGAGTCAGAGTCTACTGAGACAATGATCCTGAGCAGCTTTCAGTAGCTTCAAATTAGCCCAACTGATTCTAAGATTTTGTCAGAGTCCTGAGAAGCTTGGATCAGATAACTATCTTACTGAATACTCAGTAGAGTTTGTTCAGTTTGATAATTATCTGTTCTAGCTTATCAAGCGTGCGAAATGTGTTGACCCTAAGTTTATACTCGTTTTATCTTGCTGAAAATCTTTTCCTTAGAAAATCAGTGGTTAAGGCTTGTGCACAGTTTAATGCTAACTCAGTGGATTGATTCCAACTGAATATCAGAAAACTTAGTATGCTTTTAGTGAAAATATGCAATCAGATGTAATGCAATTCAGAAAGCAAATAACACAACAATTTATAGTGGTTCAGAGGCAAAGCTCCTACGTCCACTCTCTCTGATCCTCGGAGAAATTCCTTAACTCACTACTACTACTTCCTCAAGCTTTCAGACTGAACTCAGCAGCTTACTAACTTTCTACTATGAGTTTTCTGGCTGAACTACTGCAGCTTAATAACTCAAACACACACAAGCTTTCAGACTGTCTCAAACAGCTTACTAACTTCTTTTCTAGAGTTTTCAGGCTAAACTCAACTGCAGCTTACTAACTCTTTACAACTCTCACTCTCCAACAATCACACACTCAAACTACCTAGCAATAGGGTTTGGGGTTTGGTTGATTTCCAACTAAGGTGAGATATCCTTTTACAATAAAAACAGATTCAAAGGCTAGGATATCTCTTACTAAGCTTTTGATATATAACAATTCTAGGCTTAGTGAATGAACTCTCTTCAATGTGAAACACTTGGGAAATCTTAGGGTTTTTGAGTGTTTCAATTTGCAAGAATACGAATGAGCTCTGGAGTTGCTTGATTTCCTGTAACCTTGCAATGGTGAAGGTCATTGGTATTTATAGGCAACTCTCCAAGGTCACTCTTGAAAAACTATTTGTTGGAAGAGATAGCTTCAATGGTTTCCTCTTTTGGTTATTGATGAACGGCTATGTAGGTCCCGAACGGGTTTCGTGAGGGCAGAAGTCTAGAGGAGAGGGGTGAATAGACTTCTGAAAACTTTTTCGTGCAAATCAGGTGTGATTGCAGTTTGCCTAATCAGAGTGCAAGTGAATCAGTTTGAACTGATATCCAACTTACTGATCGCCTGAGGGCAGATCAGTTCGGTATCTATCAGTTTAACTGATTGTGTGGAAGCTAGTTTATACCCGTGTGAAAAACCAGTTTATAACAAATCAAATTCCGAAGCTGTTTTCTATCAGATGACTATGGAGTCAATCTGATCAGATCAGTAGCTTGGTGCTAGCTGATCCTAACTCAGAATATGTATGCAGATTTAATCAAGTTGTGTGCAATAGTGTGAAGCAGTTAATCAAACAGGTAAATGCACACAAGATTTATAGTGGTTCGGACAACCAGTCCTACGTCCACTCTTCCCTATCACAAGGGGCACCAACTTAACCGACTTAACCAACTGGACTTAGATTATTGTGTTAGTCCAACACATTACACCAATAGATATTTATAGAGCTTTTACTCAACCGATCCCAGAAATCAGAACTAGAAACCCTAGTCTGAAATCTTGCTAAACAAACTTAACCTAACTTTGGGTTTTGGGTAAGATTTGTTGTTTGTTCCAACTTTGAAATCTTTCCTAGTATTTAAGTAGCCTAACAGCTAGAGGATAAGATTTCTGTGCTAAGAACTATGGGATGAACACTTAGAAAAATAATCTTCAAGGTTGTGTTCTTCGTGCGGAAATTTGGCTATAGTATGAGCTTCTTGATAATTTCCGTGTCTTCACTCTGAAGAGTAATCTCATATTTATAGACCTCGAAATCAAAGAGCCGTTGGAGAGCAATTTGAATTTCCGGCTATATTTGGTAGATATGTAGGATTTGATGTGACGTGCTTCTAGGTACGGCATGGCCGAAAGCGTGTATATCGTTTTTTATAGCCGTTTGACCAAGCAGCACCAAATCCCGTATTGTCGGCTCCGTTCATACGTGTCTTGTTCTTATTGGTTAACAAAAACACTTTTCAGTGTTTGTTCTACCAACTAAAGTTGACATTCTTCTTGTTCAGATCAACAACGTATGACTTGGTGAAACATCAGTTACCACCTGGTGTGAGCTGGCCTGATCAGTTACAACTTATCAGTCTACCTGATAGAGTCTTCTGGTGCCAGTTGTCTTAGCTCAACTAGCAGACTCGACTGATGTAGGTCTTCTGGTCTGATCTTCTGGTAGTCATCTGATCTTCAGGTCTTCTGAATTTGTGTTTCATGACTTCACCTGATTATCTGACTTTGTAAGATCGTCTGATCTTCTGTCCTTCCCTTGCCTTCTGGCCTGTCGGACTTCAGCTGATCTTTTGTTCTTCTGATCTTTAGATCTGACCTATACATATTAAGGTTCCCCCTCAATATGTGACCTATCTTATACATCAGTTGTTCTATATAATAATTATCAACTGGTCATCTTATAACTGGTAATAAAAACATCAGTCAGCTAACAGGTCTGACTGGTCCTATTACATGTGTTTTAGAACTTTCATCAAAACTCTAAATTTCCCAACAATTTCCCCCTTTTTGATGAAACCAAAACACTTGAGAAACCAACACAGTTGATAAATATAAAACAATAAAGAACACATAATCAGAAGACAATGAGATTTTGTCTTAGGATCAGAAAAGGAATAAACTTTTCATTCATCAGATTTATCGATTACATATTACATCAGAAAAGTTTGGGTTTAAATTCAGCTGATCCTAAACAGTCTTCTGATCTTCAATCTCTTGGCTTATATCCCTCTGGCATTTCTCGTTGATCCTGAAGAATGTTGAATATCCGGTATAGCTTCCATTTGACATCATTGATCTGCTGAGGATCAGTTATGCGAGCTTTGTTCAGGATGTCAAAATAGAACCTTTGAAATGCCAGTCTGTCAAATGAGCCATCGAGTAGTCCATCACGTCATACTCTTGACGAGATATTCTCACATTGATTACTCTGGCCTCATTTCCAGATATTTCAGAAAATCTGGGTGCTTGCTCTCCAACCAGTTGAGAAATTCTGCATCTGGTGATTCTTCTTGTGGCACTAAATGCAGAACAAAAGCATCCAGAAGCCATTCACTTCTGATCTTATTCCATTCCTCGAACCTATCAGCATGTGCAGCAGTTTTCTGAATGATTTCATCAACTCTTGCTGGCAACTGAGGTTCTGGTCCAGATTTTCCGGTTTTGCCTTTCTTCGCCCTCGATCTGTATTTCTTGTTCAGGTCTTCTGCCTCTGCCATTTTTTCTAATCTTTTTTCTTCTTCACTAATTCGAGCTTCTTCAGCAATCTGCTCCTTAGACAGATTCTCAGCCAGTTCCTTATCGGCCTGTATCTGGCTAGCTGTGTTTCTCGCGACTCTCTTAGTCAGAGTAGCTGGTACATGTTCTGATGTCCCAGCACCCGCAACTAACTTTCTTGCCTTTGATTTCTCCATCTTCTCAGAAATTTCATTAGCAAACAGATCCAAATGGTCTAGTCTCTGGCCATAGGATTCAACTGTCTGAATCAGTTCTTCTGTTGTTCTGATAAAGTCAGTTGGTTTCTCAATCTGTCATTCCCCCTTTTTGGTTTGATCAAAAAGAGAATTGAGGTGGGAAGTCAGAGATCCAAAGTTGACTGATATGGCCTTGTTAAGATCTTCAACAGATAAACCTTGAGCTTGAGTAGATAGATTTTGAATCTTTGAGATTAACTCAGTCTTGACAGATTTAACGGCAGTAGAGAGGGTAAGAATGAGTTTATCAAGTTTTTCTTCAGTCATTTCAAGCTTTTATGTGACCATTAGAAGAGAAACTTGTTGTTGATCAACCTGGACTAGCTTGTCGTCAACTGTCTTCTTAAATTCAGCAGTCAGGTTGGTCACGGTTTGAGAGAACTGATCTTTAATTGCTTCAATCTGGGAAATAGCCAATTCCCGTTGATCCGTTATTTCTTTGAGGCCAATCTGCCTCTGATCAGCTATTGTGTTGCTAAGTTCATTAGCCAACACTCCCTCAACTTCTTCTTTCAGAAGATCTTTAAAACACGATCTGATCTCCTGAAGTTGATCAGTGGTGATGTGTGTTGCAGGAATATTTTGCATCACCTGATCATTTCCAGTTGTTTGCGCCTCCAGTGGCTGGTCATGAACTGCAGCACCAGTTCCACTATCATCGGCAACTCCCACATTCTTCATAGGATCATCTTCCTTAGGAGTTTCTGCAACAGCCTCCAGTTCAACTTGTTCAATTATTCCCAGCTTTCTGTGGATCAGAGCTTTGATCGCTTCAGCAGTTATCAGTTCAGCTGGTGATCCTACCTGAGCAGATTTCTTCATGTCGAAATCAAAATCTGTGAATGCATCAGCACCTCCCATCTGTTCAATAATGATCATGAAATCTGAGAAGTTTTTCAAACAGAGATCTTTCCAGGTGAGGATCTCCATTACTTCCTCTCGGATAACATGATGGGCTACCAACTCTGGATACAACTCATCAATTTCGCGTTCAATTCTCATTCTGACCATTTTCCCGGTGATGGTCTTGGATGATCTGGACTCAGGAATCATCTGTCCAGATCGACCAGGTTCCGGTTGATGAGATGTAGAGGGTTCTGGTGGTGTCTGAGTAGCTGGAGTTTGACTGATTGGCTGAATCTGCAGAGGTTCTGCTGTAGCAGCAAGTGCGTCTGGTTCTGCAGCAGGTGATCTTACTGGTTCGCGAACTAGTAAACTTTCAGGTTCGCGAGCATGTGAAGGAGAAGGAGAGATATGCTCAGCAGCTAGAAGTCTGAGTGGTGAATTAGCGTGAGATTGAGGTGAAGGAGATCGTTCGTCCCTTGCTCTTCCCTCAAAATGTTCTGGCGAGCTCTCAACTTGAGAGGCCTGCTTATCTGATGTTTCAGCAGATCTCTGTTGCGCATCAGGTTGATCTGGCACTCCTTCTTTGTCTGATTCGTCTTCCAGAAAAAGAGTAATGGTGGCCTGTTTTACCTTCTTTGGCCTCTTCTCCTGAGCCTTTACCAGTTTTCTCTTCTTCTTTTGAGGAGCATCAATTGCAGACGTAGCTGCTTTCTTGTTCTTCCCTTTCATAGACTTAGGGGGGTGGGCCGCATATCATCATCTGATGGCCCATAGATTGCAGTTGTGGTTGAGAGAAAGGCCTTGTAGGACTTCAGTCCATTCTGATCCCATTCAGCATTGGGCATCTTGTCCTTCAGAATGACTGCAACCTTGTTGAGATTGCTGATTCTCTTCTTCAGATAGACCTTTCTCTGTTCACTAACTCCAAACTTGTCATGTTCTTGGAGCAGAATAGCCTTCAGGAAACCATGCCAATTAATATTTTTGGCTTCATCGATAATAGCAGCCATACTATACATTTTTACAGATGTTAATCCATCTGGGCTGAACGAGATACCCATGATTGTTTTTGACAGAATGTCAAACAACAAACGATATTTCCTTTTCAACATAGGCCTGACAAAGCCTACGGTCTGGTGTTTATCAGCCTCTCTGAAGAGTTCATTCCTGATCAGTTCGTCTTCATTCTCCCTGTAGTGAGCAGGAGAGATTTTTCCTTTGGGCAGGTTGAATAAATGAGATATATCATCATTTGTAAGTCTGATCTCCTCTCCATTTACTGAAGATATCAGTTCATTTCCAGGATTCTCCTCGTCAACCTTCAAATTCCTCAAAATTTCAAAGGTTTCATCATCTTTGATTCTTCGGATTGCGATGAGCAAAGAAGATTTTTTTTCGAGACCACCTTCCTCGAATTTGTTTCCACCTCCATTGATTCAGATCCCGTAACACCAAACCTTACAAATTTATCTTCAACAATTTTGGTTGTCAAATCCGCATAGTTACACATAATTTTGCCCATTCCGTGAGTGGCCATCTACAATAGGATAGACTCGATTAAAATTTGTGCATAACCATAAAGATATTATATATTGATTATCAGACCTATTCTCAGACCTAGTAATCGTTGAATACATACGAATATCAAGAAATGATAAGGCATAACACAAGATAGCATAAATAGACGTAATCTATATGTTCAATGGATTTTAGGAAAGTAATTCATCAAATAACCAGAAATTACCAGATTCTGCTTTTCGATTTTGAAACAGGTTGAATCGTAAGAACACTTTGAATCGCAGAAAGATAATTGAGAGTTTGCATAGAATAAATCGCAAGAATTTTGAGAAAAATACTCTGGTAGGGTTTTGATGAAGCTTATAAAAGGAAGGAGGGAAAATCGAGACTAGAAGATCAAACGTTTGAAAAGGATAAACGATCCAGATTGAGCGGTTTTGATCGTGTGGTCAGGATATGCACGCACGATTACCTTTTGGATTTAAAAACACATTTAGTGGCATTTAATACATATACCCTATGTCCGCATTAAATACTTTGCAGGGTATGCGTCACAAAAGTATGTGTACAGTAAAGTCAAATATTATCATATAATTTCAGATATGTAAGCAGTAGACAAAGAAATAGAAATGCGTATCTGGTTGACTGATATTGTAATTAGTCAATACAACTTGAAGTCTGTTTGTACCACTTGTTGATCTTAGTTTTCTGCCTAATCCTTATAATTTCCCAACTGTCCCTTTCAACTGATCCGCTCCACTTTGCGTCCGATATTCCCTTTTCTGATCCTCCCTGATCAGTTGAAGTTCCCCCTTCAACTGTTATTTCTGATTTCTTATTGACTGATTTATCTGATTTGTTGAGGTATCATACTCAACTGATCTTCCTCATCTGATCAGTCTCTTATCTAATCAGATTTCAGTTGACCTAATCTGATTCTACTCAGACCAAGTCAATTCTTGGGATAAGTGTTACCACCAAAACTTAGTCTTGAAAATCGGATAGTTGTCTCGATTCCCTAAGTCGGCACGATTTAACATTCGTAATAATAGTCTGGATACTTTGGGATATCAATCGTCGTGAGCTTATCCAATCATCAGTCGCGTGTTTCCTACGCGCTGTCCTTGCGGTGCCAATTTCTCTAAAAGGCTTTGAGAAATCAAATTTGCATTTGCACCCCTACTTGGCCTCTATAAATTGGACCAATGATTTACACAACATAACCAATTCACCATACTTATCTTCTTTAAGTGTTGTAAACCATGTATTCTGGTGAACCCTTATTTTCGGTGAAACTTCCGGCAAAAACCTTTAACCCTTTTCAAATGATTTCAGCTTCTCAAATCAACCCTGTGTGTCCCTTATTACTGCTTTCGTCGTCATCGAAGATTACACATACAATTATTGCCAAGCTTCTCTACCACCGAGGCGGCGGATCTGCTATAGCAAATGAAAAGACACTTCTCCTAACCGTATGCACCTTGTGTGCCTATCGAGATGACGGAATTAGCATCAACAGACTCAGTCTGATACAAAACATGAGTTTGGTATTCGATCTTGATCAGATAACAGCTGATCATCGTATATCAAACTCAATATTTGCATGTGACACTTGTGCCATATGGTCTTTGGACCACATCTTTGGCACTTGTGTCCCATTTAACAGCTGGAGAGCCCATTGATTTTAGGACTAGGGGCTCCTGGCTTAGAAATCCTTCAATGCCGCTCTCGCTCCTCACTCTGAAGCTCTGAGGGTGGCTTTAGGATTATTTCTGGTGCTTTTTCTCCAAGATCCAGAAGCCCTAGCTCATTGCATAATTCTCTGAATCTGATCTCAGCTAGTGACTTGGTTAAAATATCAGCTTTTTGTTTATCAGTATGGATCTTTTCCATTCTGATATTCTTCTTTTCAACATGATCTCTTATAAAATGGTGTCTGACATCCACATGCTTGCATCTTGTATGTAGAACAGATTTAAAGTGATTGCAATAGACTATTATCGTCCACGTAAATATAGGCACGTTCTTAGCTACAATGTTATAATCCCTCGATTTGTTAACTAAGCCGCGAGCAGCTTTAGGAGCAAATGACTTCGCGCACCATATATTTTGCTTCATAGTAGATGTCGAACCGATGTCCGCTTTTTTGAAAACCACGAGATCGGGTTTACTACCTAAAAACCGACATGTACCGAGGTTGACTTCACAATTCTCGCAACCTCCATAATCGTAATCGTAATACCCACTAAGCTCTAGATTATCATCCGATGGGTAAAATAAACCAAGGTTTAATGTCCCTTCAGATACTTAAGAATCCGCTTAGTCGCTTCCGTGTGGCTTTGCATTGGATTTGCTCAACCGCACATACACCTCTTGCAAAAAGTGATATCCGGTCTCACGGGCGATCGGTATAGTAAAGATCCAATGAGAGCCCTATATTCTTTACGATTAGTTTTCGACCATCCTCATCTGGATCCATCTTGAATCCAGTCATCATAGGAATTCTGGCTTCCTTACAGTTTTGAACTCCAAACTTAGCCAATAAACTACTAGTGTACTTCGCCTGGCAGATGAATATCCCTTCTATACTTTGCTTAACTTGTAAACCCAGAAAGTAACTCATCTGACCCATCATGGACATCTCGAACTTCCTTGCATCGAACTTTTGTCAATTTTTCACATAAACTCTTGTTGGGAGATCTGAAGACGATGTCGTCCACATAAATCCGAACCATCAGAATATCTTCTCCATCTTCTATTCTGAATAAGGTTCTATCCACTATTCCTTTAGTGAAACCACGGTCTATCAAGAACTGAGAGAGTGTATCATACCAAGCTCGAGGAGCTTGTTTCAGGCCATAAAGAGCTTTTCTTAAACGGTACACCTCGTCGCCTTTTTTCAAAGCCCGGAGGTTGTTCAACATAAACTTCCTCGCCTAGTACCCCGCTTAAGAATGCACTCTTTACATCCATCGATACACAATAAACCCTCTGGCGGGCGATATGCCAAAAATAAATTGAATGGCTTCGAGGCGAAAGCGATCGTGCAAAGGTCTCATCATAATCAATTCCTTCTGATTGTGAATACCCCTTAGCAACAAGTCTTGCCTTATTTCTGGTTATGATATTATTCTCATCTCTCTTGTTCTTGAATACCCACTTTGTGCCAATCACATCTTGATGGGTTGGTCTCATCCCACCGCCTTCAAACTCGATTCCTTTCAAACTGTTCCAGTTCTTCTTGCATGGCTAGAATCTAGTTTGCATCTTGCAGAGCTTCCTCTACTTCAGTTGGTTCCTTCAAAGACAGATAACAACAATACATGGCACTTTCACCAATTTGATGTCTAGTTTTAACTCTATCAGATGGGTCTCCGATGATCAGATCAGTTGGATGACTGGTTACCCAGGTCCTTCTTTTCTGATTTGCATCTGTTTGGAGAACATCATCCTCTTCTGATAGTAGTTCATTACTAGTGATTGGGAGTGGTGCAGACTTATGATCCACTTGACATGGACAAGTCTCAGCTAATGTTGGACTCATCATGTGATGATGTCTGTCTGTAGGAACTTCAGGAGTTTCCCCTGAACCAGATGGTTCAGTTGATACTGTCTCAGCTGTACCAGCTTCTTTATTGACAGTTGTACGTACCTTAGGGTCTGATTGACCTGATGAATCAGCAGGATCTGGAATATACACTGTTACGTGTTCTGATGTTTTTTCCTTGATACTTAGCTGATCCATTTTTTGTGCATCAGGTATCGGTTGATCTGGTACTTCTTGTTCTGAGGCAGATTTCTCTTGTTCAGAAGATGTTTCATCAAAGACCACATGAGGTGTTTCTTCCACAACTAGGGTTTGCCTGTTGTAAACCCTGAAAGCCTTGCTGGATGAGGAATATCCTAAGAATATACCCTCATCTGACTTGCCCTAAAAAGTCTTCAAATGACTCTTCCCATTGTTGTGTATGAAACACTTGCACCCAAAAACATGGAAGTAAGAAACACGAGGTTTTCTGCCCTTCCACAGTTCATAGGGTGTTTTGTAGTGAGCCTTAGTCAGAGAGCATCTGTTCTGAGTGTGGCATGCAGTATTGATAGCTTCTGTCCAGAAATGGCTTGGTGTTGCATGTTCAGCTAACATAGTGCGAGCAGCTTCTTTGAGTGTTCTGTTTCTCCGTTCTGCTACACCATCCTGTTGTGGCGTTCTTGCAGCTGATGTCTCATGATGTATACCAAACTTAGTGCAAAAATCAGTAATAAAAGAGTTCAGAAATTCTGTACCTTTATCTGATCTGATTTTCACTATACTGACACCCTTTTCATTTTGTAGTTTCTTGAGCAGCTCAGGTATCTTTGTTGTTGTCTCATTCTTCTTATACAAGAATGCAACCCAGGTAAACTTGGAATAATCATCCACGATTACCAGAGTATATTTGCGTCCGTTGAGACTGACTGGTGTAACTGGTCCAAATAAGTCCATATGGAGCAGTTGCAATACTCTGCTGGATGCTGGTCCAGGGATTCCCTTGAATGAGGCTTTAGCCTGTTTTCCCTTCTGACATGCGACACATGTCTGATCCTTAGAGAATACCTCATTCGGAAGTCCCTCAACCAAAGACATCCTTGCTATCTTGTTAAGAGTTTTAAAGTTCAGATGACTCATTCTTTTGTGCCAGAGCCAACTGCAACTTTTGGAACTCTTAACAATCAGGCATGCATTTCTTGGACAACTGTTCCAACCTGCTGTATAAATTGTACCTTTCCTTGAACCAGTTAACAAGATCTGTTGAGTAGCTCGATTCTTGATAGTACACTGATCAGTCAAGAACTCAACATTGAATCCGTTGTCGCATAATTGTGAAACTGGTAACAAGTTATGCTTTAAACCTTCGACATACGAGACTTACATCATCATTCTCTAAGGTTCCGAATCCTCTGGTAAAACCAGAGTTATCATCACCAAAGAGTACACACGGGCCTTCTTGTTCTGTGTAAGAGCTAAGGAGATGTTTGCTTCCAGACATATGCCTTGAGCATCCACTATCGATGTACCAGATAGTTGCTTGTACACCTCCTTTGTTGGCCAAACCCACGCGAACCTGCAATCAAATCAGGCTTTAGGTACCCCTTTTGGATTGGGTCCTGAGGGGTTAGAGTTGGTTTTAGGGATTCATACAAACAGGGCACTTCTATTGTAATCAGATAGATCAGAAGGCCTAATTTGTCTCCCATAAACATCTACATAATCATACATCTCTTCATATACATTCTGATCAGTATGATTATTTGTGCGAGCCTTGAGTGAATCAGAAGACTTGGGATTTTTCTTTGTTGTTTGTCTTCTTTTAACCCAGTGGGGCTCAGGTGCAGCAGCCCTAGGTTTCTGATTGTAAGGGTAGGTACGACTGCTACCATTAAAAGATTCATATCTTTTTGGCATAAATGGTCTTAGCAGTTTACCTTTAGCTTGCTTGTTAGGCAGCTGACCCTGATTAGGTTTCAGATTAGATTTCCCTTTGACAGGTTATCTTTTCTGATACCTAATCTGCTGATCAGGTTGAGGTCTCTTCAGAAGAACTAGGTTCTTCTGTTGATTCCTCGGCTGATGCTTAATCAGTTGGGGTCCATTTATGTTCTCTTTCTGATTGGGCACTTGCCTTACTTGTTCAATAGGTCTCTTTCCCTTATCAGATACATATTTTGCTTTTTGTGTATCTATATCAGAAACTAGTTTGATTACACCTTTTTGAAGTGAACCAGACGGGGATTTTGAGGATGTAGAAGGGTTTTCATACCCAATTCCCTTCTTATTAGTTGTCGTTCAAAAATAGTTGTTCATATCCTGAACGGTTTTCGAAGATTTCGTTGAAACCTGTATTTTCTTAGGTAAACTATCCTCAGTTAATTTCAGACTCTCATCTAGTCGGAAGAGATCATCAAACTTGGCTTGTAGGATTTTAAAATCATCAGCTTTCTATTTATTGATAGCTAGCTGTTCCTTAATCTACTTCTCCTGATCAGAAGAATTAACTTTCAGAACTTTCAGTTCTTCAGTTATTTTCTTAGCATCTTCAGCTGATTTTAGTTCAGCTGCTTTACTGACAGCATTTTCCTTAACAAGCTGAGTATTTTTAATCCTTAGCTTATCGTTTTCGGCTTCCACTATCGTATAAGTGTCTACTGCGTTAGAGAGATCATCAAGCAATTGCTCAGAATAGAGCTGCAAGTCAATCTCTCCAGCAGGTGTGCTAATCATAGCTGATGTGGAAACTGAAAGAGCAGAAGGTTTAGAGGTTACCTCAGATTGGTCTTCCTCCTTAGCCATCAGACAGATTTCATCATCAGAAGAGAATATCAGATCATCGTAGTGGTAGAAATCATCAGCGTTGCTTATCAAACAGAAATCTTCTACAGATGAGTAGCCTGAATCCTCTGAAGGCAGATAAGAATCATCAATTTCTGATGTATCAGCAACCATGGCTTTCCTGTCTCTATAGCGTTGCTCTCTTCTGTTCTGCTTCTCTTCTCTTTCTTTTGGTGTCAGGTCTGGGCAATCTGCGCTGTAATGACCTAGTTTCTCACAGTTGAAACACGTTCCACGATCCACAGAACTTCTTCTGCCAGGTGAGTCATTCTGTCTGTAGAATCTGTCAGGTGACTTACCTGTCTGATTGTAATCAGAATTTCTTCTCTCAGATCAGTTGTCTCTTCTTTCATCAGACTGATCATCTCTTTTCTTATCTTCTTTGTGATCCTTTCTGTGATCATCTCTTCGGTCATCAGATCTGGTCCTTTCTGGAGATCTGTCAGCTGACCTTCTATCTCTTCCTCTGCTGTTTTGATAATCCCTGTAAAATCTCTGATACTTACCAAGTTGGATGTTAGATTTTTCAAGTTTTCTGGTTAGCAAAGCAATCTGTTCAGTTTGGCTTAGAATATTTCCAACTGGTTCAGTAGACTTTGAGTTGCTGCTGGCTGCTTTGAATGCAACTGATTTTGATGTGGCAGGTGTGGCTTCAGCAGGCGACTCATCTTCTTCTTCTTGCCCTCTTTTGATCAGATCGAACTCATGAGCTTTAAGATTCAGGAACAGGTTGCTTGGCTTCATCTTAGCAATATCTTGACAATCCTTTATTACATTGACTTTCATATACCACTTCTTAGTCAGAGATCTCAAGATCTTGTAATTGATGTCTTTATCTGACATTTCTCGTCCAAGTTCCCGTAACTTGTTGACTGACATGGTGATTCTTCCATCGAGCTCATTGATGGTTTCATTTGGTAGGATCTTAAGTTTTTCGAATTTCACCAGTTCAGCTTGCAGTCTGCTATCTTTGATCAAATCATTTCCTACACACATTTCAACAAGCGTATCCCACATCTGTTTGGCTGTCTTGAGATACTTTATCTTTTCTCTGGTTATCTTGTCCATGGTCTTCATGATTATGTGCCCGCTATCGATCCAGTGTACAACTTTCTCTCTTCAAAGATCCATCGTAAGCGGGACTCTTTCTGACAAGACTTCCAACTGCAAAATCTGGATCACCTCCAACAGCTAGGTTGTCATGATAGATGATGATGGGTCCTCATTCAAGAACTTCCATCATTCTGCTGCTTATTGATCCCAGATGGTTGCTCATGTATATCGTCCAGTCTGCATACTCATCAATGGAAAATTTAGGCAAATCATGATACATACCCGAAGTATTATCCATGCTGATCGTGAGTTTGAAAACAAAGGAGATTTAAAAAGGTTTTTCAAGATCAGTTCAAGTGACCACAAAGGTTCTTCCTCAAGAACCGATGATATTCAAAGCCAGTGGTCCGTAGAACCACTGCTCTGATACCACTTGTAGGTCCCAAACGGGTTTCGTGAGGGCAGAAGTCTAGAGGGGAGGGGTGAATAGACTTACGAATTTTTTTTCGCATCGGTGTGATTGCGGTTTGCATTCGATCGAGTGCAAGTGAATCAGTTTGAACTGATATCCAACTTACTGATCGCCTGAGGGCAGATCAGTTCGGTATCTATCAGTTTAACTGATTGTGCGGAAGATAGTTTATACCCGTGTGAAAAACCGGTTTATAACAAATCAGATTCCGAAGCTATTTTCTATCAGATGACTATGGAGTCAATCCGATCGGATCGATAAGAGTTGGTGCTAGCCGATCCTAACTTCGTAATATGTATGCATTTAATCAAGTTGTGTGCAATAGTGTGAAGCGCTTAATCAAATGCAAAATGCACACAAGATTTATAGTGGTTCTGGACAACCACCCCACGCCCACTCTTCCCTATCACAAGGGGCACCAACTTAACCGACTTAACCAACTGGACTTAGATTATTGTGTTAGTCCAACACATTACACCAATAGATATTTATAGAGCTCTCACTCAACCGATCCCAGAAATCAGAACTAGAAACCCTAGTCTGAAATCTTGCTAAACAAACTTAACCTAACTTTGGGTTTTGGGTAAGATTTGTTGTTTGTTCCAACTTTGAAATCTTTCCTAGTATTTAAGTAGCCTAAACAATTAGAGGATAAGATTTACGTACTAAGAACTATGGGATGAACACTTAGAAAAATAATCTTCAAGGTTGTGTTCTTCTTGCGCAAATTTGGCTATAGTATGAGCTTCTTGATAATTTCCGTGTCTTCATTCTGAAGAGTAATCCCATATTTATAGACCTCGAAATCAAAGAGCCGTTGGAGAGCAATTTGAATTTCCGGCTATATTTGGTAGATATGTAGGATTTGATGTGACGTCTTCTAGGTGCGGCATGGCCCGAAAAGCGTGTATATCGCGTTTTTATAGCCGTTTGACCAAGCAAAGACCAAATCCCGTGATTGTCGGCTCCGCTCATACGTGTCTTGTTCTTATTGGTTAACAAAAACACTTTTCAAAGGTTTGTTCTACCAACTAAAGTTGACATTCTTCTTGTTCAGATCAACAACGTATGACTTGGTGAAACATCGATTACCACTGGTGTGGTTTGCTTTGATCGATTACCATAACGATCGATCTACTGATAGAGTCTTCTGGTGCCAGTTGTCTTAGCTCAACTAGCAGACTCGGCTGATGTAGGTCTTCTGGTCTGATCTTCTGGTAGTCATCTGATCTTCAGGTCTTCTGAATTTGTGTTTCATGACTTCACCTGATTATCTGACTTTGTAAGATCGTCTGATCTTCTGTCCTTCCCTTGCCTTCTGGCCTGTCGGACTTCAGCTGATCTTTTGTTCTTCTGATCTTTAGATCTGACCTATACATATTAAGGTTCCCCCTCAATATGTGACCTATCTTATACATCAGTTGTTCTATATAATAATTATCAATTGGTCATCTTATAACTGGTAATAAAAACATCAGTCAGCTAACAGGTCTGACTGGTCCTATTACATGTGTTTTAAAACTTTCATCAAAACTCTAAATTTACCAACATGCTATTTCTAGGATTTGAACTTACCCTTGTATGTATTAGGAAATATACAGCCACGTAGCCAATCACCAACTTCTGTGAACTGGAAGATATTAGTCCTGACATTTCTCAGTGAGATGTCACATTCAGTGTCAGTAAAGTACGTTGTTGTTGCCTCCTCATTGGTTGAAACCTTCTTCTGAACAGAGACAAACAAAACGGCTCTATTTAGGTCAACCATACTGACTTGATATGTTCCTTAATGTCCATGAACGAGTAATATTCTGTTTGTTTATACTAAGAATGAACAAAACACTATTTTCTCAGAAATAGCTGTTCAGGGTCTTTTTGATCAGTACAAAACAATTTTCAGGATCTTTTGGCCTTCAGGATCTTTTGTCTTCAGGATACTTCAGTCTTCAGGGGCTTCGGTTCTCAGGAGTCTTCTGAGCTACTCAGGCAAATTCTGAGTTCTTTAGGCAAAAACAAAACAAACCTACTTCTCCCAGATCTATATCTGCTGATTATACAGAGTGCAGATAATCCTGATTCTTAATATCTATTGAAACCTGATCCTATATTACCAAGATGTCCTGATACATGTCATACTCAGGGGTTTTGGGATCTAATCAAAATCTTTATTAAATTCATCTCCCAACAATAAAGATGGATCCTTTTAGCTACTATATCAAAACGAATCATTAAAGGCTGCTCCCCACTACCCAACTCTTGTAACATCAATAACTTCTTCTCAAAGTGCCATAATTATTTCACTAACATTTCTTGCAAATTGCTCCACAATGAAATTTGAACTAAAATATATTTTGCGCTACTTCTCTAGCCATGAAACCTTTCGTTCGATGGTTTCATGACTTTCTTCATTGCTTTGAACAATCCATAGATGTTAAAAGATTTACTCGTTATCACACTGCCTACCACACAATTTGACGAGATCGGTATCCCTTTATCTTCTTTTCCCACAATCATGATGGGTTCATCCTCCTCATTTCAATCCACAATAACCCTCGACTAGCCCGTCATAATAAAACGTTTCAAGAAAATAAGCCCTATTCAAACCTATGGCCCAGACAAGATAAAAAAATAACTTGATGACTCACACAGAAACGAGAAGATTGAACTTGCAACACTACCCACAGATCCAACCATGCAAAGACTCAATGAAACTCTAGGACTGCCAACATGAAAAACAGGCTGACACCAAAAGACTCACAACGGGACACAACAAGTCATGATCTAAGCGAAATCGAGGAAAACAGGTTGACACGACCGAAAATATCCAAGTAGGGATCCCCAAAAGAAGGACACCGCCACTCTTATTGAGACACAAACTGTAAGCTACGTGGGACTTAATTTACAACACTAGTTAAAGTGTTTTAATAGAGTTGTGTTAGTACAACTACTAAGTAGTGTTTAATACATGTTAAACTAGTGTGGATAGATATTTGAGAACTTAATGCATCAATATAATAGCTTATTAAAACTACCACACAATTCGACGAGATCGGTCTCCCATTGCGATTTATATTTTCTTCGACTTAATTTCACTTATGCATGAAGCTTACCATTATGTCCATCATTGTAAATTAATGGTTCTTTTGTAATCCAAAACTCAATCTTTCAACATTTAAGTCATATTTTCTTAACGTTACAAGGGTAAATTTTATTTTAATAAAAAGGTCGTATGCATCACGAGAAGTCGCGACACGTTTTTGTAAATAAGTAAAAAAAAAGAAAAAGCAGGCCTAGTCTTAACTTCACAAACCCTAATAACATCTATGAAGGTGGCCTCGTTAAAACCTTGATATCTAAAACCCTTAAAAGGGTGCATATCAAGGAAAAATAGTATCATCAGACGTAAAATAGGATAATCATCTATTAAAATACAAGTAAGAAAATCCTACATACTACAATCTAAATAATTGATTGTTCAAGCAAGGAAGTCCTCATACTACAATATGTATAAAGAAAAACTCATACATCTAAAATATCTCCAATCGTCTCAATCTTAAAGTCGAATTTGTATATCTATCTTAATCCTTCACACTAGCTCATCAACTAGACATTTTTCCATCTAAAAAACATGTGCATCTCTGGACCTCCATCTTAACCTTCCATTACTTGGAAGTCACTCCCCTTTCCCTTTGAACTGCCTTCGTTGCTCCATAAAAAAAAAAAAAAAAGTCGTTTACTCCTCCAAAACCTTTTTCTAGACACTGATTAAGTAGCAACATGTGAAGAACAAATGACCCTCGTGTTCAGTCTGGTTGATGCAAAAGCATTACTATGTATCAAGATGTAGAAAGACCAAACAATCTTTTTTAGTTGCAAGAAGTTGTCTTTCAACTAAGCAGTCGAGAAATGAAGTCTTTGACTTCTAGCAAAACCTAATATTTGATATGTGAACGGAATGTGATCACACGATTGAACTAGATCACACTAATAACTAATCAATATTTGAATTCATAACTAGTGAAAAAAAAGTATAGCTGGTCTCATTCCCTGCCAAGCAGCTCATGCATCAGATCAGGAAAGTAGAGATGAATGAGACTGACTAGTGATATTAAATGCTATAAACATTCACTAATACACATTTGGGCTTGGACAACTGTTAAAATAGCCCTTAGAGAGCGGTTATAACAGTTGTCCAAGCTTGGACAGCTATTAAAAAACCGTTGTCCAAAAGATTGGGCTTGGACAGCGGTTTTCAACCGCATTGCAAGTGGGGGGCTTGGACAGCGGTTATTAACCGCTGTCTAACTTTTTTTTTTTTAATAATTTCTTTTTATCATGTTAGATAGACAACGGTTATAAACCGTTGTCCAACATTTTTTTTTAATTATTAATTTATATTTTAATAATCCTATAATAAAACCATAAACCAAAACTTATATATACGTCCAATACCATAAACCATGAACCATAAACCAAAAATCCTATAATAAAACCATAAACCAAAACTTATACCACATATACGTCCAATACCAAAACATCAAATAAATAAATATACACATCATTAAATAAATAAACATACACATCATAAACATACGCCCAATTAATACACCAAAAACATGAAATATATATCATCACAAATATATAATTTCATTACATGCTACCAAAATTTCAAACAGCGATCACTCAATATCGTATGAATATAAGAATCGATTGTAAAGGTTGTTGGGATTATACTGGAAAGTATGTTTTTACTTTGTATAATCAAACTGAATTTCAGACTTATTTACTGAAATAAATTATTTATCACTGATGCGTTAAATATCATCGAATGTTACATATATTTACTGCACAACTGTTCAATAAATAGTACGTGTTACATTGTAGTTAATTTAGTGATACCAGATCACAGAAGATTAAATTAACAGTCCCTTGTAACCAAAAGTACATCATTCACGACCTAGATGGAAATGAACAATCCATCGTGAAAGGTTGAAGTGTAACACTCAGATTGGCTTGTCTTGACCAAGATATTACACTAGTGCATGTCTAGTGCACTGAAGAGGACCTACAGGAGGACAAATTCTTCAGAACTGAACTAGGAAGAATTAGACCTCAATGGTTCGTTATTTCTTAATCTTCGTCTCTTAAATAGGATCGCGTGTGGTTAGTAATTATTGCTTTGACTTATTACGGGTAGAGAATCAACGAGATTCAATATTTATATCTTGGGCAATATTATTGGTCACATGTGATTGCTAAGATTTAATACGAAGAATCGTGTGCAAGTACGCTTGTTCGATTTGCCCCCTTGGGAGGTTCATAAGTTTTATCATACCAAATCTTGCAAGTGGAACTAGTTTTCGGTATGAATAATAATGTTGAACCGTTCCTTTACCAAGGATAAAAGATATTAATTAATGGAAAGCTATTTCAGTGGCTTGAATTAATTAATGGGCTAGATAATCTTAAACACGGGAAATAATAACCGGGAGCCATATTAACTGTAATATGGGTTAAGATGAATAGTGCAATATTAATTATGTAGTGCGATTAATTAATATTTATGGGCTTGAATAATATTGTGGCTCAATATTGATAATTCAAGATCCATTGGAAGATCCAATCTTAATTCTCCTAAAGGCCCCTCAAGTAGCCCAACATAAAGTCTAATAACTGAAAAAGGTGTTTAAAAATAAAATAAATATTTGTTGCTATTTTTTCCTCATTTTTCGAAAATCATAAATAAAAGAGGGAGAAAGATTTTCTTTGAATTTTGTTATGGAATGAAGATATGTATTCTTGGAATACAAGATTATCTCATTAAATTCAAGAAATATCCCACTTGGTTATTTATGGTGAGATTTTCGAAAGTTTTGAAAGAATAAGGGAAAGAAAGATTTTCTTGATTTTCTTGAAAAGATATTATGGAAGATATGTATTTCTTGGAATACAAGAATATCTCATAAATTCAAGAAGATCCAAATCTTGGAATCTTGATCCTTAATTTTTCGAAAATTCCCATAACAAGAGGAGTTGGGATTTTTATGGAATATTTTAATTATGGAGAAAAGAATATATGAGATATATTCAAGATTTCTTGGAGATCAAGAAAAGATTTTTTCCTCCCTATTCCATATGGAAAATCGGTCAACACCCTCTATAAATAGGGGATGAATGTTTCATTCCCAAGTACAATTCCATGTGCTGGAAAAATTAGTAAATCCACAAAGGTGGTGCACCAAATTTTTATTTTCCCTTTTGTTAATTATTCGCGAGCTTCCTTCCACCGGATTGACGAGCAAGGACTAGGGATTACTTGGGAAGGCTTTTTGGTGTGTTCTTATCGTCGAGACCTTTGCCACTCCAAGAGGTTAGTTCACGTAAACCCGTAGCAATTCCACATGCGTAGGATTTATGTGAACTGTTTATATGCATGATTTGTTGTTGAATTATTATTTGAATTAATATAGGATTAATTCATGCTAGTAATAATTGGTAGAATTAAATTTGTATTTAAATATTCATCCCGAATAGATCCAGACAATTAATTCCCCAACAATTGGTATCAGAGCCTCGGTTTCGGGCTCTGATCTTTTAAATTGTAATTTAATTCATTTTCATTAAATTTGAAATTGGATAGTAGAATTGCTAGATCTTTTTTACAGGTATCCAATTGTCATGGAATTTAATGTGTTTATTTATGCATGCATATAAATTGTTTTTTTAATTTGATTCGTTCGAATTCGTTTTGCCTCATGAGAAAATCCACGAGTAGATTAGAATTTGTTTGATTTGATCAATGTAATAGACTAGTCTAGATCTAGGTTTATTTATTTTTGTAAAATAAATTGTAACCGGATCGAAAACGGAGGCGGAGACGAAGAATTAAAAGACGGATCCGAAATCGGCGTGGCGGCGTGTCAGTCACGCAAAACGCGTTAAAGGGAGGCACGCGTCGACCACGAACACCGGGATGCCATGGCGGCGTAGGGCGCAGACGATCACGCGACCGATCTTGTGGCGTGGGCATCGCGATGGGGCGGCGGCATTAATCGGCATCGAAGTCAAGTCGGCGTGAAGGCGGTATGGCGCCCGCGTGGACGTCTTGTTGGGATGCACGGGCGCTGCCGACAACCGCCAAAGCTTGCTGCCGAGCGGGGCGTGATCTGTCGGGCGACTTGCACCGGGCGCGCGCACGGACGCCACTCGACACGGCCGGGGGAGTGCTAGGCGGGCACTCCGACCCGCGAGCTGGTCGATGACGTGGCTTGACAAGGCGTTTTTTTTAAGACGGTCAAGTGGGAGCTTTTCGAGACGAACGATGAAGGCAAAGAAGACGATTTCTCGAGATCAAGACATGACAAAAATTAACCATGACAATTGGATATATGTGCCCAATATGTTTAATTTTTTGTTTTGATGTTATGCATTATTTTATGCTTATTTAAATTGTGTTTAAATTTGCGATGCATGAGAAAATGTTTTGAAAAATCTCACTTTCGAAAATTACTAAGTATGCTTAAACAATTAATTGACAATTTTATGAATAATAAAATTGAATTAATTTTGACCTCCATGATTTATTTATTTGTGAATTCTTTTGGAGAAATTCCCCCCACGGGACGGTCAAAAGATAGCTTTCACATGAATAAATTCCAAATGGATGATTGTGGATTATTACTAGTGGCGACGATGACCGACCCCCCACGAGGCCTCGCTCAAAGCGAAATAATAATTACAGATTTAATCATGGTTATTACTTAGGTATAAAATTGATATGCATATACTTCCCCGAAGTCCCTGTCAATTTTATATTGGTCAAGTGGGAGCCAACTATTAATCTAGTTATTAAAGGTTTGTAACTGTTCTTGTTTGTAACCTGCTTGAACGTGTTTAAATAATGACCCACCCCACGTGGCTTATTTAAACTGTTTTGAGATGTTGGCTGATTCATGTTCATATTTTTTTGGAGATTTTAATATGAAACATGTGACCGAACTTTGTGATATATTTGTGCTTATGCATATTATTATTTATTTCAGTTCATCATGTCGCAACCTTTTAATCCACTGTTCAATATACTTAAAGACAATTTACTTACTGGTGAAAACTATTTTGATTGGATATACAAACTAAAACCTGTCCTAGCCGCATCACCTTCCAAATGGGTACTTGATACACCAAAACCCGAAAAACCAGCTAAGGACGCCGGAATATGGGACGAGATGCTATATGGTGAATGGGAGCTGGCAAATGAATTGATGAAGGATACAATTCTGGCACATCTGTCAGATTTGTTGAAACCCTTTCACCAAGGATATGAGTCAGCTGCAGACATCTTACAGAATCTCGAAGCGATGTTCGCACATCAGACCCATATGGCAATCCAAAGTGTGAAGCAAGAAATTGCTGAATTAAAAATGGAAAAAGGGACGACTGCAGCGCAGCACGTTCTTAGGGTTATGGTGCTATTTGAGGAGCTTGAGATCCTCGGTGAAAAATGTGATTTCAAGACTAAGATTGATTTCATTCTCCAATCCTTACCAAAGAGCTATAATCACCACTATCTTGAGTATCTATTGGAAGATCTAGATTTTACAGTGGATGATCTTGTAAATGCTCTCACTTTGGTTGAAAGGGAGAGAGAGCGCGAGGAAAAGAACTTGGGAAAACAGAAATCTTCTTTTCATCCTAGGTCAAGTGGTGATAAGGATGATGAAAAGAGAAAAAAGTTAAACCAAGCAGACTCAACATCAAATAAGAGCATGAGGAAAGTTTTGGAAAGCGGCAGAGTAGGACACTCGAGGAAAGCCTGTTCCGATTCTTCAAGGAATGGAAAGAAAGGTAATTCTCACGCACTAGTTGTTGAAACTTGCTTAGCGGCGTATGCCTCCCATTTATGGGTGGTGGATACGGGATCCACTGATCATGTTTGTTTCACTTTACAGGGGTTCAAGCGGACCCGACAACTTAGTGGGAGTGAGATCCTCATCACACTGGGCGATGCTACGAGAGTGGCAGCTGAAGCAGTGGGAGAAGTGCACCTGTCCTTTGAAGACAGAGTTTTAATTTTAAGAGATGTTCTTTACGTTCCGAATTTTAGAAAGAATTTAATTTCAGTTTCTAAACTTTACCTTGATGGATATTCGGTTACTTTTGATAAAGTTGTTACCATTTCTCTTTATGATAAATTTATCTGTCATGGAACGTTGTCGAATAATCTCTATACAATTAACTGTGCACACCACTCACGAAATGCATCCTATAACACATCAATTGTTTCCGATAAAAGAAAACGTTCATCAGACGTGAACGAAACACTTCTATGGCATCTAAGATTGGGACATATTAATCCAAAGAGGATCCAAAGGTTGGTAGAAGACGGTTCACTGGAGTCTCTCCAAGTTGAACCAATTCCAACCTGCGAATCATGTTTGGAGGGTAAAATGACCAAGAGGGCATTCGGAGCCAAGGGGAATAGAGCCAAAGAAGTGTTAGAAATCGTTCACACAGACGTATGTGGTCCAATGTCAACCATGGCAAGAGGAGGTTATGAGTATTTCGTCACTTTTATTGATGACTACTCAAGGTACGGTTATATTTTCCTTATGAAGCATAAATCTGAGACCTTTGAGAAATTCAAAGAATTTAATGCTCAAGCAGAGAATCATGGGGAAAAATGTATCAAGTCTCTACGATCCGATCATGGAGACGAGTACCTCAGCGATGAGTTTTTTAACTACTTGTCAGATGAAGGGATTGTATCCCAGCTAACTGCACCCGGAACCCCTCAACAAAATGGGGTTGCAGAGCGAAGAAACAGAACTCTTTTAGAAATGGTTAGATCAATGATGAGTTATGCGGATCTTCCCAAGTCGTTCTGGGCTCATGCCTTGGAAACAGCGGCTTAAATTCTAAACTTGGTGCCATCCAAATCGGTTCCCAAAACTCCCAAAGAATTGTGGACCGGGCGCAAGCCTAGTTTGAGACACATGAGAATTTGGGGGTGTCCGGCCTACGTGTTGGACAAGGAAGCCGGGAAATTGGATCCTCGATCAAAATTAAGGCTGTTTATAGGATACCCCGAGGGAACAAAAGGGTGTATGTTCTATAGTCCCAAAGATCAAAAGGTGGTAATAAGCACCCACTTTAGATTTTTAGATTTTTGGAAGAAGACTATATGAACGAAAGAAGACCCAGAAGTGAGATTACCTTAAATGAGCTAAGGGGGCTAACCTCGTTACCAACTGTACAAGATGACATACCAAACGACACACTTACACAACCGAAACCTCGTCGTAGTGGGAGGGTTGTGAAACAGCTCGAGAGATTCATGGGGATAGGAGAGTCCTCGGACTTGATTCCCGGTCAAGACGAATCAGACCCATGGACATATGATGAGGCAATCCAAGACAAGGATGCGGTTTCTTGGCGAAAGGCAATGAAAGCCGAAATGGGTTTGGATCATAACAGAGTGTGGGAGCTAGTCAAACCACTTAGTGGGGTCAAACCCATTGGTTGCAAGTGGGTATACAAGAGAAAAAGGGGATCGGACGGGAAGGTGGAAACCTTCAAGGCAAGGCCTGTGGCGAAAGGTTATACTCAGAAAGAAGGGATCGACTATGAGGAAACCTTTTCACCTGTAGCAATGCTCAAGTCCATCCGGATTCTCTTGTCGATTGCTGCGCATCTCGATTTTGAAATCTGGCAAATGGATGTCAAGACAGCTTTCCTTAACGGGAGTCTTGATGAAGAAATCTATATGCAACAACCCCAAGGCTTCATTGAAAAGGGCCAAGAACACCTTGTTTGTAAGCTCATGAAGTCCATTTACGGACTCAAACAAGCATCCAGAGCTTGGAACCAAAGTTTTGATCATGTAATAAAGTCTTATGGGTTTGATCAAAACGAGTTCGAAAGTTGTGTGTACAAAAAGCGTGTCGGAACTGCATTGGTATTCTTAGTACTATACGTAGACGACATTCTGCTCATCGGGAACGATGTAAAGGTGTAATCAGACGTAAGGGCATGGCTTTCAAAACAGTTTGATATGAAGGACTTAGGGGAAGCCGGGCACATCCTTGGGATCAAGATCACTCGAGATCGCAAGAAAAGGATGATAGGCTTATCGCAAGCTTCATACATAGACACTGTCTTGAAACGATTCAGCATGCAGGATTCCAAGAAAGGCTTCGTACCTTTCAGACATGGAATCCATCTATCCAAGGAAATGTGCCCTAAGACACAAAGGGAGATAGATGACATGAAAGACATTCCTTATGCTTCGGCTGTCGGAAGCCTTATGTATGCAATGCTGTGCACGGGACCGGATATCTGCTTTGTCGTTGGCATGTTGGCAAGATATCAAAGTAACCCGGAGAAATAACATTGGACGGCAGTTAAAAACATTCTGAAGTATCTGAAAAGAACTCGAGATAGAATGTTGGTTTATCAGTCAGATAGTCTAATCCCCATCGGCTACACGGACTCGGATTTCCAATCAGACTTAGATTCCAGAAAATCTACCTCCGATAGTGTATTTTGCATGGGGGGAGGAGCCATGACATGGAGAAGCGTTAAGCAGAAATGCATCGTAGATTCTACCATGGAAGCAGAATATGTAGCTGCTTGCGAGGCAGCGAAAGAAGCGGTTTGGCTCAAGAACTTCCTAGTGGACTTGGATGTAGTTCCGAATTTGCCCAACACAATCACTGTTTATTGTGACAATGCCGGAGCAGTTGCAAATTCAAGGGAACCAAGAGCCCACAAGGCCAGTAAACACATTGAAAGGAAATACCATCTTATACGAGAAATCGTTAAGATAGGAGATATAGAGGTGGCAAAGATCGCGTCAGAAGACAACCTAGCTGATCCATTCACAAAGGGTCTGCCTCATAATACATTCGAGAGACATGTGGAAAGAATGGGTGTCAAGACCGTTGACAATCTGCTTTGAGTATAAGTGGGAGACATTATTAGGTTCGTGTAGGTGACATTGGATGTCACGTATCTACACGAGACATGCTGTAGTATACTTAAAAGCAGACTTTGAGTATAAGTGGGAGATTGTTGGGATTATACTAGAAAGTATGCTTTTAATTTGTATAATCAAACTGAATTTCAGACTTATTTACTGAAATAAATTGTTTATCACTGATGAGTTAAATATCATCGAATGTTACATATATTTACTGCATAACTGTTCAATAAATAGTACGTATTACATTGTAGTTAATTTAGTGATACTAGATCACAGAAGATTAAATTAACAGTCCCTTGTAACCAAAAGTACATCATTCACGACCTAGATGGAAATGAACAATCCATCGTGAAAGGTTGAAGTGTAACGCTCAGATTGGCTTGTCTTGACCAAGAGATTACACTAGTGCATGTCTAGTGCACTGAAGAGGACCTACATGAGGACAAATTCTTCAGAACTGAACTAGGAAGAATTAGACCTCAATGGTTCGTTATTTCTTAATCTTCGTCCCTTAAATATGATCGCGTGTGGTTAGTAATTATTGCTTTGACTTATTACGGGTAGAGAATCAACGAGATTCAATACTTTATATCTTGGGCAATATTATTGGTTACATGTGATTGCTAAGATTTAATACGGAGAATCGTGTGCAAGTACGCTTGTTCGATTTGCCCCCTTGGGAGGTTCATAAGTTTTATCATACCAAATCTTGCAAGTGGAACTAGTTTCCGGTATGAATAATAATGTTGAACCGTTCCTTTACCAAGGATAAAAGATATTAATTAATGGAAAGCTATTTCAAAGGGCTTGAATTAATTAATGGGCTAGATAATCTTAAACACGGGAAATAATAACCGGGAGCCATATTAACTGTAATATGGGTTAAGATGGATAGTGCAATATTAATTATGTAGTGGGACTAATTAATATTTATGGGCTTGAATAATATTGTGGCTCAATATTGATAATTCAAGATCTATTGGAAGGTCCAATCTTAATTCTCCTAAAGGCCCCTCAAGTAGCCCAACATAAAGTCCAATAACTGAAAAAAGTGTTTAAAAAAAAATAAATATTTGTTGCTATTTTTTTCTCATTTTTCGAAAATCATAAATAAAAGAGGGAGAAAGATTTTCTTTGAATTTTGTTATGGAATGAAGATATGTATTCTTGGAATACAAGATTATCTCATTAAATTCAAGAAATCTCCCACTTGGTTATTTATGGTGAGATTTTTGAAAGTTTTGAAAGAATAAGGGAAAGAAAGATTTTCTTGATTTTCTTGAAAAGATATTATGGAAGATATGTATTTCTTGGAATACAAGAATATCTCATAAAATCAAGAAGATCCAAATCTTGGAATCTTGATCCTTAATTTTTCGAAAATTCCCATAACAAGAGGAGTTGGGATTTTTATGGAATATTTTAATTATGGAGAAAAGAATATATGAGATATATTCAAGATTTCTTGGAGATCAAGAAAATATTTTTTCCTCCCTAATCCATATGGAAAATCGGCCAACACCCTCTATAAATAGGGGATGAATGTTTCATTCCCAAATACAATTCCATGTGCTGGAAAAATTAGTAAATCCACAAAGGTGGTGCAACAAATTTTTATTTTCCCTTTTGTTAATTGTTCGCGAGCTTCCTTCCACCGGATTGACGAGCAAGGACTAGGGAATACTTGGGAAGGCTTTTTGGTGTGTTCTTATCGACGAGACCATTGCCACTCCAAGAGGTTAGTTCACGTAAACCCGTAGCAATTCCACATGAGTAGGATTTATATGAACTGTTTATATGCATGATTTGTTGTTGAATTATTATTTGAATTAATATAGGATTAATTCATGCTAGTAATAATTGTTAGAATTAAATTTGTAATTAAATATTCATCCCGAATAGATCCAGGCAATTAATTCCTCAACAAAGGTACCCCGTCCAATCGTTTTTCCATTTCTGCAGTCTTTTCTTAGAGTAAGACTTGAGCTCACGTTCATAGACAAACTGCAAACAACGAATCAATCAATATAGTATGAATTTTTATTCAATCAATAATAATTTAAATAAATCGATAAATTGCATGATTACAAAATTCTTCCAAAATTCTTCCACCCCATTCCTATGTTCATAGACAAACTGCAAACAACTAATCAATCAATATAGTATGAATTTTTATTCAATCAATAATAATTTAAATAAATCGATAAATTGCATGATTACAAAATTCTTCCAAAATTCTTCCACCCCATTGCTATACTCATCTGATAATCGATCTGCTCGAACCCATTTTTGATCCATATAGAACTAGAGATGCCTATAGCAAAGACAATATGAAGACTGTTTCTCAAGACAATTATCTTAAAGTATTAAACCTAAAAGCATACCTAATCATACTTAATCTACATTCATTTTAATTTTCTAATTTTGAAATCCTTCCAATTTTTTACTCATTGCAATTTTTTGTTGCTTCTCAAGACAATATGTATCCTAATGTATCATCATTAATCATCTAATTAAAGAAACACACTATCCATTCATTAAATTAATAACCAAAATATATCCTAATGTATTAATCCTAATTTATGCTTAAATCCTCACACAAGCATATTATCAAACACCTTAAGTGCATTATTCACAACAATTAATCATAACAAATTAACTATATATATACTAAACATATATATATATATATAAACACATTTATATATATATATCGTAGCTTATAACAATTAATCCATATATATCCTAACAATTAATCTCAAACATATATATATATATATATATATATATATATATATATATATATATATATATATATATATATATATATAAACACACACACACACACACACACATATATATATATATATATATCCTAACAATTAATCTCAAACATATATATATATAAACACAATATTTATATATAAATCCTAACAATTAATCCCAAACACACACATATATATATATAAATAAACACATGCAATATATATATATATAAATAAACACATGCAATATATATATATATATATATATATTATTAAAATATATATACATATATACATATATATAAAAAGAAAAAAATACCTATATATATATATATGGAGGAGGAAAGGCAAGGACAAGGGCGGGGGGAGGATGGCGACAGACGGGCGGTAGGGGAGGGCAGGTAGGGTAGGCGAGGAGGAGGAGGCGGCGATGATTTGGGGGAGAGGAGAAAATTTAGGTCAATCTACAACATTTACGATTTATTTGTTGGAGGAGAAACCCATTTACTTGATTTGGGTGAGAGGGAGGAGCTAGGTCTTGGTTTAAGGGCTATTTGGGGGAGAGGAATAATTGGGGAGAAGAAATGAAAAGCGCAGTGGTTTCGACTATACTGTCGTCGTGAGCATATATCGATATGATATAAAAAAAAAAAAAGATTATTATTAACCGTTGTCCAAGTGTTTTACTTAGACAGTGGTTTATTAACAATACTGTAATCAATGCGTTTAAAAACCGCTTTCCAAGTTTTTATTCTTGGACAAATTTTTCAAACCGCTATTTTTTTTATTTTTTTTTTTAATAAAACCGCTCTCCAACCTATAACTTGTTGAACTGTTTGAAAAAAGAGCTATCCAAGTGCAGCTGTGCAAGCCTAAATGTGTAGTAGTGATTATTCTATAAAAATAATAATTTCAACTTATAAGAATAATGATATTAACTACGTTTTATGAACAAATTTCATAGAAGAGTGTGCGTTTTAAAAAAAAATCAAATGTATAGAATCAGAATGACAAAAATTGATATGGCAGGGCGATCAAATGATAAAAACACATGTCTGATTTTAAGACAAATCAACATCAAACCTCCCAAAGTGTTAAAGCGCCAAGGTCAAATTATGTTGCTGTCTCATTGTGAGACCGTCTCAAGCAAGTGTGCCTCAATGAGAATATATAACGATCTAGTATGCCCTACCCTCCACCCTTGTTCTTATCTATACATTATTTCGTTATCCTCGTTCAATTCCTTTTGCATTTTTTATTTTTAATTTAAAAATCTTACATTTTTTATTTCAAATCCCAACAGAATCGGTGCCAGTTTTAGAAAAGAATTGATTTTATATTAATTAAAGCAGAAATAGTAAAAAAATGACGTGCATAAATTTCAATGTGTCACTAGGACCAGAAATTGGGGAAACAGAAAGAGGGACATTATTTTAGTGAGACCTAAATTCAATTTCAATTATCGAAACCCTTAATTTGAATGTATTTTCTCGAAAGAACTTTTTAACGGCTACAGCTTACAGAAGGAAAACATATGGCTAAAGCAAAGAATCTAAAGGCCAAACCTAGCAGACAAACGAAGCAGATTAATGTAATATCAGGCTCTTGTGATTCAGTGTTTACTACTAATCATGTCAATATTTTGTTGAATTGTTTTCACTTTTTTTTACCAGTGGTTTTTAGGGCAAGTTTTTGACGTTGTTTGAGCTGTGAAACAGAGTAGAAAACGCGGTGGGAAGCAAAACGATGTTTCTGAATTGAGGGCGCAGCTGGATGTTTTAGGTTTGAAGATCATTAATGTGACAGCAGATGGTAATTGTTTTTTCAGGTGTGTTTTATGGATTTTTATTTGGTTACTTAATTGTTGAATTGCTCCTTTCTTTGTGGTTGTGAGCGATTAATTTGATCAGTTTAATTATTGTTATTACGCTTTTTTTTGTGTGTGTGTTAGAGCTTTGGCTGATCAACTGGAAGGCGATGAAGATGAGCATCAAAAGTATAGGAGCATGGTGGTTAGGTTTCTTAAGGTGAATTTATCAAATGCTAGATTTTTCTAATTTAGAACAGATTTAACGGCTTCAGGTTCAGGATGTTGTATATGTTGCCTAAGCTTGGTATCTCTTACTTTAGTTGATAGTGATGAAGATTAAATCAAAGAAACCAGATTAGATGGCTTTTAAAATTTTTAAGTAAATCCTAAACCTAGAAAATTTACAACTTAACTATTTTAGAGATCAACATTCTGTATGATGTTGGACAAATATGCTAGTATATAGTTTGCTTTTCTCTTTAGCGTAGATACTGATAGATAACGCCACATTTGACAGGAGAACCGGGAAATGTTTGAGCCCTTTGTGGAAGATGAGGTTCCGTTTGATAAATACTGTGATTCGATGGAAGAAGATGGCACTTGGGCTGGACATATGGAACTGCAAGCAGCTTCCCTTGTCACTCGCACTAACATCTGCATTCACAGAGTATTTTTCATGAATTTTACGCTTGCATGTATATTTAAAAAAGCATAACAGCCAACATTTACTAATTTTGGAACACAGTTTTATGTAATACTATCATCTAGGATTTTGTAAAATGATTAGAATTTTTATTTAATTATTATTTGCGCAGCACATGTCCCCTCGCTGGTACATACAAAATCTTGATATAAATGAAGCTCGGATGATTCACCTGTAAGTACATTTAAAATCCCATATTTAGTTTTATGTATTTTTAGCAATTAACCTTGATGCAAATAGTTGCTTAATTAGTCATCCTTCAGACTGACCTTTGTGGTTAAATGCAAGTGATAGCGTACAAATTCTTCTACTTTAGCCTTAGTGTACTTTCTTTTTTGGGTTTGGGTCTTTTTTGTTGACTTGTATTGTTGTACGAAGGATACTGTTACTCATGTAGCACATTATCACATTTATTTTATTTTATGTGCATTCGTGAACCTTGAAGTTTATGTTTGATTCCATTAAATGTGACCTCTAAGTAAATAAATAACCTATCGAGTTCCTATTTCAAGCTGCATGTTATATCTCATAAGGTTCACCATGTAACTCGAATGCTTTCTTAGCTACATAAAGCATTTATTACACATCTAAAATTTTGAAATAAAAATGAATGTTCTTAAATATTCCACCTGCTTTATAGGCAGGTGACTATTTTTTTATGTGCTTTGCAAGTTATGCTACTTTAATAAATTTCATGATACCTGTAATGTCATAATTACAGCTCATGAAATCATCGGTTCTTGGCTTATCTTTGAAAAATAGTGAGATAGTTGTCCAAATATAACATCTCCTCGTCTGTATTTCATTTCTATTTTCAGTTTTGCCTTTGTGCATGTCCAGCCTATCTACTCTCTTAGGACCTATTTAATTCATTTTTTCTGGAATCTATTGTGCTATGCATCTTTAATATTCTCCAATAGTTTGATAAAGTTGATTTAATGTTTAATGAAGTTTGATCTAGAACTCTTTTATTTACACGTATCTCGCATAATAAATTTACAATTTCTCTATTTCTTTTCTTGTGTACTTTTTCACTATATTTTCTTATGGCAGTGGGTTTTTTGCATTTCAACCGTTAATCTTGTTTAAGTTGGTGTGTTTTTTCTATTAACTAATATACCTGCTTCTACTTAGTATCACCTATGCTCAACCAATTTTACTTTAATATAAGATCAGCTGTTTTTCACTAAACAACCCAAACACTAACCCAACTTGAAATAATATATTGCATTCCTCTTTTCATTGGATAACAGACATTTCAGTTTATTCGGATCATAAATCAAGTTTTGGTTCCAATTCTAGATAGAAATCAGTGGTAGAATGTTTGTTGTATCTTATAAGCTCATTGGAAGTAAACTTGCTTGACCCAAAAGTGTTCAGCTCAGCTCTTACAAGTAATGGATGCTTATGACTTGATACGTTTCCTTGTCAAGCACACGTTTGTATGTTGTAGTTGCAATGACCCTCTCATTCCTTAATTGCTCATTTCTGCTTTCCTGGTTTACATATATAATATTTATGTTTTTTTGCTTTAAGTTGAGATTTATGTTCTAAGGAATATGGGACTCAGATCATGTTTTGGTTGTTGCATGGGAGTCGGTTTTCTACCTTTTCAAATTTGAGATACTTTCCTGAGATAAAGTGGCATGCACTTATTTTGTCATCTCCCAAAGGAAATGAATTCTACCTGTTCCGTTAACTAATTTTAAACTTGCTTACTTTTGCAGGTCTTATCATGACGGAGAGCATTACAATAGTGTCCGCTCAAAGGATGACACCTGCTCTGGACCAGCCAGGCAAATTGTTATAAAGGTTTTTCTCGTTGTTTCAAGGACTTTATAATGACTCTAAGAACATATTACCTGTAATATTTATCCTATCCTTAGGGAGCGTTTGCAAACTCTTCTCACAGCTTATAAGAAATCTTAAAAGCTAAAGCTGTGAGGGAGCAACTTTAAAATTAAGTGATTCTGCCCCATCCACTTGAGTTTGCAAACACTCCGTAAGAAAATTTTAAATCTCTATTTGCACATTACGTACATTATTTATCCTTTCTACCTAGAATCTGATATCTTAGCTATGTCAAAAAGGGTGATGCTATTGTTTCGACTAAATCCGATCAACCAAAAGCATCTGCCAGGAGGTCTAGAAGAGGTGAAGGCACAACAAATGCTTTAGTTGAGGACACTGTTAAATTGGTCAAAGTTGGAAGTGGATGTGAAGATGAAAGTTTAGTTGAACAGGTATTTATCCCTAACCACATTAGAAGTACACAGATGTCCTAAACAAACCCTCTGCATCTCCTAGGGACGAATGCTTTTAATGTGTATACAGAATTGTAATGATTGTATAAGAATTAGTTTGTTTATGGAAGTTGCAAACATAAGTATAAAAGGTTTTAAAAGTGATAAATAAAATAAGAGTGAGAATTTGAGTTATTGGAGAGAGTGTGACGTAGAAAAAAATGGTACTTTTTTTTTTTAGGGTTTTTAGGGTATTTGTAACAGAATTCTAAATTTCAAAGTAGAACAGAATTTTGATTTCGACATCCCAAATCCAGTTTTTCTAATCCCAAATCAAACATACACCTATCCCTGTGCATAATACCCACATCCCAAACCAAGTCTAAAAGAAGAGTAAAATGAATCATGCACCAGATAAGAGGCTGCCACATTTTCTCAAATATGTTTTGTTCCCATAATGGATATTAATTTAAAATTTATAATATATCTTAATGCCATTTAGGCTTTACAACAAGTGGGTGGAGATGTGGATGCTGCAGTAGAAGTCCTTGTGGCTGAACAAGGATCTTCCGATCAGATAATTGCTGAAGATGAATCTTCTCATTTAGCAAAAACTTCTTATGGTAATGGTTGGCATTTATGTCTTCATTTATTCTGTTTAGTTATCTCGTAAATGTTGACTGTGTTTTATATGCTGTCTGAACATTTTATCCATTTGCAGATGTCATACTTGTTTACTCACATTATGAATTTTCTGCCATAAACTGATTATGAACAACTAATGAATCTCTCAAGAGTTTGATTTACAGTTTTCAGCACGTAATATTGTGGCTTTCTTTCTTAAAAAATATGATTTGGTTTCTCAGCATATGACTATATGTTATTTGCAATTTGTTTTTTATTAAAAACAAAAAACTGAAGTATGCAAGAAACTGATATGCTGATGGAACCACGCAAGGGAATCGGTTTGGCAAGATATACGAGAGGCGCGGGAAAGAGAAGAAAGCGGTGGAAGTTTGAATGCTGAAGATTTTCTATTTTTGTCCTTTATTTTTCGTATTATGTTTTAGCTTTATTTCCTTTTGAACTTCTGTGGCCCATTGGCTTGAGTTGCCGGACATATTTATTAGACGTGGGGTTGGGGTTTCAGTTTTTACGCATATTTTTTATATTGAGACTTTGCAACGTTTTGCTGTTGTTTGCTAGTTCAATTTCGTGCATTCATTCGAGATATCTAGCGCGCCTCGTAAGAGGTTTCATCAATTGGCCTCAGAGCCGGTTGTGAGAATCACACTTCCGCAGCCATGGTGACTAACAAAGAGATTCGAAGCTATCGAAAATTTCGTAACGCAATTGAGTAATGCTATGCTCGAGTTAGCGCGGCAACGCGGTGAGCGTTCGGAGGGTAGCGGGCGTCGGGATAGACGCTACGTTGGGGACAGAGACTCAGGGTCGAGGCGCTTTAAACGCCAGGACGAAGACTGCGTGCGTTTTGTCGACACACGAAGAGAGGAGTTCGGGGGGGCCGATCGGCGCGCGCGCAATGAACACACCGGGGACAACAGCCCGGATAGGGGAGCACGAAACCGAAACCGGTCACCACCACCAAGGGACGATAGAGAAAACTCGTACGATCAAGGAAATTTGTTTGACAACCCGGGCCCGTTTTATCGGGACGGATCAGAATCAGAAAACGGGGGAGAGGATGAGGACTCGGAGAACAATACGGAGGCTACGGAGGAAGAGTCGGTATGGAGAAGATACACGGAGGCGGTTCGCGATCACCGTCCTAAGGGGCTGCGAATTGACTTTCCAAAGTTTAATGGCAAAGACGCTATTAATTGGGTGGACCGGGCGGAAGAATACTTTGAATGGCAGGGCACTCGGATGAGGGACTGTGTTCAAATCGCCTCCTTCTACCTCTAGGGGGAAGCACGCCAATGGTGGTGATGGTTCAAGCAAATTATGGGGGACATGAACAGGATTGGTATGAGTTTAAAAGAGGGCTACTGAGTCGATTTGGAATGACCCAGCACGAAGACGCGAATGCAGCCATGAGTCTCATCAAACAAGTCGGGCAATTCCGGGATTACCCGAGGGAGTTTGAGAAGGCGATGAGTCGAGTGCCACACTGGCCGCATAGCGCACTACTCGGAACCTTCATGGCAGAGCTGAAACCGGAGCTAGCAACGGAACTTAAGATGTGGAAGCCTCAGAACTTGACTGACGCCATAGAATTGGCCACGCGCAAGGAGGAACAACTCCGGATTTCCCGTAACAATTACGGGTTCAACCGGCCAGGGCAGAACTACCCGCGACAAGGGCTAGGGCGTGGGGCCGTGCCGACCTCGCTACCGCCACCCACAAACGTACCGAGCCGAAGTGGGGGATCGAGAGGCAGTAATTCCGCCCTAGCTTTCGGACGGGGGCGAATACAACTCACTAATGAGGAGATCAGTCGAAGGCGACAGACGAGCTAATGCTTCACATGCAATGAAAAGTATTCTTGGAATCATGTTTCTCTGAATGCCAAGGTTATGAGCTTGATTGTGGACGATGTAGTGATAGACGACGATTATGACAAGCCACCAGTTTACGATGAGGAACTGAACGTCGACAAACCGAAAGTGGGCAAGAAAACCCACAATGACGAGAAGACCATGTTATTGACTGCACTAAATGGGCAAGCACGACCCCGTGCACTGAAATTCGAAGGCACCATAGGCCGCCAGCCCGTGACCATTCTCGTCGATAGCAGAGCAACGAATAACTTCATATCCGCGGACCTTGCCACGTATTTGCAACTACCGCAACGCGTGGGCACGCCCCCTATACCATTATGGTGGGGAACAGACAGAAATTACCATGTGACACATGGTATGAGAGGGTGCCGGTTTGTGTTCAAAGCATACGATTTCAGACAACATTCTACGGTCTTCCGATGCCTCATCTTGACGTGATTTTTGGCATGCCGTGGTTGGAAGCGATTTGCCCAATGTTTTCTTGATGCTAACGAGTTTTCCTGTCAGTTTTGGCTAGATGATAAGCCAATTACTCTCAAGGAAATAGGGTATATGACCCCCGAGCAAGTAGACGCAAGAAGCTTAGAACGTGAGAGGGCAAGGGTGGTGCAATGTTTTTATTGGCAGCTTCAGGGGTCAACGCGACAGATGGGTCGAATGGTGAGGGGCTGAAGGAAGAGGTGGAAATGCTGTTAGAAGAATTCCGATCGGTCTCGACTGCCACTGGGATGCTACCGCCACGCCGGGAATTCGATCATCGAATCCGTCTGGTTGATGAATCCAAGCCCATCAACGTGGTGCCATACAACTACGCCCATTACCCGAAAGAAGAAATCGAAAAGCAAGTGAACGAGATGATGGGCGCGGGTTTGATTTGTTACAGCACAAGCCCTTTTTCTTCGCCTGTATTGCTGGTTAAGAAGAAGGATAATACATGGCGATTTTGTACCGATTCTAGGGCATTGAATAACGCCACGATTAAGGATCATTATCCCATTCCCACAGTGGACGACATGCTAGATGAACTACACGGGGCTCAATTCTTTTCTAAGCTCGATTTACGGGCGGGATATCACCAGATTCGCATGCACCAGACGACATACATAAAACGGCTTTCCGGACGCACAATGGATATTACGAGTATTTGGTCATGCCGTTCGGGTTGAGCAATGCACCCTCCACTTTTCAGGCCATCATGAATCATATATTCCGGCCATATCTAAGAAGGTGCGTGGGGTGAACATCGGTCAGTTTGGTCACCGAACCGAACCGAATAAGCAAAACCGAACCAAACCGAAATTTTATTATTGGTAACCAAACCGACCGAATAACTGTGAAAACCGAATTGTAATAATATAACATAAAATTTTCAATAAAAAAATACAATCCATAAATTTCATGCACTAAATAACAACCACCTACAAGATCATTAAATAAAAGTCCTACCGAGTACACGCAAACGCGGTGTAATCAATTAATCATGTATTAAAAAAAATATTTATATAATAAATTAATAATTATATATTTAATAATTATATTTCGGTTATTCGGTTTTTGTCCGTCACCGAACTGAACCGAAAACCGGAATTTTATAAAATTAGAAACCGTAACCGAACCGAAATCCGAATAACCGAACCAAATTAGAAAATTCGCTTTGGTTCGGTCGGTTAATTCGGTTTCACCGAATTTTGCACACCCCTACTTGTATTTTTCGATGATATCTTAGTTACAGTAAATCTTGGAGTGAGCATTTGGGGCATTTGCGGACTGTTTTGTCTGTATTGGGTGAGCACCAATTCATCATCAAGCCGTCAAAGTGTTTCTTTGGGGTTCGGGAAGTGGAATACCTTGGCCATTTCATATCGGCCGAAGGGGTTCGGGTGGACCCGAGGAAAATTGAGGCGGTTCAAACATGGCCAACCCCGAGGAATGTGACGGAGTTGCGGGGATTCTTATGCCTCGCGGGGTACTACCGTAAGTTTTGTGCTAAGTTTGGGGAGAAGGCTCCTCCTTTGAATAACTTGACAAAGAACAACTTCGTTTGGTCACCCGAGGCACAACACGCGTTTGATTGAAGGAGACGATGAGTTCAACACCCGTGTTAGCTTTACCGAACTTCGAAGAGGAATTTGTGATCGAAACGGACGCCTGGGGACATGGCATAGGGGCTGTATTATCCCAGAATAAGCTGCTGGTGGCGTACATGAGCAAAGGGATCGCCGAATCGAAGAAGTCTTGGTCGGTTTACGAGAAAGAGACGCTAGCTTCTGGAAGCAATTTTGGGGTGGAGACCATACTTGGTGGGAAGGCGATTCAAGATAATTACTGATCAGAGAAGTTTGAGGTACTTGCTACAGCAGCGTATAAGGACCCCCGAGCAACAGAAGTGGATAGCCAAGTTGGTGGGGTTTGATTACGAGATCGTCTATCGCCCGGGAAAGGACAATGGGGCTGCTGACGCGCTGTCCTGGAGGAATCACAGCAATTCTCCTGTGCTGTTAACGGTCCTCTCGTTCCCCATGACGGGAATTTGGGTGGACATAGCTGAGGCGACGCAAAGAGATGCCGAACTGGGCCCGTTATGGGCTAAGGTGAATGATCCGAGCAGCGGGCCGTCAGAGGTCAGTCTTAAGCATGGTTGCTTGGCACGTCATGGACTTGTTTGGGTGCCTAAAGGGGTTCTTCGGGAGAAACTGTTAAGGGAGTTCCACGCCTCTGTTTTCGGGGGCCATTCGGGGATCTTGAGGACGTTCAAACCCGCTCAAACGCATTTTACAGCTATTTTATTGGCCCGAGCTGAAAAAGGATGTCGAAGCTTTCGTTTGAGCATGTGATACGTGCCAACGTAACAAGAGTGAGTGCAGGACGCCCGCCGGTTTATTAGCTCCGCTTCCATCCGGGAGCAAGTGTGGGTCGATATCTCAATAGACTTTATTACGGGTCTACCTCGTTCTAAGGGTGGTCGTGGATCGTTTGCCTAAGTATGCCCATTTCATTACATTGAGTCACCCGTATACGGCCAAGGACGTGGCTGATCTATTCGTCCGCCATATCGTTCGTCTGCATGGTATTCCGCATTCTATCGTCTCGGATTGTGATCGGGTGTTTGTGAGCGATTTTTGGCACGAGCTTCTCAAGCTGCAAGGCACGCAATTGAAATTGAGTTCCGCCTACCATCCTCAAAACAGATGGCCAGACGGAAGTGGTTAACCGATGTCTTGATCAATACCTCCGGTGTTTCACGCATATTAGGCCAAAGGAATGGGAGCGTTATTTAGCTTGGGCGGAATATTGGTATAACACCTCTTAACATCGGAGCATTGACATGACTACTTTTGAGGTCGTGTATGGGCGCCCCGCCGTTCCGATTCCGTTTCACGAGGCCGGTTCTACGGTTGTGCATGAGGTTGACGTACAACTCTGGGATCGCGATGCATTATTTCGAGAGCTCCGTTTCACTCTCGAGATCGCTCAAAATCGAATGAGGCAGTATGCTGATAGCAAACGTCGGCCGGAGGAGTTTCATGCTGATGATTTGTTATATCTTAAATTGCAACCATATCCTCAGCAGTCCCTTTTCAAGCGCATCAACCAGAAGCTAGCTTTCAAGTTCTATGGTCCGTTTCGGGTTCTTGAACAGATTGGGAGTGTCGCATATCGCTTGGAACTGCCACCGGACTCCCGGATTCACCCTGTGTTTCATGTGTCGCTGCTGCGCCGACGGATTGGCGACACTACAGTGGCTCATCCGACTTTGCCACCTTATTCCAGTGGCGGCGTGCCGGTGTTCGAACCTTCGGATATTATCGAGTATCGTTGGAGAATGTTGGAGAATGCGTGGCCGAGGTGGTGTTCGCGAAGCGCTAGTTCGGTGGAAGGGCATGAATGTGGAGGACGCAACTTGGGAAGCTGTTAAGGAGTTGAGCGCCCGCTTTCCAGATTTGAACCTTGAGGACAAGGTTCCACTTGAAGGGGGGGATGATGATGGAACCGAACAAGGGAATCGGTTTGGCAAGATATACGAGGCGCGGGAAAGAGAAGAAAGAGGTGGAAGTTTGAAAGCTGAAGATTTTCTATTTTTGTCCTTTATTTTTCGTATTATGTTTAGCGTTATTTCCTTTTGAACTTCTGTGGCCCATGGGCTTGAGTTGCTGAACATATTTATTAGGCGTGGGGTTTGTGTTTCAGTTTTTACGCATATTTTTGATATTGAGACTTTGCAGCGTTTGCTGTTGTTTGCTAGTTCAATTTCGTGCATTCATTCGATAATTTTAGCACGCCTCGTAAGAGGTTTCATCATATGCTTCCTTAATTAGTAGATGGCGTCATGCCTGAAATGTTGTGCTAAATGTCTTAGCAGAGCTGGTTTTAAAATGAGATGAAAGATTTTCCCTTTCAAGATTCTTTATGCTATGTAGCAATATTATACGGAGGGAGTATTAAGTAAATATAATCTTTCCATGTATCACTATTTATATGAACATATAATTTGTTGGCAACATATTTACTCGATTCATGTTACTAACTCTGATGTTTTCCAGAAGAGAGCCAAAATGAGAACTCTGATCAGCAAATATCGATGGTTGAAGACAATATATGCAAACCAGATTTACATGGCAATGATGCAGAAAAAAGTTACCAGAAAAATCTGCAACAGGATGAAAAGGTTTTATTATGTAAATGACAGACTGGAAAAATTATGAAGTACTATTAGCCTCTTATTACGTGCCTAGCTGATTGTTATTTACATTTTTATTTTGCTGCAGAAAGTTTCAAGAAACAAAGCCTGCCCGTGTGGCTCAAAAAAGAAGTATAAATCTTGCTGCGGTACAGTTTCTGCGAGATCTGTCAGATCACCAGTGTATGATTTTTAGTGATGCCTTATTTTTTTAATAATTCAATCACTTATCTGTTAATTATTTGGTTAATGATTTAGAGGAACACCACTTGGTCGATAAAAAAAGATGTTATGCTCTAGGATGCATCTTTCATTTATTGTCAACATGATTCTTCATTTATCTTTTTCACCGGGAGAGTTTAGCATAACCTTCTGTTCTTTTACCGGGCCCATTTTGTTATCAAATTTTACTTAAAAAACCAGCTTCAGGAAAAAGACCCTCCTTAAGTTTCCGTGGTAAAATATATAATGACAGTACATAATGCATTTAAAATTTTTAAGCTTCGTGATTAAAACTTTATTTACATTTGAGATAGCAGAATAACAAGAATGAATTCTTTATTTGCCTAATGGTATTGCCCTATATTGCTTAGTGCTGTGTTTGCCACACTTTCACTTTGGGTATAGATTTCAGTTTCTCTTAAATTATTTTTAATGAAAAGACTATCATATATAGGAGCAGCACCTGGGTGCACCAGTTGCCCGTGCAAATGGTGGACAAACTAATACCGTTTTGTGAAAACAACTAATACTGATTAACTAATACTACCTTTTACTTTTTAGTAAAAAAAAACTAATACCATTAAAAAATGTACTTGAATTGCATGGTGCAACTCGTGCATGGAAGTATTTGTCAATATACACACTGCAGTATGCGTTTACGTAGTCCAAAACATTATGCTCTCACTTCTATATGTTTCTTTTTATTAACACGATGGAATTATGTTGACAGTAACCAAACGGTTGACTATGGAAAGATCCGGAAGGATAGAAAGCTAGGTAGAAAAGGTGGTGTATCTGTTCCTAGTCAAGTTCATTCTGAGGGAGGGCCACCTGACATGGGTGCATTGTGCATCTGACCAAATCTTCCAGGTAATCCTGTTTCTTTCATGATTAATATTTAGGGTTAATAGCAAAATAAATTACGACAGTTTCACATGTTTTCAATTACAACATATGTTTATAAATTTGACAACCTTTCTAATTGTTGCAATTCCATGATTATCTTCTGGCGATGTATAAAATTGCAAAAAATTTAAAAGGGTGTGACTGATTGGAACAACAAAAGAAGTCGTGAATTCATTTGTAACTGTCTCGAAGATTTCTAGCATGAGTTTATGTTGTAATTGAAAAAAAAAAAGGTGAAAATGTCGTGATTTCTTATATACTTGATCCGAAATTTTATCGTGTTCTGCTGGATAATTCTGAATTTGTAATCTGATTCTTTTCATTTATCGTGTTCTATTGGTTTCACTTTTTATGTAGCTGAAATAAAATCTGCACTTTTGACAACTGCAGTCGATGACAAGTTGGTTTTGAAGTAGGGGTTGTATTCATTCCTGCAAAAAAACGAGGCAGGAAATTGGAATCTGAAGCAAATAACCAACTACAGAGTTTTGACCCGTAAGCTGTGGTTGATATAGATAGATACCCATGCAGAAGTGCATTATAGTTATACTACTTGTTGTTTTAAGAATAATGAAATCAACAACAAATGTCAAATGAACCTATATAGTTATTGTTGTTTTGATTATGAAAAAAGTAAATGTTGTTGTGTTTTAATGAAGCTAAGCGACGGTTTGAGTGGTAAATAATTGTGTCATATATATATATATTGTTATTGTTCATTTAAAGTTGAAATATTGTTGTTGGTCATTTATATATATATATATATATATATATATATATATATATATATATATATATATATATATATATATATATATATGGTATCATATTTTCATAAGGATCGTGCAAAAATCTATATCAAATAGTATCTTGTGGATCTTTTACAAACACAGATAGGAAGTTACTGAGAAATTCCATAGTCTATGAGTTAACTTGAAAAAAGTTTTTACGCCCACAAACGTCTGTGCCAATTTATCGCCAATATGGCTAGTTAACTCATAGATATCACTAGAAAACTCAAACCTATCGGTTAAACCAACTCTACCTTTTGATGTATCAAATTACAAATCAAAATAGGAATATAATTCCAAATGCACATGATAGTAGAGTATAATTAAGTCAGGTCATGATTCTATACAAGTAATCTAGCCAACCATTGAGGCGACGATCAACATAAAATAAAAAATTTTAAAACAGAAATTAAATAACAATATACCATTAAAGAGCCACTAGCATAAACAAGTTTATGAACAATAATATTACAAGGTTACAAGGTTGCACACTAGAGAGGGATTTAGAGAGAGAAAGAGGGGGCGAATCTAAACTCGAGCATACCTCTAAAATAAAAAACGAAACTATTTATAGAGGAGAAAGAGCAGGAAATTAACCCCGTACTTCAAACTCAAAAATAAAATAAAGGTGAATAGTAAAAAGTGTGAATAGTGTTTTTACTATTCATGAACAGTTCTTTGTCTGCTGATGTAAGCAATGACGAAATTTAATTTTGTCTAGTACTGTAGTCACATCTTGCAAACATGTGCTAAGTCAAAATTTTCTTTAGATCGCCATCAAAGAAGCTTGCTTTTTCAGGAGCATAAAAGTCTCCTTAAATCCTGCCAATTGTTGACGATTATTAAACCATTCTTCATTTCTTCTAATTGAGGCTTCAATCCATGGAATCCATTCTTCCAAAACTCTTATCTTCTTTTTAAGAATTTTAAGATAATTATTATTTTTAATAACATTATTTTCATTATCAATGAAAATATCAGAAGGAGTTCTCCAGATATTATAATGTAGCACTCTTGTATCACTCAAGAGGTAGAATAACCTAGAACGGATTATTCCATGTTGAATGTCTCATCCTTCCGTTGAAATGAATGGAAAGAAACCATTTGGATAAGATCCCATCAATATTTTCTTTCTTTTATTTTCCCTTTAAGAGAATTCTTCAAGAGATCAAAACTTTCTTGAATAGAAAATTCTTGATCATCTTCATTTGGATCCTGAGCATCTTGTAGGTCAGATCCAGAAATCATAGAAACGTCTTATTTTGAATAAGAAAAATCAATATCCTTGAATAAATCATTTTTAATATGGTCCATATAAAGATCCATAATTTTTTCCTTTGAAAATATACCAAAATACTTCTTAGAGTATTCAGAGAATGATGGAAGAGAACTAGAAGTTTTGTCAACAGAATTCTTTTTGTATTCTTCCATTTTGGATTTAAATCCTTATAATATTTTCTTGTAATGGCGACTCATTAGAGCCAGGAGTAATAACATTTAAGTTATTTCAAAATCTTGTTGTATGGATTCTCCATAAACAAGGTGTACCATATTCAGTATAACCGAACTCTGGTTTCCATTTTCAAACTCATGGGATTCCAGAATCAACAAAAACATACAAGTAGTTTTACCACTTGTATTATGAGACTTTAAGTCTAAAGAAATAATAGAATATTCTTCTAAAAGATTTCTAACCTCTTCAGACAAAATATCTGCCAATGCTCCAAAATTTCCCCACCAGATAAAAAGCCAATTAGGAATTTGATTTTTGCTAATATTTTCACAAATTTTTATTAGCGAGGTATGAGAATGCTTAGCATTCTGATACAATAAAGTCTTATAAAAACTTTGTAAGTAATCCCAGTAATTGTACTGGTAAGTAGTGTGCGTGACCTCATTGGTCATGCTCCTTTCTGTAAAAGGTGAAGTTCCTCATTCTTGGATGGAGATGATCTTTTTAATAATAAATTTAGAGTAATTAATAACTTTACTCTTTGGAGGAAAATGCTGAATTTCAACACTTCCGAGGCTAATGAGAATATTCTCATAAAATCCTCTGGTTTTATAAGTCTCCACATTCCAATTTGAATTTGGAAAATACTTTTCTATAAGAATCCATGTGGACTCTTTAATCTTTTTATCGCCATCTTCAATAATAAGAATTAATTCTTTCTTAGTAGAATCAAAGAATTTGTATTCTTTTTGAGCAACTGAAGAGTATGATTCTCCATCATCAGGCTTTGAAGAATTGTTCTCAATTAGCACATTTCTACTACGTTGTTTAAGGAACTCCTGGAATTCCTTTTGGACATTTTCTCCTTTTGAAGAAGAACCAATACCAGAAATGTTCTGGTTGTAAAGGGAATTCTTCCCAAGTTGTATAATAGGAGGGCCTCTGCCTCCTCTTCCTCTATAAGAGGAATAATGACCTCTTCTAGAATGACTCATAACTGTCATGAAGAAATAAATTCACGGGTTAAAAAATCTGGAAGATGATTTCCCCTGCTTATAGACTTAAAATCAAAATAAGCAAGATGAGATTGTCATCGAGCAAACATTTGCTTAGAAACATTATGTTCAAAGTCTTTAAAGAACATAAAAGTAGCAGCTCTACAATCAGTTTTAATGGTAAATTTTTTATTGTATAAATCATCCTGAAATTTAAGTACGCATTTAACAATAACCAAAATTTCTTTAGCCATAGTAGAATAATTCTTTTTGAGCACTATTCCATTTACCAGAATAAAATCTAATAATATATTTGATGTTATTATCAGGGTTAATTTATTTTAAGATACCACCATGTAGGTCCCGAACGGGTTTAGTGAGGGCAGAAGTCTAGAGGGGAGGGGTGAATAGACTTAAAAACTTTTGTGCAGATCGTGTGAGGGCGATTAGCTTTGATCGAGTCGCGAGTGAATCGGTTTGGGCGATAACCAACTTACTAATCGCTGAAGGCGGTCGATTCGAACTATCGGTTTAACTGATGTGTCGCGAAGCTTAAGTTTTACTGTGTGAAAAACTTGTTTTTGATAAATCGATTCCAAGGTTAATCTTTTAATCGGTTGATCAAGTGTCAAGTTTGATCGGATCGAAGCTTGGTGCTAATCGATCTCAACTTGGAATATGTATGCGCTTTTAAAGGTTGTGTGCGATTGTGTAATCGCTTAATCAAAGCGGTAAAGGCACACAAGATTTATAGTGGTTCGGACAAACCATCCTACATCCACTCTTCCCTATCACAAGGGGCACCTACTTAACCAACTGGACTTTGTTTTTATGTGTAAGTCCAACACAAAGACAACAACTAGATGTTTAAGGAGTTCACACTCAACCGATCCCGCAGAGATCGAAACTAGAAACCCTAGTCGAAATCTTGCTAAACAACTTAACCTAACTTGGGGGTTTGGGTAAGATTGTTTTTTGTTCCAACTATGAAATCTTTTCTTGATAAAGCGACCTAACAACTAGATGAAAAGATTTCTATGCTAAGAACTTATGGGATGAACACTTAATAAAAATTAATCTTCTTGTTCGTGTTCTTGTGCGGAAATCGATATTAGCTTGAGCTTCTTGATTGTTCAAAATTTTCGTTGTTTTCACTCTAAAGTGTAATCCCATATATATAGACCTTGAAATCAAAGAGCCGTTGGAGAGCAATTTGAATTTCGGGCTATATTTGGTAGACTTGCGTGCTTGATGTGACGAGCTTCGTGAACGCGGCATGGCCAAAAGCGTGAATTTATATTTTGTAGCCGTTCTGAGAGAGGTAGCATCAAATCCCCGCGCAATTGCGGCTCCGATCATACGTGTCTTGTTCTTATTGGATAGCGGACTCACTTTTTCGGTGTTGTTCTTCCAACTAAGATTGACATTCTTCTTGTTCAGATCATCGACGTATGATTAGGTGAAACATCAGATTTCACCGGTGGTGACTTTGATCGGTCGGAAGCGGTCGATCTACGATGGAGTCTTACGGTCTTTGGTTGACTTAGCTTCAACTAGCGGACTTCGGTGATGTAGGTCTTCCAGTCCGATCTTCCGGAAGTCATCGATCTTCAAGTATTCCGAGTTTGAGCTTTATGACTTGTTTGAGATATCGACTAGATCGGATCGATCGATCTTCTGTTCTTCTCTAAAGATTCGGCCCGGCTTGATATCGGTTTGTTCTTTGAGTCTTCAGATCTGACCTATACATATTGAGTTTCCCCCTCAATATGTGACCTATTTATTTCATCAGTTGTTCTATACAATCATTATCAACTGGTCTCCTATAGCAGGTAATATAAACATCAGTCAGCTAACAGGTCTGACTGGTCCTATTACATGTGTTTTTGGAACTTTCATCAAAACTATAAATTTCCCAACACACCATACCCTAATTATTAGGCATCAGTTTCAACAGTTTTTTCCCATAAGGGATTAGCAAGCATAAGACAAGGAATGTTTTTAATCTTTTCTTTAATATTAATAACGACCTTAGTATGATTATCATTCCAAGGAGAAGGATTCTTTTTAAGTCTATCATATAAGATAGCAGAATCTTCAGCAATATTTTTAATATAAGAAGATACATAATTAAGACTTCCTAAAAATCTTTGTAGCTGAGTTTTATCAGTCATAATATCAGGAAATTTATTACTAAATTCAATACTTCGTTGAATAGGAATAATATTACCTTTGTCAATTATATGACCAAGAAATTTAACTTTAGTTTGGAATAAAACCATTTTAGGTTTTGAAATAACTAAACCATTTTTAATAACTAAGTTTTTGAACGTATCGAGGTGTTTAAAATGTATTTCAATATCTTTAGAAAATACAAAGATGTCATCAATATAGACAATAATAAAATCACTATAGGGATTAAAAATATCATTCATAATTTGCTGAAATTCTGAAGGAGCATTCTTAAGACCAAAAGGCATAACAGTCCATTTGTAATGACCAAATGGAACATTGAAGGCAGTTTTATACCTATCAGGTTGATTAATCTGAATTTGCCAAAAACCTGATTTTAAATCAAATTTAGAGAAGACAAGACCATTGACTAATCTGTCAAGAAGATCTTTCTTATTAGGAATATGATGTCTAATCCATTTTAAAACCTTATTAAGAGGTTTATAATTAATAACTAATCTAGGAACTCCACGTTCCTGTTCAGAATGCTTATTAACATAAAAAATAGTACAAGACCAAGGGAATTTAGAAGGAGTAATAAGCTTCTTCTGTAATAAGGAAGATATTTCCTTTTTGCATAACTCTAAATATTCAGAGTTAATTTGACAAGGTCTAGACTTAGTCGGAATTTTATTCTCTTTGAAATCTTCTTCATAAGGAAGAGAAACTATATGTTTCTTTCTATCCCAAAAAGCATTAGGAAAATCATTGCAAATCTCAATAGAAAATTTATTATTTAAAAGTTTGATTTTATCCTGAAGCTTAGGATTCTTTAATCTATCATTAATAGTGATAGAATTAAGCTCATCTTTAAGAAAATTAATTTGATAATTTTTATTGTTAATTTGATCTTGAATCAAATTAAGAACCTTATGAATAGGTTTAGTAATAAACTTAAAAGTAATAGGTTTACCTTTATAGGTACCTGTAATACTTCATTCACTGACAAAGGTAAGAGGATAAATTTTAAATAGAAAAGGAAGACTAATAATCATTTGAATAATAATGTCTTCAGCAATAAGAAAGTCATTAGAAATACAACAACCATCAACTCAAACATAAGCATTTTTAAGCTTATAATTAATTTTTAAAGAACCTCCACCTGCATGAGAAAGGGAGTGAGTAGTATTTTCAAAGAACTTAGTAGGAATTATTCCTAGTTGTATGAAACTTAAGTTAGCACCACTATCAATCATAGCGACAAAATCTTTCTTATAGGAGTTATTTATAAGAAGAGAAATCTTGGTATACCATTTTTGAGATATAATCATGTTAATAGTAGATAAATAATTTTTATCAATATTAACATTATTACTAGTATCTAAGAATTATGAAAGAGCATTAGAGCTAGTTTCACTATCTTCGATTTTCTCTTTCCTTTCTCAATAAAAGAAAGACGAGTAGAAAGGTTAGAATTTTGGTTTTGAAGAATCTTGACATTAGTCTTAAGATTATTAATCTCATGAACTAAATCATTAATAGTCACATGATTATTTTTAATATTCTTAAGGCGAAGAAGTTTTTCTAATTCACCCATATTATAATAATTACTATCATTCTTATTAGAAAGACTGGTTTTATTATTTTCTTCATTCTTATAAGAAGAATCATGCAATTGTTCAATGATTTTATCTCTTAAACCAGAATCTTTAATATGATTAAGAAATTCTAAAATGTTATTATCAGTCAAGACGCTAATATTCATATCTTAAAATTGACTCATCAGTTTATAATACTCATTATCAATATTATTATCAGTATTACTGATACAGTTAAAACAAGACTTTCCAAGCATATAATCATTGCATTTATCCTTATCAGACTTAACAGAAACTTCATCATCAGATGTAGATTCAATAGAAGAGCAGTCATTATAAGACTTTTCTAATTTTGAATCAGTATTAGGATTCATAACGATTTTAAAAAGAGTTTCTTTGAGCTCATCATTAATATCAAGATTTTTAATCTTGTCTTTAGCATATCACTAATTAGCATAATGACAAGGCCCATTACATTTTTTACAAATGATTGTATTATATTTTTTCTTTTTAGAAAATTTTCTTTTATTTTTATCATGTTCATGATCTTTTTCTTTATGCTTATTATTAGAATGATGTTTACTTTTCTTATAAGTAGATTTATGTTTAAAATTTCTTTTATTAGTTTTAGACAAACTAGAATTAGGATTATCTAATCCAAATTGGTCACAGAATTGACCTGATTGTTTTCTTTCCAAAAGATTGTCTTTTTTGATTTGATTTCTTAATTTGATTGCATTGTTATTACTTGGTTACAACATCAACAATGGGTATCATGTGAGGTGAGTTGAGGAGGTGAGGGCAATCAATTGCTTACTTCTATTCCCATTATCAATGTATCAAACCTACCAACCAACATCAATAGAATTAATTCCCATTACCCACTTCCATTACCCCCAACCAAGCGGGCCCTCATTTATGCTAAAAAGATAATATCTCATTATCTTATTTACATGTTTTTTAATTTTGATATGCCTGAATGATTGTGATGGTCCCGGTAGGAAAACCCATTTTGCGCGTGCGGAAGCAAAACATTTCGTTGCGATGCATATAAAAATAGGGGTGAAGGAATGGTGATTACATATTTTTTACGTTTTAAGCTCATGTGTTGTGTTTTGCTTATAATCGAATGCATATGACAATATAAGAACATAAAGCAATAAAGAACACAACAAAGTATAGTGGTTCGGAGACTCAAGCTCCTACATCCACTCTCCCTGGTCCTAGGGAAATTCCTTCCAACTGGACTTATCACCCTCTCGGGTTCGCCTCGGGACTTATCACCCTCCACGGGATTGCCTACAGATGTTTACCGAGTTCACACTCCAATCGGGACTTATCACCCTCACTCGGGATTGCCTACCCTCCCTTTCGGGATTGTTAGATGTTTAACGAGTTAACACTCACCTACAAACTTAACCGACTGATTTGGGTAAGGTTTGTTTGGTTTCCAACTAGGTTGAGATTTTCCCTTACATTTGTTTAGCCTCAATGCTAAGGATGGGAAAATCTCTCTAAGCTTAGGATACATCGTGGGTTGCTTAGATTGGGTTCTAGAACACTCTTGAATATATGCGTTTATTTCTTTCTTCTGTGTTCTATGGTGGGAATGCTAGATGATTTGGCTTGATGGATGTTTCACGCATTTTTCCACACTTGATAATGAATGAAGATCTTGTATTTATAGTGTGGATTTGAATGTTACCGTTGGATGGAGTCACATTCAAATCCATACTATTCTGTAGCTTCTTGCAGCTTTTCCAGGCTGGTTGTCTTCCTCTCATTGGTCCACGTCAGCTGATTCTAACGGCTGTATTCCTCAGATTCCTCGCCTTGGAATCATTCAGGATTCTCTGAGTCTCAGTGTCTTCAGTCTATCTGAGCCTTCAGGTCTATCTGAGCCTTCATCTGTCTTCTCTTGGCCGGACCTTGTCGATGAGCATCTTGACACTCAGTGACCGAGTTCATTCTCTTCGTATATCCATCGACCTTCAGGTCACTTTGACTCAGGCTATCTGATTTCTTCTTTGCCTGATCTGATCAGCTCGACTGATCAGATCATCATATCTTCAGTTCAGCATCTCAGGATAGCATCAGGTCAGTACATCAGTTTAGCATATCAGGTTTATCACATCTGATCTCAATCACGTCTGATTTTGATCATCTGCTCATCTTCATATCTGATCTCGATCACGTCTGATCTCGATCAGTCTCATCTGCTCCTCTTCTGATCTGCAACCTTCTCTTACGATCTTATCGATCACCGGCTTAACTTTTCTCCTCTTCCGAGTTTGCCTGACTCATCGCTTAACTTTCGAACTCATCTAACTTTCATCGATCTCGTCGGTCTAAATGCTGACCTCGTCGATCTCGATCATCTACTTCTGATTCCGTGAGTTCCCCCTCAACTTGTTATCTGTAAATTAGTTTCAATAACACAAGTTGATAATGTTTTGGCATAATTCATCAAAACTAAAATATCCCAACAATTTCCCCCTTTTTTTTGATAATGGCCTTGAAAACATTAAAATATATGCATTTTTAAAGAAACGGGTTTTCTTTTAAAAAGATCAGTTCAGGTGATCACATTAAAAGTGATCTTTTGAACTCCTGCTCTGATACCACTTGATGGTCCCGGTAGGAAAACCCATTTTACGCGTGCGGAAGCAAAACATTTCGTTGCGATGCATATAAAAATAGGGGTGAAGGAATGGTGATTACAGATTTTTTACGTTTTAAGCTCATGTGTTGTGTTTTGCTTATAATCGAATGCATATGACAATATAAGAACATAAAGCAATAAAGAACACAACAATGTATAGTGGTTCGGAGACTCAAGCTCCTACATCCACTCTCCCTGGTCCTAGGGAAATTCCTTCCAACTGGACTTATCACCCTCTCGGGTTCGCCTCGGGACTTATCACCCTCCACGGGATTGCCTACAGATGTTTACCGAGTTCACACTCCAATCGGGACTTATCACCCTCACTCGGGATTGCCTACCCTCCCTTTCGGGATTGTTAGATGTTTAACGAGTTCACACTCACCTACAAACTTAACCGACTGATTTGGGTAAGATTTGTTTGGTTTCCAACTAGGTTGAGATTTTCCCTTACATTTGTTTAGCCTCAATGCTAAGGATGGGAAAATCTCTCTAAGCTTAGGATACATCGTGGGTTGCTTAGATTGGGTTCTAGAACACTCTTGAATATATGCGTGTATTTCTTTCTTCTGTGTTCTATGGTGGGAATGCTAGATGATTTGGCTTGATGGATGTTTTACGCATTTTTCCACACTTGATAATGAATGAAGATCTTGTATTTATAGTGTGGATTTGAATGTTACCGTTGGATGGAGTCACATTCAAATCCATACTATTCTCAGAAACTCTTCTGCGGCTTTTCCAGTCGGTTGTCTTCCTCTCATTGGTCCACGTCGGTGATTCTAACGGCTATATTCCTCGATTCCTCGCCTTGGAATCATTCAGGATTCTCGAGTCTCGGTGTCTTGATCTATCGAGCCTTGGTGACTTCTCTCTTATTGGACCTTATACGTCGAATAATCTTGACGCCGACCGAGTTCGGTGAGTTCGATTCTCTGGTCCCATCATCGACCTTCATATCACTTTATTTCGGGTTATCGATTTCTTCTTTGCTTCGATCGATCGGCTCATTGATCGAATCATCATATCTTCGATTGAAGATCTCGGGATAGCATCGGTCGATTACATCGATTTTAGCATATCGGGTTTATCACATCGATCTCAATCACGTCGATTTTGATCATCCGCTTTCGTCTTCATATCGATCGATCTCGATCTCGGCTCGATCTCGTCGGTCTCATCACTCCATACGATCGCAACCTTCTCTTGATCTTACGATCGGTGGCTTAACTTTTCTTCTCTTACGATTTTGCATTTCATGGTTAACTTCGAACTCATCTAACTCATCGATCTCGTCGGTCTAAATCTCAGCGACCTCGTCGATCTCGATCATCTACTTCTGATTCCGTGAGTTCCCCCTCAACTTTTTTCTTTCGTTCCCCCTCAACTTGTTATCTGTAAATTAGCTTCAATAACACAAGTTGATAATGTTTTGGCATAATTCATCAAAACTAAAATATCCCAACAGATTGTCTCTGAATTAATTGTTGAGAAATTAAGCATTTGGTGATGAATCCTTTGAGAGATTCATTACTGAAGAAATTGTTGGGAGACTCATTATGTATGGAAATTGTTAGGAGATAAAACCAATCTTGTAAAAGGATAAACTGAAACCTGAGTATAGGTTAAGTATGTTTGTAACAAGATAGGTTTTGGCATCATCAAAAAGGGGGAAATTGTTGTGAGATGAATTTAATAAAGATATGATTTTGATTAGATCCCAAAACCCATGAGTATGACATGTTCAGGATAATCTTGATAGTTGAGTCAGGATTCAGTTTTTAGAGTATTCAGGATGTTATCTGCAAAATGTATAGTCAGCAGATATAAATCAGGTTAGGATCTGAAGATTCTGAAGAACTCAGTAAGTTTCTGAAGAAACCAAAGTTTCAAAGATGAAATCGAGGAACCAAGACTTCGACATGAAGACTCGAGATATCGGTCAAGATATCCGTGAAGACTCGTAAGACATCAAGACTCGTAAGACGTCAAGACTCAAATGACCCTGAAAACTCAGAAGACCCTGAAGACTCAGAAGACTCTAAAGACACGTAAGATGTAAGACGTAAGACCAAGAATCAAGATCAAGAATACTCGGCACGAAGAATTAATGATGACTCAAAGAATGTATCAATGCTCAAGATAAAACCTCAATGTTCCGAGGCAATCAAAATATCTATCCAAGGATGCAATCTCGAGAAGATCGCAATTCCTTAGAAAAATAGATATTTGCCAAGACATTCAAATGCAGATAAAATGAACTAAGACAAAGTGTTGTTAAGGTTATATCACTCAGAGATTGTAACCAGAAAGAGCCGTTGAGTTGACTACCTATAACTGGAGACAAAAGTCAAAAAGAGGAAGACAACACTGTACCATACTGACACTGACAGCGACAGGTCATTGAAAAGATGTCAGGAGTACTAAGTTCCAGACTGCAAAAAGTGAAGACCGGCTACATGAAAGGCTATTGCCTAAAACGTGTTAGGGAGTGTCAAACCCTAAATATAGCCGTTTCTCACACACCATAAGAGGAAACTCACGAAGCTATCTCTTCCAATAGATAGTTTTCAAGAGTGACCTTGGTGTATGCCTATAAATACTTGTGACCCTCTACATTGTAAGGTTACGGGAAATTTGTAAGCAACTCAAGAGCTCAAACTTATTATTGCAAGTTGAAGCACTCGAAAAACCAAGAATTTCCCAAGTGCTTTAAATCGAAGAGAGCTCAGTCCACTAAGCCTAGCTTGATAAGATATATCCAAAGCTTAGTCGAGATATCCTAGCCTTCGCATTGTGCTTATTGTAAAGGATATCTCATCCTAAATGGAAACCAACCAAGAAACCCCAAACCCTTTGTAAGGTAGTTTGAGTGTGATTGTTGGTGAGATTGGAGTTGTAAAGAGTTAGTAAACTATAAGGAGGTAGTCAGAAAGCTCTATAGGAGAAGTGAGTAATCTATCTTGGATAGACAGAAAGCTTGTGTGTGTTTTGAGTTAGTAAACTACAGAGGTAGTCAGAAAGCTCAAAATAGAAAGGTTAGTAAACTACAGAGGTAGTCAGAAAACCTTAGGAGGTGATTAGTGAATTTCTCTGAAGAGTCAGAGAGAGTGGACGTAGGAGCTTGAGTCTCTGAACCACTATAACTTGCTGTGTTCTTTGCTTTCTGTTTTGCTTGATTTATCTGTTGCATTACTTTGTTTTGAAAGCATATTTTCACTGATATTTCAGTTGGAATCAATCCACTGAAAGGTGCATATAATTGAATCACAACCTAATCACTATTCCATTAAAGGAAGGTTTTCAGCAAAAGCTTAAAACGAGTATAAACTAAGGGCCAACCATTCCGCACATCTGAGTAGCTAGAACAGATAGTTACCAAACTGAACTTACTCCTCTGAGGGTTCAGTAAGTTAGTTATCTGATCCAGGCAACTCAGAATCTCTGAAAACTCAGGACTCAGTTGGGATTATCTGAGGTATCTGAAAGCAGCTCAGGATCACTGTCTCAGGTAGACTTTGACTCAGAGCGATTTGTGCTTCTCAGGACCAAATCATTAGGACAACCTGACCCAAGCTGACCTCAGTAAAAGAAAAGTTTTAAAAACACTGAACACGTGTATTCCCCCCATACACGTGTAAGACTCGTTTACACCGGGACCAACAAGTGGTATCAGAGTAGTGGTTCAACTTGACCACCTTCTTTGTTGACCAAAGTCTTATTTGCTAAAATTACTTGTGGTCTATCTGAACTGATCTTATTTGCTGAATTTTTAAAAGAATCAGATAAAAATGTCTTCTAAGAAACTTCCCATGTTCTCAGTAGAGAACTATGATTTATGGAGACTGAGAATGCAGACTCACCTGTATTCTAAACATGAACGTATGTGGAGAGTGGTCTCTAAAGGGCCATTCCAATTTACTGTGGTGAATCCCAGAGGAACAGAAAATGAGAGAAACGATCCCATAACATAATTTCCTAAGTCTGATGACCAACTGACTCCTGAGGAGAGGAAGTTAGTCAATCTAAACTATATTGCTAAAGACATATTATACAGTACAATTGATGATGGTGTGATGGGAATGATCTCTCACTGTAATACTGCAAAAGAAATTTGGGATACACTAGCTGTAATGTGCCAAGGCACATATCATATCAAGGAAAACAAACTTTCAGTTGCAATTGGAAAGTTTGATAGTTTTGAAATGGATAAAGGTGAATCTATAGACAAATTGGAAGTCAGATTCACTAGCATTATGAATGATCTAAATGCACTTGTAAAGAAATATCCACAGAGAGAAGTTGCATTGAAAATTCTTAGAGGTCTTTCTAAGAAATGGGATATACATGCCGTGGTGATTGAAAACACCAAAAATATTAATTCAATGCCATATCAACAAGTCTTCTCTGAGCTGAAGGCCTATGAGTTCGTAATTGATAAGAAATCTAAAAAGGCTGACAGCAAAGATGATTCATCATCTAGTAAGAATGTGGCTTTCAAGGCCAAAGATAAAACCTGTAAAACTAGAGAGTCTGAGAACTCCCTTGCTAAGAATCAGGATGAGCTTGAGGATAAGCTAGCACTGATGGCAAGGAGGTTTGAAAGACTTAATAGTCAATATGGAAAATATAAAAACTATTACAGGAATCACAGGTACCAGAAGAAACCTGAGGACAAACCAACTGAGAAGAGAAAGGACCTGAAAGCTGAAGGGTCTTCATCAAGAAAGAAGGACTCCAAGTCCAAAGAAGAAAATGATCAGGATGATGATGCCAACAGATGCTAAAATTGCCAAAAAAAAGGTCACTTCCAGTATGATTGTCCTGACCTGAGTGCTAAGGAGAGAAGAGAAATACAGGCTAAAAGAGACAAGAAGTTCTCCAACAGAAAAGCCATGGTTGCAGAAGAAGAACATTCTGAGGAGGGATCTAGCTCTTCGATGAAATATTCTCGAGAAAGAAAAAGTGATGATCTCTCGCTTTAATGGTCGCTGAGGAGGTAAACTCTTCTTTCTCTTTGTTGTTGCTCCTACACTAGCACAAGAGTTGTCAAGTTCCACCAGAAAATAATATTTTGACCGATGGATTCTTTTGAGAATCTAATGAAGGACTATCTTTTTCTACAAGAACTGCTAAATGAAACTCAAGAGCGTAATAAAAGAACAAGGTTGAAAATCTTAAATGGAAAGACTCTAGCAATCTGAAATCACTTCTCAATTAATGGGAGCTATTTGATGAACTGGATGTTCTCAAAGTACAACTCTCGAGAAAAGAGAAGTTGATAGTGACCCTGAATGAAAAGCTAGAGAAATCTACTAAAGAGATTCAAATTTGATCGTAACTAAGTTCAATGACCTCTCCGAGAAGCATGAAACTCTACTGAACTGTGAGGATAGTCTTGTGAGAAAAACTAACTCTATTGAATATCGCATCTAAAGTAATAGATGAAATTCGGATCTACCGTAGATCCGCCACTATAAAAATCTGGATTGGGATACATTCTAGGGGAACCTCACAAGGTCATCCAATCTTTGCATCAAGTAGCAAGAAGACAATCTTTGTAAAACTAGTGGCACCTACACTTCAAATCAAGAAATGCCCAAGGTTGTAGACAAGGGAAAAGGACCTATGGTTCCAGTAAAACTGAATGATCAGGTAAGAAAGTCCAAACCTCAGGTGAAGGCTAGAAAACCTGAGCACTCAGTTGGAAAATTTCAGGCAAGTACTTCGAAGCCTCAGGCTAAGAATGCAAACCTGAAAGGATCTGCAGACCGAGCCATCGAGGAAATCTTCGAAAAAAAGAAACACTTTCAAAGAGACATTCTCAATCAAGAGACCAAGTCCTCGATATCTTGAAAGACCCAATTTCAAAGATCAGCAACCCCCGAACCCCACTTGCCTAAGGGTAAAGGTTACCTGAACCCGAGTCAACAAAGATTCAGACCGGCTGCACAGAAGCCAAAGCAACTGAACAAAAGGCTTGTATCAAAGAAAAACTCTAAGGTTCATGTTCATGCTAAGGCTAGCACTCATACACAGGAAACTGCTAAGGCACCCAGAGTAGTAAATGTGTATGTTGATGTTTATGGAAGACAAAGCAGCCACTCTAAAGTTATTAGAGTTGTCAGGCAGATTTGGATTCCGAAAGGTACAGCTAACCTTGTAGGACCCTACACAAATTGGGTACCTAAGAATTGATCTATTTTTCAGGATGAAAACAAGGGCACTAAGCTGATTAAAGATCACATAGCACTGATGAGCAGAGATGAAAAAGCCCCTGATGTATGGTATCTTGACAGTGGATGCTCAAGACATATGGCGAGATTCAAGAAGATACTCAAAGGACTATGTTGAACAAAGAGGCCCTCGGATCACTTTTTGGAGATAACTCCAAGGGATGAGATCAAGGATATGGAACTTTGGAAATCGACTCAGTTCATATCCATGGTGTTTCATATGTATCTGGATTGAAGCATAACTTGCTTTCAATAAGCCAATTCTGTGATAAGGGTTTTAATGTTGAGTTCTCTAAGAACTTATGTAATGTTAGCATGTGGATATCAGACATTACTTCATCAGAGATCATGTCGAGAAAAAGGACATCAGGATGGAGAAAATTCATACTGATAAGCAGAGAGCTGATATCTTGACTAAACCCTTGGCTGAATCAAGATTTTAGGAACTATCAGTTGAATTAGGGATGTTGGATCCAGGTGTATAGAGTAAATCTGAAAAATTGAAGGTTTTCAGATGCATGAAATTTTCTCAGAATTCTACTGAGAAACTCAGGATAAAATTGGAAATCTTGAATCGAGTCTCGAGAAAACTTCGAGTTCTTCAAGGTCAAGATTTCCGAAGAGCATCTTGAACCCATTCAATTTTCGGATCATCTTGACATTTTATCAAGGTCAATACTCAGTAAGACTAATAGAGGGAAATTAGTCTGAAGAAGTAATGACTCATGCGACTCATTTATTGCTCAGTAATCATTTGCAATAAATACAAAACACCTGAAGAATGTTTTTGGGCGGGATCTTTGAAATTCCTAAGAAGGTCAACAATCATTAAATGCTCTGTTACATTTAATAACCAATGAGGTTAAAATGGCGGCTTACTTTTCGGAGATCGACCTTTCGTATACCCGATTAATTCACGATTAACCTTAACTGTTGTTTTTCACCTAACCGGTACGATTCCCCACGATCTCAAACTATATATTGTTTAAGAAGCCATTTAAGCCAATTTTATTAAACCCTTCGTTCCCAAAATCCTCTACAAAATAAAATCCTCTTTTACCCAGAAAAGCTTCATCGCTCCAAACCCTAAATCTTCAAATCTCAAAATGGCTCCTACCATATTCGAAAGATTGGCCGAGACAAATAAGCCATGGTATGAATTTGTGGTGTCTCTGGAGAGTACTTCAAACGCCAAACATGAAGAAGAGGCTCTTCATTTGATCCGATTGGCGAAATTGACGAATCTAGTCGCGAACCGACCGGAGGCGGAGTATACTCGCGAGGTTATAGAGTTCGTATCAAATATGGAAATAGATGAGGATGATAATATTGAGTCCAAGATTTCTGTTTCGCATCTTGAACAATCAATGAAGTATGTGGATTTTGTTTGAGAGCTTTATATTGTCCCTAAGCATTTGAACGACATTTTTTAGTTGTGCGATAGGGGAGATGACCCCTCATTGTATATGTTGGGACGGGAGCAAGAGTATCTTGATGGGATTACTGAGAATCCTGTTAAGTTTGAGGCAACTCTGCATAAGCGGCATTTAAAGCCGAAGTACAGAGTGTTGATGGATATTGTGGGTAAGTGCATCATGAGTCGATCTGGAAGCTTTGAGCAAATCAGCACTCCCAAACTCCGACTGATGGCGGCGATTGAGGACACACCCACCAAGGAGTTAAACTGGCTCAAGTATCTGATCAAGGTGGTGAGTGAGCAAGCTAAGGTCATAAAAATGGAGGATGGCATAATATCGATCAAAGGCAGGATCCTCCATGCCACCAAAATAGCTTTTATTTTGGAAATATGCCGAGAGGAGGAGGATATCTTTGCCAACTCTACTCCATTCCCTAAGTCCAAAGTAATGTTCAAGCCCATTGCTGCAAAGAGGACTATCAAGGGAAAGAAAGAGAAAAAGGTGGAATCACCAGTTGCGGCTGCTGCTGAAGAAAGCCAACAAACCAGGGGGAAGGTTTTGTTGGAAGCCAAAAAGGAGCAGGGTGAGAAATTGAAGAAGCAAAAGACCCTCGCTCCAAAGCGCAAAAGAATGGTGATTCTCACTGATGATGATGGGGAGGAGAGTGAGACTGAGGAGATTCAACCTGAGAGCCAAACTGCTCAGAAATCGCCTTTACTTGTATTGGCTCAGGCTATCTCAAAGGCACATGATCAAACTGAGGAGCAAGTCTTCTCTGAGGTTCTTGAGACATCACTTAGTTCTGATAAGTTCTCTCAAGAAATCTTCCAAGGACCTCAGACCTCAGAGCAAGTACAGATTCCTGCTGAGGAAACACCTGCTCAGACCTCAGAAAATGTTCAGATTCCCTCTGAGGAAGTGCCCGCTCAGTTCTCAGAGCAAACTGAAATTCCCACTGAGGAGGCGCCAGCTCAGACCTCAGAACCAAGTCAGATTCAGATTGAGGAGCTGCCTGCCCAAACCTCAGAATTTGCTGAACCTCAGGAGTCGATGAACTTTGATGAGCTCCTGAATGAGCTTTTAGTCGATCTTTCAGCAGATTTTCCCACTGAACCTGAGAGCCCGATGCTCAAGAAAGGTGAAGCTGAAGAGACCGAATGGCGAAGTAAGGGGGAACGGTTCATTCTTGACCGCTACCCTGAGCTGAGCTCATTCCCAGACCTCCAAGACATCTTCTTCAGATTGAGGTCAACGGTCTACATCCTCAACCAGACTCTTCCAGAAATGCTCAACATTGCTTCATTCAGAGGCGAAGACTGGTGGAACGAGGAGACAACTTTTCTCACTGAATTCTCAGGATTCAGAAAAACCAAGCTCAGAATGAAAATCTCAGACTTTGATGAGCTTGTGAAGAGGAAAGTAGCTGAGAGGATTGCTGAAGTTGGTGCCCCGAGCTCCAAAGACAAATCTCAGGATGGGGACCAACAAGGGGATGATGAGAGTCAATCTCAGAAGGAGAAAGACTCAACTGATGCTGATCAGGCTGCTGTCGAACATCCTCAGACTGAAGTTAGCCTTCAGACTAAGGCTCAGGTGGACACCCAAGCTCAGGGTGAATCCCAGACTCAGACTAAGTTTGAAGCCTCAGTTCAGACTGAAGCTCAGGTTCAGACTGAGACTCAGGATGAACAGCCAACTCAGGAGGCACAGCCGATCAGATATGCTCCTGAGATTGATCTCACCCCGATGATGGTGAAGTTGGAGAAGGTTGAGCCAATCCTGACCAAAGTTGCTCAGATCGAGGAGGTATTGGCCAACCAAACTCAGAAGATTGATAGCTTGAGTTCTTCTTCAGAACTGGTGCTACTTCAGGATACTCTGACAGAAAAGCTGACCTCCATGGAAGGAAAGTTAGAAGAGAAGATGGAGGGGGTCAAGACTGAGCTTAATGCAGAGCTGAAGCAGAAGCATCAGGAGCAAGCTCAAATTCTAGAAGCAACGTTGGTAGAGAAGAATGAGATGCTGGTGAAGAATGTTGTTAAGGAAATGAGCTCAATGCTCATGACCAAGATGACAAACATGTTCAAGGAAGCTCTCTCTAGCCAATTTGCTCATTTATCTGAAGAATTCTCTGTGGCGAAGAACCACCTCAGAAGGCTCGAGGAGGAGCAAGATCAGATGGCAGGGGAGGTGCGGAGTGTCAGTAAAGAACAATACCATATGGACACAACACTCTCCAGGCTTCTACCAGAGTATGATTCCAAGAAGGGGGAAAGACCTGGAGCTGATCTCAGGAATTTATTGGAACATACTCTGAAAGGCAAGGTTGTTAAGGATGCTGAAAAGAAGATAATTGCCGAAGCCATGAAGGAGATAGAGGCCACTGAGAAGCTAAAATTCAAGAAGGTGGAGAAGCCAATCTACACTCAGGTTTCAGAGGAAACAATGCAAGAAGTTGCTATAGAGAAACTGAGTGGTAGAGGAAGAATTGGTACAAGCCTAGCTGGTGCTGAATTGCCCATCAAGAGAAAGGCTATGGCGATGGAAGAGCCTGAGGGCAAAAGAGCAAAGGCTTCTAAGCCAATTCAGAGAAAGTTGATGCTGGATATTGAAGAATCTGAGGTTGAGCCAAAGAAGAAGATCTTCAATACCAGAAGTGCTCTGAAAACACTCCAAATTGAACAAGCAAAGAAAACTGCTGCTTCTGTTTCTGGTGTACCAGTGATCAGAAAGAAGGTAGAAGAAGAGCAGAAAAGAAGGAGTGGATTCAAAAAGTTCGCAAGCAAGAGGAGAGGGAACACAAAAGCACAGAAATGGCCGCATGTTGATAAATGGATGCCAGTCCAGCTCAACGATGCGTGGGAAGAAATTAAGAGAACTTTTTGGTTCTATTATGATGTGCTCAGAGAATGGAGAGGGGAGAACTCAGATCCCAATGAGGCTTTCATCGATTATCTCCTGACCTTCTATCCTAAATATCTTCAAGGATGGATAAATCTTGCTGATGAAGGAAAGGTGCAGATAACCACCCCTAGTCCATACGTGTACCCTCCTCCCAGGCTGGAGAATGGCTGTGTAAATGAGAAAGCCATTGCTCAAGAGATCACTCAGTACGCCATTCAGTTGGGTCTGACAGGGAACAATTCTGATATCATTAAAGAGAGAGATGCGCTGAAAAGAAGATATTACGGAATGTTCAAACTTGAAGTCCCTGCTGATGAGGTGGAAGAAGATCAGAACTGAAGAGACGAACGGAAGAGCTGAGCTGAAGAGCAGAAGAAGACAGAAGATGAAGACTCAGAAGATTCATGTAATCCTTTATTTTTTTTGTCTTTTTGATTTTGTTCAGATAAGATTCATTGTAACTTGTAACAGTCTACCTATCATCAATGAAAACTTATCATTTATGCTCAAAAGATAACATCTCATTATCTTATTTACATGTTTTTTAATTTTGATATGCCTGAATGATTGTCTCTGAATTAATTGTTGAGAAATTAAGTATTTGGTGATGAATCCTTTGAGAGATTCATTACTGAAGAAATTGTTGGGAGACTCATTATGTATGGAAATTGTTAGGAGATAAAACCAATCTTGTAAAAGGATAAACTGAAACCTGAGTATAGGTTAAGTATGTTTGTAACAAGATAGGTTTTGGCATCATCAAAAAGGGGGAAATTGTTGGGAGATGAATTTAATAAAGATATGATTTTGATTAGATCCTAAAACCCCTGAGTATGACATGTTCAGGATAATCTTGATAGTTGAGTCAGGATTCAGTTTTTAGAGTATTCAGGATGTTATCTGCAAAATGTATAGTCGGTAGATATAGATCAGGTTAGGATCTGAAGATTCTGAAGAACTCAGTAAGTTTCTGAAGAAACCAAAGTTTCAGTATGAAACTGAGGAACTGAAGACTCAGCATGAAGACTCAGTATATCAGTCAGTATATCTGTGAAGACTCAGAAGACGCTGAAGACCCAGAAGACCCTGAAAACTCAGAAGACCCTGAAGACTCAGAAGACTCTGAAGACACAGAAGACTGAAGACTGAAAAACTGAAGATCAAGAATACTGAAGGCACAGTAATTACTGACGACTCAGTAATGTACTGAATGCTCAGTATAAACCTGAATGTTCCGAGGCACTGAAAATATCTATCTGAATGATGCAATACTGAGAAGATCGCAATTCCTTAGAAAAATAGATATTTGCCAAGACATTTAAATGCAAATAAAAGGAACTAAGAAAAAGTGTTGTTAATGTTATATCACTCAGAGATTGTAACCAGAAAGAGTCGTTGAGTTGTCTACCTTTAACTGGAGACAAAAGTCAAAAAGAGGAAGACAGCACTGTACCATACTGACACTGACAGCGACAGGTCACTGAAAAGATGTCAGAAGTACTAAGTTCAAGACTGCAAAAAGTGAAGACTGGCTACATGAAAGGATATTGCCTAAAACGTGTTAGGGAGTGTCAAACCCTAAATATAGCCGTTTCTCACACACCATAAGAGGAAACTCACGAAGCAATCTCTTCCAACGGATAGTTTTCAAGAGTGACCTTGGTGTATGCCTATAAATACTTGTGACCCTCTACATTGTAAGGTTACGGGAAATTTGTAAGCAACTCAAGAGCTCAAACTTATTATTGCAAGTTGAAGCACTCGAAAAACCAAGAATTTCCCAAGTGCTTTAAATCGAAGAGAGCTCAGTCCACTAAGCCTAACTTGATAAGATATATCCAAAGCTTAGTCGAGATATCCTAGCCTTCGCATTGTGCTTATTGTAAAGGATATCTCATCCTAGTTGGAAACCAACCAAGAAACCCCAAACCCTTTGTAAGGTAGTTTGAGTGTGATTGTTGGTGAGATTGGAGTTGTAAAGAGTTAGTAAACTACAAGGAGGTAGTCAGAAAGCTCTAGAGGAGAAGTGAGTAATCTATCTTGGATAGATAGGAAAAGCTTGTGTGTGTTTTTGAGTTAGTAAACTACGAGGTAGTCGAAGCTCAAAATAGAAAGGTTAGTAAACTACAGAGGTAGTCAGAAAACCTTAGGAGGTGATTAGTGAATTTCTCTGAAGAGTCAGAGAGAGTGGACGTAGGAGCTTGAGTCTCTGAACCACTATAACTTGCTGTGTTCTTTGCTTTCTGTTTTGCTTGATTTATCTGTTGCATTACTTTGTTTTGAAAGCATATTTTCACTGATATTTCAGTTGGAATCAATCCACTGAAAGTTGCATATAATTGAATCACAGCCTAATCACTATTCCATTAAAGAAAGGTTTTCAGCAAAAGCTTAAAACGAGTATAAACTAAGGGCCAACCATTCCGCACATCTGAGTAGCTAGAACAGATAGTTACCAAACTGAACTTACTCCTCTGAGGGTTCAGTAAGTTAGTTATCTGATCCAAGCAACTCAGGATCTCTGAAAACTCAGGACTCAGTTGGGATTATCTGAGGTATCTGAAAGCAGCTCAGGATCACTGTCTCAGGTAGACTTTGACTCAGAGCGATTTGTGCTTCTCAGGACCAAATCATCAGGACAACCTGACCCAAGCTGACCTCAATAAAAGAAAAGTTTTAAAAACACTGAACAAGTGTATTCCCCCCCCCATACACGTGTAAGACTCGTTTACACCGGGACCAACAATAATAAGTAATTTCATTATGCTTTTTACATAATTTATAAAAACTGTCAACAAAATAGTCTAAATCATCTTTTGAAAATGATTTAAAATACCAAATTCTAAAATTATCCCATTTAGAATTATTAAACTCATCATTAATATGAGCTCTGGTTGAAGATCCTTTAGAAAAATCCAAAAAGTTTGTAATATCCATAAAATTATATTTTAAAGTTACAATCCGAAATTATTTCGGGATCAATTCCATCTTTGTGGATAATATTATTTTCATTAATAATTATGCTCTCATTGTTGTAATTATTCTTTTTACAAAAAGTATTTTCTCTATAAGAGGAAGTAGAAGCCCTAGAGTCAGAAGGTAATTCTACCTTATAATCTAAAGGAGATATGAAAGAATGACTAGACATAGATCTAGAATAAGAAGTTGAATGTCTTCTTTGATTATTTTGAAAACCAATACTAATAATTTCATCATTACTTTGAGTAATATGTTGAAAATCACTATTAATAATAGGAACTTTAGGAACAGATTGTTCTATAATCTAATTTTCAGAAAAAATAATTTCTTCCCATTTAATGGATCTTCTGGTAGTAATGTTTGATTTACCAAAATTAGTTTCAATAAGAATAGTCTCATTATTATCTTTTTCAATTTTTTTACACATGGGATTTAGTGTAAATAAAGGTTTATAATAAATACGATAACAGATACACATAACTTCAGTATCTGGTATTTAATTATAACCATGAGTTTTAACATTTAATGTTAATGCTTCAAGAATATTACTATCAGATAAAGATAGAGATAAATTAGGATAAACATCAAAATAGACAGGTCATAAAGCTAAGCTGGACTCTATAATTCCCATTAGGGATTGTTTCCAGTTAAGGTTTCTGCCATTTCTAAGAGAAGCTAGAAAGCTTTCTGGTAAGCCATTTAAGGTAAGCGGTCTAAAAACGACCTGAACACATCCAATATGTAAGAACTTATGAGTTCTTTTGTAAGGTAAAATATCATTTTTACTAAGTAATTTAATAACCATCTCTTCTTTATGAAGAGGTATGGAAGATTCAGTGGTTTTAACAATTTGTTTAAAACCTAGCTTTTCAAAAGCTCCTAATTTATAAACCATTTTAGGTTCAATTTTAGGAATAGTCTATTTATTTAATAAATCTAAATTTTCAGGAATATCATATTCCTGAATCATACTATTTTTTACAGTATCCTTTAAACGAAACAGATTCATAAGAATACAAATTGTATTGAATCATTAACCATATAACTTAAATATACTCTACTTCTCATGACTCTAATAGGGTATCAGTGACAATCAACACTAATTATTCATAAAAACAACACATAATTAAGTAAGATACCCGAGAGAAGCCCGCCCAGTAGGCCCGCTACTGCGTGGGTGTGGAATACGCCGAGTGTGTCATCCACGTTTTGGAAGAAAGACGATTTTTGTGTAAGACCATCATTGTGAACCATGGGACTGAGCCCGATAATATGCCCATTATTATTGCAGCCCATGTTGTCACTATGCCTGCCAATCAAGGCTATCAAGCATGCGTAACAAATTGCTCAAACTACAAAATTTTTTTATAAATCGACATCGACAAAAAAAAAAAATAATAAAAAAAAATAAAAAAATAAAAATATATATATATATATATATATATTCAATCATATTTACAATAATAAAAATAATGAGTTAAATTTATTTTTGATTTCATAGGACACGATACCTCATAATTTTGGTCCCAACACCCAGGGACGGTCTTTCTATGAGGCCAATGAACTGATCGATTCAGGCCCCTAAATATGTCAAATTTTTAGGGGCCCATTTTTTTGATACCTTATATATATATGCAAAAATTAAATAAGTTAAATATAAATAAAATTTGTTTATAAGCTTATTGATTAATTCTTATCTATTGTATGTTATTCATTCCCGTTCGAATTCTCTTAGGTAAAAATTCTAAAAAAAATTTCTTTTATATTTTGTATCACATAATAAACAAAAAATTAAAATCACGTAACAGAATCAACACCTAATCATCTAATTTGAGAAGCAAATTTATTTTCCTTTTGTCAATCAATTTTTTTAAAAAAGACCTAATCACCGAAAAAAGGCCTAAATGGCATACAAAATCAACACTTAGCCACAAAGTCTAAGTTGACGTGCATCGGTCGATGACTTTGATCCAATTATGATGAGAAGATGAGTATTCTCTCTAAATCCACATTGAGGAATGAATCATATTCTTGACTCAACTACCACGCACATGCACTTCGTGATGAACCCAATCCAAGTCATATCTACCCATAGAAGGGTGCAAGCGTCGGTCATGATCAAAGTTCATCACTCCACACATGTCGTGCGTATTGACCTCAAGTCAAAGGAGTATTGCATCGCTCCCACTAACCGAGACACTCGTAGACACATATTGTGGACTTACATCAAACGGTTTTTCGGATGGGTATACCAATACCCTCTAAGGTATTTGTGCATCCATCATGAGATACCTAGTATCTCGTAGTAAGTGAGATCTTACTACACTCTCTAAGAGTATGATGCCAATCGCACACCAATCTCAATTTCATCATCAATATTCCATTCTTGATGATCCTTGATCGGGGCCATTTGAGAATCATGCTTAAGTCATCTGAGTTCTCACAACCTCAATGACAACAATGACTCATGGGAGCACTTGCATGAATAAATGCAAACAATCAAACATAATATTCAAACAAGTGTATTGTCATACATTAATATTAAAAGAACTATAATATTAAATCAAACTGAATATCATATAGTATTATGTCCTTACAATAGATTGTGTAGGTCCCGAACGGGTTTTGTGAGGGTGGAAGTCTAGAGAGGAGGGGTGAATAGACTTCTAAAACTTTTCGTGCGGATCAGGTGTGAACTGTAGATTACCCGATCAGAGTGCTAGTGTATCAGTTTAGACTGATGTTCAATCTTACTGAGTGCCTGAAGGCAGATCAGCTTGATATCTGTCAGTTTAACTGAATGGTGCGGAAGCTTGTTTTTACCCGTGTGAAAAACCAGTTTTATCAATCTGATTCTGAAGTCAGTTTTCAACCAGTTGACTAAGGTGTCAATCTGATCAGATCAGTTGCTTGGTGCAGACTGAGCTTAACTTAGAATATTTATGCTGTTTAAAACTCAGTTGTGTGACTTGTGTAAAGCAATAAGAAAGCAAGTAAATGCACACAAGACTTTTTATAGTGGTTCAGACGAAACCCGTCCTACGTCCACTCTTCCCTTAACACAGGGGAACCTTAACCTACTTTAACCTGCGGGACTTATATCCTTTTCAGGATGGCCGAGATGTTTACCGAATTCTCACTCTTACAAAATTAACCTGCGGGACTTATATCATTTTCAGGATGGCCGAGATGTTTACCGAGTTCCCACTCAAGCTTAACCTACGGGACTTATATCCTTTTCAGGATGGCCGAGATGTTTATCGAGTTCCCACTCTACAAACGTAACCAGCGGGACTTATATCCTTAAAAAGGATAGCCGAGATGTTTAATGAGTTCGCACTCTACAGACTTAACCTAACTTGCGTTTGGGTAAAGAATGTTTGAGGGTTCCAACTGAAAATCTATCCTGATGCTTTAGGTAGCCAAAATGCTAGTGGATAGGATTTCTTGCTAAGAACTAATGGGATGAACACTCTAAGAATAATCTTCAAATGTAGTGTTCTTTGAACGAAGATTTTGTTGTAGCTTTAGCTTCTTTTATTGTGTCTCCGTGTTTGTTCTTGCTTGTTTTCACTCGTTGGTGCTTGTTAATCACTGTTGGTCCTCTCTCTTCAAAATGAAGATCGATCCCATTTTATAGACCTCGAAATCAAAGAGCCGTTGGAGAGCAATTTGAATTTCGGGCTATATTAGGTAGGTTGTAGGATATGATTGTGACGTGCTCCGATTATCGGCGTGGCTGTAGGCATCATTAACGCTATTTTTGTCCGCAGCGTCGTATCCCGCAATGTCAGCTCTTTTTGTACACGTGTCGCTTTCTTCTTGGCTTCGCGAGGCGGTACTTAAGGAATTTGTCCGTTAGACGATTGATATTCCTTTTGTAGAAGATTCGCTTGTCTGGTGTATAATTTTGATTGTCACCAGGTGTGAGCTGACTTGATCAGGTAACTGATCAGTCTACCTTGATTGAGTCTTCAGATGCACATTGTCTTAGCTTCAATATGCAGACTCTGCTGAATGTAGGTCTTCAGGTCTTTTGATCTTCAGGTGTCTCTGAGCCTCAGTGTATTCAGTCGTACTGAGTCTTCAGGTTTGTTGCTGAGTCTTCAGGCTCATCTGAGTCTTCAGGTTCATCTGAGTCTTCAAGTTTATCTGAGTCTTCAGCTTCATCTGAGTCTTCAGGTTCATTTGAGTCTTCAGTGTCTTCTTGTCTTCACCTGATCTTCTGACTTCTTGTCTTCTGATTTGCGCTTAGTCTTCTGATCATCTGACCTTATCTGGGTCATCTGATACATCGACCTGACCTATACATATTGAGTTCCCCCTCAATATGTGACTTATCTTTTACTTCAGATATCTATACATTTCAGCTGGTCATCTTAATCCAATTATAAGTCATCAGGCAGCTAACAGGTCTGACTGGTCCTATTACAACCTGTTTTGGAACTTCCATCAAAACTAAGTTACATATTTCCCAACAATTTCCCCTTTTTTGATGGAACCAAAACACTTAAACAAACTTAATCAGAAAAACAGATACCATGAATGGAAATGTAGATGATGCAAACAGTACATGCCTCAGAAGACAATGAGATGTTGTCTTAGAATCGGTGAGATGTAAAATTTCATTCAGATAGGTGTGTGCATTGTAGTATACATGAAAAGCGTACCTATCACCTGATTCCAAGTTGTCTTCTTCAGGTGTACTTGAACATTTGCAGTTATTTGGGGATGCCAAACATCCTGTACATCCTTTGCATTAGCTTGTCCAGCTCTTCTTTTCTATGGATTCCTCCCTTTTCAGCAAGTCCATAGTAGATATTCTTGAATTTAACATGATCTAGTTTGTTGTCTGGACGCAAAGGTGGAAGAAGTGGTTCAAAGGGTGGAGCTTCTGGTATAAGTGACATGATCTTGCCTTCTTTCATCACTGTCTGGTAGAAGTCTGGATACTTTGTTTCTAACCAGTTCCGTAATTCATCATCATTTTCAGTCTGATCTTGATGAATTGGAATCTTATCCAGGATGTAGACGTCACATAATCATTCTCCTCTGATTTGATCCCATTATGGAAGCAAATCTTATCGTGCACAGAGGATGCCTTTAACAGGTTCCGGAAGGGCATTCTTCTCCCAAACAATCTCCTCTGCTGCAGCTTCGTTCTTCATTTTCCTTCGGATGTAAGCGATGTTCAGTCCCTTTGCCTCTGCTAACTTCTGCTTCTTGATTGCGGCCTCTCTTATTCTCAGTCTTGTCTGCTCTTGAACTTGTTCAGGAGTCATCTGGCTTTTGGTGGAGAATAGCTGGCCTTGTCTCTAATCTTCCGCATTTGCTTTCATCATCTTGCCTTTGCCTTTCTTCCTCCTCAGAGTTTTCTCAGGTTCATCTTGTTCGTCTTCTTCAGCTAATTTCTTAGCGAGTTCAAGGCTCTTGGCCTGATCATCAGTTTCCATTCTTTTCTGGACGAACGAAGAGAAGTCTTCAATCTTGTCGACTCTGGCAGTTACCTCTGAAAGAGCACTTTTCTGCTCAACGATCTCTTTACTGTGTTGCTCCACAGTTTCTTTCATTTCAGCAACGAGATCGGTAGATGGAGTGGGTTGCAAGTCGAATCTGATGGTTTTTGTAGAGATGAAAATTTTACCAACTGTGTCTGAGTCTATTTTTCTTCCTTCTCTTTTTCTTGAGTCTGTTTTTATGTATCCTCTTTTTCTTCAGACTCTTTTCCAGACTCTTTTCCTTCCCCCTTTTTGGTTGCATCAAAGAGGTTGGACATCTTGCGGTTCAGAACTGTTAATTGTTGTGAGATCTCCTCTCTGAGTTCCTCGACAACAACAGGAGTGATCTGAACGGTGGCAGAAGGTGCAGGCGTGAAGAAGCGTCTGAGAGCAGTTTCGATCTCCTGTCTTTCTCGTTCTGTGGAAGCTAGAAAATGTTTCCAACCCTTATCTAAGTGATTGTTGGTTTTGTCCAAGGATGCCCAGACACTCTCCAAAAGTACCTGTGTCTGATTGAGCATCTCTGTCTGAACTGTGAGTTTGTCAGACTGGAGCTTGAGCTTCTCAGCAAGAGGATATACTAGTTGCATTACTTGACAGAAGGATGGCATTGTGCATCCCAACCGTGTGACTTCGTTCCTTGTCAACTAGTTTAAACGCTCATCTTCAAACCGCTTCATCGGATCTGCTTTGTGGCCTTTGCGAATTTGTCTTCAAATGCGATCTTGATCCCATCCTGAATCTTCTCGAGAGGACGATCTAGGGTATCGAGCTCATCGTGAGCGATCTGTTCGGATGTTGAAGCCTTGCCAAATTGGGTCTCATCTGCAACACTCATTCTTGGTTCATCGACTCCCCTCCTTATGATCCAGTAGGAGGTTGAACTGTTTTCCCTCCCTTTTATCCGCAATTCAAACCTTTCGTGAATCAGCCATCTGATATCATCGCCGGATGCCAATTCAACATCACTTTCAATCCCAACATTGTGTAGACATTTCAACTCCAAGTCTACAAAGAAATCTGATCCCAGAGTTGTCATTAGAATCGGTTCTTCAATGCTCTTGATCGATATCCCTCCAGAACACTATCTCCTCTATCTGTTACTGGATGCCAGGATGTTGATCCAATTCAGGGCATAGATCCAGTAGATACTCTTTGATCTGTTGCTTCATTATCCTTATGATGGGGCTCTCTGGAGCAGGTGAAGCAAGTACTGTTCTGGTGTTGAAGGGATTATGAGAGATGGACACACGTTCGTCGGATCTCTCAGGTTCTTGAGACTGGATCGGGGATTGGGATGTTTGTAGTTCAGGTTCGTTTTCAGCGTGTTGAGGGTGTTCAGTTTCCTGAACGGGTTCATTGATTGGTGGTGTGGGAGATGATGTTCTGAGAGGTGAGGGTGAGAAGGTTTTGTGGGGAGAGGGTGGAGGTGATGATTTTTTAGGAGAGGGTGATGGTGATTTGGAAGTGGGCGTTGGCGACCTTGCTCTCTGGAAGATCTTGGTTAGAGGCGAGAGAATCGGATGGTGATTCTTCCTCGATTGCTCCACTTACATCCCTTTGGCGTTTTCTCCTTCTAACTGCGATCATCGGTTCTTCCCTTCTTCTTCTCGATAGTTGGCTCGGAGCGGATCGCTATCTCTCTTCTCGATTCTTCTTGCATCGAGATCCTCCGCTCTGGGCCGTGGCTTGGCGAGAACTTGGAAGCGATCTTGAGAGGAGATGAGACTCTCTTAACGTTTTTATTTGAGCATCTGGTTTCTTGGCCAGATCCTTCCTCTTCATCCTCTTCTCTGGAATGGCCTTTTCCTGCACTTCAGACGATGCAGTTGCCTTATCTTTTTCTTTCTTTTCTCCCTTGGGTTTGGGCACATAAGGAGTCGGATCCTCATCAGCTTGTCCTGGTAGGGACTCATCCTTGCCCAGTATGGCCTTGTGCTTTGCTTGGTAAACCTTCGCTCCATTCTCGTTCCATTCATAATTCTGTGGCAGTTTATCTGACAGAATGATAGAGATTTTGTGTATGAATGAGCACTTTGAAGATAAGCACACTTCATTTCTCTGGGTCAGTTCGAACTTCCCGGAGTCTTTTCTCAGTCTTGCTTTGACCATACCCATCCAATCGATGTCTGAAGCCTTCTTGATTATTGCAGCCATGACACTTATCTTGTAAGAAGTGGATCAAATCAAGGTCGTAAGTTGAGCACATGATCACCTTTCCGAACAATTTCAAGAAGAAGGCGATACTTTCTCTTGAGATAGGAGGCTTTGGCGTTAAATCGTGTTCTCCTTGTTTGCTTTGGTCTCAACAGTTCGGCTTCAAGAAACTCCTTTTCTCCTCTGATGAGTCGTGTAGGTTTTACGGATTGATGCTTCCTCGAGTTAGTCCGAATATCCTCTGTAGATCATCATTCGTCACTCAAACTTTCATTCCGCCAACGGAAGAAATTAGGTCAGCATCATTGTCTTCATCCCTCTGCAGATTGTAAAGAAATTCGAGGGCTTCATGGGTGTGAACGATGTTACGATGAGTAGAGCAATATCGTTCCAGTCCACACTCTCGAAGCACTCCGGCAATTTCAAATGATTCCGGATCTGAGGTGATGTTGAAGATGACGTACTTTTCATCAATGATGTCTTTCTTCATCGATGCAAAGTTGCAGTACTTTTTCCCTTGGCCCGGTCTTGAAACAAGGTGTGCCATTTCTGTACGATATGCAAATTGATGTTTAGTTTGAGTAAGATAATTCATAAAATCGATCAAACTCGTAATTTTCAAAGATCAATTTAGCAAGTAAGCGTTTAGATCAAGTAAAAAATGAATCACAACTTGAAAACCTAGGTACCATAGAAAATTGAGATCATACAATTAATTAAAAACAGAAATTACCAAAGAATTGATTCGAAAGATTTTGAAATCGGAAGAGTAGAATCAAATAATTTCGAAGGTAATTCTCTGAGGATTAAAAAAAATGATCTTTTAAGAGCTTTTGACGAAGTAGTGGAAAGCGGTTTTCTGAGAAAAAAATGGATTTTGTAGAATACGAGGGAAAACCTTTTTGCACAACTTTCCAAAGTACTCAAGTATCCGTGTTTTGAAATTGGTGGCTGAGATTAATCGGCCAAAAAGTATTTTGATCGCATGGTTGAGAAAAGTAGTCTTCTCGTTTTCCGGACTCGAAAAATCTCAATAAAACATTTTGAAAATATTTTACCAAGTCCGCATTAAAAGCTTTGCAGAGCATGCGTCATGAACAGTGTAAAATAAATCAATTAAAATAAATAACGCATATAAGGTATTCAGAAAGAGATAAATAAGAGAGCGTATCTGACTGATTGATATTGTAATCAATCAGTTTACCACAGTGATCTGATATGGTACTTTGTTGACTTATCTGATGGTTGCCTTATGCATTTCCCAACAATATCTCACTTATCTGATCAGATTCTTGCTTCAAACACTTCGCCACTTATCTGATCCTCTTTTCTGATACTCTATATCCTTCAGTCTTCTTCTAAACATTCTTCTAAACAACCCGCATTTACTGAAGTCAACTCCCGCCAAAACTTTTACTTCGGGGAGTCCAAAAGTCGCCTCGATTCCCAAATCGGTGCGATTTGACATACCGTAATAATGGCATAGATACGCTGTGATTTAATCACACCGTTAACTCATCCAACCATTAGCCGCGTGTACCTAATGCATTGTCGATGCAAATTTCTCTTAAGATTTTTCTGAGAAGATAAAATTTGCATGTATACCCCTAATTTCCTTCTATAAATTAGCCTGGGGTGTTAGGCAAACAACACAATCATAAACCATTTCATCTTCTTTAGCATATCCTTCATGCTTTTCCGATGAGTTCCTTATTTCCGGTAAAACTTCCGGTGGGAACCTTTAGCCCTTTTCCAATGAATTCAGCTTCTCAGATCAACCCTGTGTGTTCCTTCACACTGCTTTCGTCGTCATCTAAGATTTTACATACGATCAATGCTAAGCTTCTTTACCACCGTGGAGGCGGATCTGCTAAAGCAAATGAGAAGGCACTTCTCCTAACAGTATGCACCTTGTGCACCTATCGAGATGACGGAATTAGCATCAACAGACTTAGTCTGAAACAAAACTTGGGTTTGATATACAAAATAGTGTATCTAACTCAATATTTGCATGAGACACTCATGGCCATATGGTCTTTGTGACCAAACCTGTGGCACTGTGTCCCATTTAACAGCTGGAGAGTCCATTGATTTTAGGTCTAACGGCTCCTAGCTTAAAGATCCTTCAAGGCTGGCTCTCGCTTCTCACTCCAAGATTCTAAGAGCGGCTTTCAGGATTCTAGAAGCTTCTCTGCTGCCCCCTGGGTCGGAGAGTCTGAGAGCATCATCTCTTAAAATCTCTCTCTCTCCTTCCCTGCCTAGGGCTGATGGTTTATGCTTTGACCTCCGGGTCTTCTTGCACTTGTAATACCACTTGAAGATAGTTGTAGCATTTGTAGCTTGTGATATCACTTGTAACTTGTAAATCTGACCTCCGGGTCTTTATCAATGAAAAACTCTGTAATTCCATTGCTGTGTTGTTTCTTCTGACTTATGCGATCTGTAGCTTTAATCTTGATTTGGTTGTTGACTGTAGCTTTAATCGACTTATAAAGTAATCTTCCAATCGATCGGTTCCCCTTAACTCGATATATCTTGAATCGATCGCCCTTTGTCCTAACTTGGATCGCTTACTTATCGACTTTTCGATATGCTCCTTATCCCGAACTTCGGATCGGCTCCTCGTCTGAGTAAATACGATCGGTTGAGATTCTGACTCAACCCGATTCTACTTAACTTTGGTTAGTCTTTTAACTAACCGGTTACGGAGATCATTCCTTCAACCATATCTGGTGCATTTTCTCCAAGATCCGAAGCCCTAGTTAGTTTGCATAACTTTAATCCCCGATCTCGACTAGCGGCTTGGTTAAGATATCGACTTTTACATTTTGTCGGTTATGGATCTTTTCCATCCCGATATTCTTCTTTTCAATATGATCTACGATAAAATGGTGTCGACATCCACATGCTTGCATCTTGTATGTAGAAACGAGGATTACGAGTGATTGCAATAGCACTATTATCATCACGAATATATAGATGCGTTCTTAGCTACAATGTTGTAATCCCTCATTTGCGACTTAGCCAGAGCGGTTTAGGAACAACAACTTCCTCTGACCATATATTACGCTTCAATAGTAGATGTCGCAATCGATGTATGCCGCTTTTCGAAAACCATGAGATCGACTTATTTCCCGGCCCGACATGAACACGAGGTTGACTTTACATCGATTATCGCAACCTCCGTAATTTGAATCGAAATACCCACTAAGCTCTAGATTGTCATCGATGGGTAAAATAAACCAAGGTTTACAAATCCCTTCAGATACTTGAGAATCCGCTTAGCCGCTTCTAGGTGGCTTTGCATTGGATTTGCTTTGAAATCGGCACATACACCCATACCAAACGTAATGTCCGTCTGCATTGGCGGTATAGTAGTGATCCAATTAGAGCTCTATACTCCTTCGATTCTTTTTTCCGACCATCTTCGCTGCGATCCATCTTGAACCCGGTCATCATGGGAACTCGCTTCCTTGCAATGTTGAACTCCAAACTTTGCCAAGAGATTCCTTGTATATACTTTGGCGAGATGAATATCCCTTCCAGACTCTGCTTGACTTGTAAACCCGTAAAGTAATTCATCCGACCCATCATGGACATCTCGAACTTCCTTGCATCAACTTGCTCAACTTCTCACACGAACTTCTTGTTGGGAGATCCAAGATGATGTCATCCACGTGAGATCTGAACCATCGAAATATCTTCTCCATCTTCTATTCTCGAATAAGGTTACGTCCCACTATTCCTTTAGTGAACCCGCCGTCCAAGAGAAGAGAGAGTGTATCATACCAAGCTCGAGGAGCTTGTTTGATCCGTCAAAGAGCTTTCCTTAAACGGTACACTTGGTTGCCTTTTTTTCAAAGCCCGGAGGTTGTTCGACATGAACTTCCTCTGCTAGTACCCCGCTTAAGAATGCACTCTTTACATCCATCGATACACAATGAACCCTCTCAGAGGAAGCATATGCCGAAAAAAATGAATGGCTTTTAGGCGGCGGCGGTGCAAAGGTCTCATCATAATCAATTCCTTCGATTGTGAATACCCCTTAGCAACAAGTCTTTCCTTATTCCTAGTTATGACATTTTTCTCATCTCTCTTGTTCTTGAATACCCACTTCGTGCCAATTACGTCTTGATGAGTTGGTCTATCCACCAATTCCCAAACTTGATTCCTCTCAAACTGTTCGAGCTCCTCCTGCATGGCTAGAATCCAGCTTGCGTCTTGTAGACTTCCTCTCTTCGTAGTTGGTTCCTTCAAAGACCCATAATAACAAAGATACATGACACTTTCACTGTCGATGTCTAGTTTTGACTCTATCGATGGGTCTCAAATAATCAGATCAGTTGGATGACTGGTAATCCATGTCCTTCTGTTCTGATGTGCGTTTGTTTGGAGAACATAATCCATATCTGATAGTTCATTACTAGTGATTGGGAGTGGTGCGGAGTTATGATCCACTTGATAAGAACATGTCTCAGCTGATGTTGGACTCATCATGTCTTTGATGTACGTTAAATAGGAACTTCAGAGTTCCCCACGAACCGATGGTTCGATTGATCTTTATCTCGGTATAACAGACTTCTTCAGCGCAGGTTATGCGTACCTTAAAGTCCGATTGACTGTTGAATCAACAAGATCAAGTTACAGGATGTACACTTTTTATGTGTTCACTTCTTTCTCCTTGATGCTTAGCCGATCCATTTTCTCGCGTGTCGGTGTCGGTTGATGCAGTACGGCTTGTTACGAGGCGCTTTCTCTTGTTCGAAGATGTCTCATCAAAGACCACATGGGTGTTTCTTCCACAACTAGGGTTCGTTTGTTGTAAACCCCGAAAGCCTTCTTTGGATGAGGAATATCCTAAGAATATACCTTCATCCGACTTGGCCTCAAAAGTCTTCAACCCGACTTTTTCCCATTGTTGTGAATAAAACACTTGCACCCAAAAAACATGGAAGTATGAAACACGAGGTTTTCTGTCCTTCCACAGTTCATAAGGTGTTTTGAAGTGAGTCTTAGTCGAGAACATCTGCTTACGAGTATGGCATCTTTGTGTTGATTGCTTCGCCCGAAAACGGCTTGGTGTAGCATGTTCAGTAACATATAGTGCGGCGGCTTCCTTGAGAGTTCTGTTTTCTCCGCTCGCTACTCCATTTTGTTGTGGTGTTCTTTTCGGCAAATGACGTTTCATGTTGTATACCAAACTCGAGCAAAAAATCAAGAATAAAGGAATTCAGAACTCTGTACCTTTATCTGATCTGATTTTTACTATGCTGACACCCTTCTCGTTTTGTAGCTTCTTGAGCAAACTCGGTATCTTAGTCGTTGTCTCGTTCTTCTTGTATAAGAATACAACCCAAGTAAACTTGGAATAATCATCCACGATTACAAGAGTATATTTAAATCCACCGAGATCGACCGTGTAATCGGTCCGAATAGATCCATATGGAGCGATTCTTGAATACTCTCTTGGATCTTTGGTCCGTATTCCTTGAATGAGACTTTAACTTGTTTTCCCTTCTGACATGCGGCACATGTCTGATCTTTGGAGAATATCTCATTCGGAAGTCCCTCAACCAAAGACATCCTAGCGATCTTGTTGAGAGTCTTGAAGTTCAGATGACTCATTCTTTTATGATAGAGCCAACTGCTACTTTTAGAACTCTTAACAATTAAGCATGTATTCTTTGGGCAACTGTTCCAATCTGCTGTGTAGATTGTGCCTTTCCTTGAACCAGTTAGCAAGATTTGTTGAGTGGCTCGATTCATTATCGTACACTTGTCGCCGAGAACTCAACGCTTTGAATCCGTTGTCGCAGTGATCAGTGATCTTGATAGTAGATTGTGCTTCAATCCTTCGACATACGAGACTCCGGTTACTTGTACATCATCATTCTCTGTTGTTCAATCCTTTGGTAAAACCAAAGTTATCATCACCGAAGAGTACAAGTGGGCCTTCTTGTTCTTTGTAAGAGCTAAGGAGATGTTTGCTTCCAGTCATGTGCCTTGAGCATCCACTATCGATATACCAGATAGTTGCTTGTGCACCTCCTTTGTTGGCTAGTCCCACCTTGAACCTCGCAATCAAATCAGACTTTAGATACCCCTTTGGAATTGGGTCCTGGGGGGTTAGTGGTGTATTTAGGGATCCACACAAACAGAGCACTTCTATGAAAATCTGATAGATTAGAAGGTCTGATTTGTCTCCCATACATATCAACATAATCATACATCTCTTTATATGCTTTCTGATTAGTATGATTATTCGTGTGAGCCTTGGTTGACTTAGAAGACTTGGGATTTTTCTTTATATTTTGTCTTCTTTTAATCCAGTGTGGCTCAGGTGCAGTAGCCCTAGATCTCTGGTTATAAGGGTAGGTACGACTGCTACCATCAAAAGATTCATATCTTTTTGGCATAGATGGTCTTTGCAGTTTACCTATAGCTTGCTTATTAGGCAGCTGACCTTGATTGGGTCTCAGATTAGATTTCCTTCTTACAGGTTGTCTCTTCTGATACCTAATCTGCTGATCAGGTTGAGGTTTCTTCAGAAGAACTGGGTTCTTCTGTTGATTCCTCGGCTAATGCTTTATCAGTTGGGGTTCATTTTTGTTCCCTTTTTGATTAGGCACCTGCCTTACCTGCTCAGCAGGTCTTTTTCCCTTATCAGATACAAGTTTACCTTTTAGTGTATCTTTGTCAGAGATTCGTTTGATTACACCCTTCTGAAGTGAATCAAACGGGGCTTTTGAAGATGTAGAAGGGTTCTCATACCCAATTCCCTTCTTGTTAGTCGGCGTTCGAAAATAGGTGTTCATTTCTTGAATGGTTTTAGATGACTTCGTGAAAACCTCTATTTTCTTACGCAAACTATCCTCAGTAGTTTTTAGACTCTCATGTAGTCGGAATAGCTCATCAAATTTAGCTTGAAGGATTTTGAAATTATCAGCTTGCTATTTGTTGATTGCTAGCTGATCTTTGATCTGCTTCTCCTGATCAGAAGATTTAACTTTCAGAATGTTAAGTTCCTCAGTTACCTTCTGAGCAGTTTCAGCGGATTTCAGTTCAGTAGCTTTACTGAGAGCGTTCTCTTTAACAAGCTGATTATTTCTGATCCTTAGCTTGTCATTTTCAGCTTCCACTATTGTATAAGTGTCTACTGCATCAGAGAGATCATCAAGCAATTGCTCAGAGTAGAGCTGCAAGTCAATCTCTCCAGCAGGTGTGCTAATAATAGCAGGTGTGGAATTTGAAAAAGCAGAAGGTTTGGAGGTTACCTCAGATTGGTCCTCCTTGGCCATCAGGCAGACTTCATCGTCATCTGAAGAGAATATCAGATCTTCATGCTCGTGGAAGTCAACAGCACTGCTTATCAGACAGAAGTCTTCTACAGAAGAGTAGCCAGAGTCCTCAGAAGGCAGATAGGAATCATCAATTCCAGATGTGTCAGCTACCAGGGCTTTCCTATCTCTGAGGCGTTGCTCCCTTTTGTTCCGTTTTTCTTCTCTTTCTCTGGGAGTCAGGTCAGGGCAGTCGGTGTTGTAGTGACCTGGTTTCTCGCAGTTGAAGCATGATCCTCGATCTACGGAACTTCCTCTGCCAGGTGAGTCACTTCGTCTGTAGGATCTGTCAGGTGACTTTCCTTTCTGATAGTAATCTGAGCTCCTTCTGTCAGATCTGTTATCTCTTCTCTCATCTGTCAGATCATCTCTTTTCTTTTCTTCTCTGTGATCTCTTCGATCATCAGATCTGGTTCTTTCTCGTGATCTGTCAGTTGGCCTCCTGTTTCTTTGATAGTCACTGTAGAATCTCCGATACTTACCAAGCTGAGTATTTGTTCTTTCAAGTTTCCTGGTAAGCAGAGCGATCTGTTCTGCTTGACTTATTATGTTTCCAACAGGTTCAGTGGCCTTCGATCTGCTGCTGGTTGCTTTAAACGCAACTGATTTAGACGTTGAGGCTTCAGCAGACGTCTCATCTTCATATGCTTGTCCTCTTTCAATTAAGTCGAACTCGTGAGCTTTAAGGCTTAAGAACAAGCTACTCGGCTTCATCTTTGAAATGTCTTGGCAATCCTTGATTACCGTGACTTTCATGTCCCATTTCTTGGTGAGAGATCTTAAGATCTTGTAGTTGATATCTTTGTCTGACATCTCTCTACCAAGTTCTCGTAGCTTATTTACTGACATGGTGATCCTCCCATCGAGCTCGTTGATTGTCTCGTTGGGCAACATCTTTAACTTTTCGAACTTCACCAGTTCAGCTTGTAGGCGGCTGTCTTTGATCTGATCATTTCCTTCGCATATCTCAACAAGAGTATCCCACATTGCTTTTGCGGTTTTGAGATACTTTATCTTCTCTTTGGTGACTTTATCCATTGTCTTCATGATTATATGCCTGGCGATTGTATCTAGAGTATACAACTTTCTTTCCTCTGCATCCATCAAGGCTGAGCTTTTTCGCACAAGACTTCCCGTGGCAAAATCTGGATCTCCTCCAACTGCTGGGTTGTCGTAATATATGATGATGGGTCCTCTAGTTCAATGACTTCCATCATTCTGCCGCTTATCGATCCTAGATGGTTGCACATATATATAGCCCAATCTGCATACTCATCAATTGAAAACTTAGGCAAATCATGATACATACCAGAGGTATTATCCATCTTGAAAGTGATTTTGAAAAACGAATGAGTTTTAAAAACGGTTTTTCAAGATCTGCTCAAATGACCACAAAGATTCTTCCTCAAGAATCGATGATACTCAAAGCCGATTAGTGCAGCCAGAACCACCGCTTTGATACCACTTGTAGGTCCCGAACGGGTTTTTGTGAGGGGGGAAGTCTAGAGGGAGGGGTGAATAGACTTCTAAAACTTTTCGTCTTGGATCGGTGTGAACCGCAGATTACCCGTCAGTGCTAGTGTTTGATTTAGGATGATGTTCAATCTTCTTGAGTGCACGAAGCGGTCGACGATATCTGTCGGTTTAACCGAATGGTACGGAAGCTTGTTTTTACCCGTGTGAAAAACCGTTTTATCAATCGATTACGAAGTTAGTTTTCAACCAGTTGACTAAGGTGTCAATCGATCGGATCGATCGATTGCTTGGTGCGGTCGAGCTTAACTTAGAATATGTATCTTTGTTTAAAACTTCGGTTGTGTGACTTGTGTAAAGCAATAAGAAAGCAAGTAAATGCACACAAGACTTTTTATAGTGGTTCGATTTAAACCCGCCCCACGCCCCACTCTTTCCTTAACACAGGGAACTTTAACCTACTTTAACTTTCATGGACTTATATCCTTTTCGGGATGGCGAGATGTTTACTGAGTTCTCACTCTTACAAACTTAACATGCGGGACTTATATCCTTTTTCGGGATGGCGAGATGTTTATCGAGTTCCCACTCAAGCTTAACCTCACGGGACTTATATCCTTTTCAGGATGGTGGCGAGATGTTTATCGAGTTTCCACTCTACAAACATAACCAATGACTTATATCCTTAAAAAGGATAAATGAGATGTTTAATGAGTTCGCACTCTACAGACTTAACCTAACTTGCGTTTGGGTAAAGAATGTTTGAGGGTTCCAACTGGAAATCTATCCTGATGCTTTAGGTAGCCAAAATGCTAGTGGATAGGATTTCTTGCTAAGAACTAATGGGATGAACACTCTAAGAATAATCTTCAAATGTAGTGTTCTTTGAACGGAGATTTTGTTGTAGCTTTAGCTTCTTTTACTGTGTCTCCGTGTTTGTTCTTGCTTGTTTTCACTCGTTGGTGCTTGTTAATCACTGTTGGTCCTCTCTCTTCAAAATGAAGATCGATCCCATTTTATAGACCTCGAAATCAAAGAGCCGTTGGAGAGCAATTTGAATTTTGGGCTATATTAGGTAGGTTGTAGGATATGATTGTGACGTGCTCCGATTATCGGCGTGGCCGTAGGCATCATTAGCGTCATTTTTTGTCCGCAGCGTCGTATCCCTCAATGTCAGCTCTTTTTGTACACGTGTCGCTTTCTTCTTGGCTTCGCGAGGCGGTACTTAAGGAATTTGTCCGTTAGACGATTGATATTCCTTTTGTAGAAGATTCGCTTGCCTGGTGTATCATTTTGATTGTCACCAGGTGTGAGCTGACTTGATCAGGTAACTGATCAGTCTACCTTGATTGAGTCTTCAGATGCACATTGTCTTAGCTTCAATATGCAGACTCTGCTGAATGTAGGTCTTCAGGTCTTTTAATCTTCAGGTGTCTCTGAGCCTCAGTGTATTCAGTCGTACTGAGTCTTCAGGTTTGTTGCTGAGTCTTCAGGCTTATCTGAGTCTTCAGGTTCATCTGAGTCTTCAGGTTTATCTGAGTCTTCAGGTTCATCTGAGTCTTCAGTGTCTTCTTGTCTTCACCTGATCTTCTGACTTCTTGTCTTCTGATTTGTGCTTAGTCTTCTGATCATCTGACCTTATCTGGGTCATCTGATACATCGACCTGACCTATACATATTGAGTTCCCCCTCAATATGTGACCTATCTTTTACTTCAGCTATCTATAAATTTCAGCTGGCCATCTTAATCTGATTATAAGTCATCAGTCAGCTAACAGGTCTGACTGGTCCTATTACAACCTGTTTTGGAACTTCCATCAAAACTAAGTTACATAATTCCCAACAGATTGTCTCTAGGACACTAACACTAACAACGTGATCAATTAGTGATTAGAGATAATATGATTAAGTTATTCGAATAGACACTTCATCATGTTCAAGACTTAATCGAGTATTCACGAATGAAAAGAAGCTATCGTAATAGCCCATGTTTCAGTTACAGGTAGTTGCACGTTTCTCGCAACATACCTCATATATTGAGAATGTCTGATTTATTGTCTAGGGTTAAACTAAGATCGTTAGTTTGACTAATTGCACGATATATGAGGGCCTATGAGTCACACAACAAGTAATTCCCTAATCAGATTATAATTGGTTGATTAAGTATTAAATTGAATTTAATATTTTGTTGGTCCCGTGAAAAACCCATAAAATGCGTAAAAATCATGTAATGCATATAAAACAGGGGTGAGGAAACAGTGATACCAATTTTTTCTTTTTAAACCATGTGTTTTGCTTATAATCAAATGCATATGACAAATAAGAACATAAAGCAGTAAAGAACACACAATTTATAGTGGTTCGGAGTCCAATTCCTACATTCACTCTTCCCTATCAGCAGGGGCACCAACTTAACCAACTGGACTTAGTTTTACGTGTTAGTCCAACACGATACAACATATGTTTAATGAGTTCTCACTCTCTCGGGACTTATCACCCTCCAAGGGATTGCCTACCCTCCCTCACGGGATTGCTTCGATGTTTAACGAGTTCTCACTCACACCCAGAAAGTAAGCTAGTTCAACTAACTTACAATCCTTGCTTAACAAAACTTAACCTAACACTCAGTTTGGGTAAAGATTGTTTGGTGTCCAACTAGGGTGAGATTTTCCCTTACATTTGTTTAGCCTCAATGCTAAGGTTGGAAAAATCTCTCTAAGCTTAGGATATTACATTTGTGCTTAGATCTAGGGTAGAACACTCCTGAATATATACGTGTATTTCTTGCTCAGTGTTCTATGGTGGAAATGCTGGATGATTTGGCTTTTAGCTTGATGGATCACGCATTTTTCCCACTTAATTTGATGGAAGAACTTGTATTTATAGTGTGGATTTGAATGTTACCGTTGGATGGAGTCACATTCAAATCCATACTATTATGTAGCTTTTTGCAGCTTTTTCAGGCTGGTTGTCTTCCTCTCATTGGTCCACGTCAGCTGAATCTAACGGCTATATTCTTCAGGATCTTCTGAGTCTTCAGGATTCTCTGAGTCTTCAGGGTTCTTCTGAGTCTTCAGGGTTCTCTGAGTCTCAGGATACTTTTACTCAGGATTCTTGATTCAGCAAACTTCTCTTCAGCGGACCTTGTCTGATCAGGTATACTAACACTCAGGTTAACTGAGTTCAGCTCTTCTGACTTCAGACATCCTGACCCTCAGGTCACTAGCACTCAGGATATCTGATCATCAGTAGCGTTCTGATTCTCAGTGAACATAACTTCATATGACTTGTCTTCAGGTGACTTGTCTTCTGAGGACATCAGATCAGGTGACTTCTGGTTTCTGATTTCTTCTCGCCTGATTTGATCAGCTCACCTGATCAGATCAGTATATCATCAGGTCAGCATATCAGTTTATCTGCATCAGATTAGTACATCAAGTTAGCATATCAGGTTAGTTGCATCAGGTTATTTTATCTGATCTCGATCACGTCTGATCTCGATCAATCTCATCTGCTCCTCTTCTGATCAACAACCTCCTCTTATGATCTGGTCATCTGATCTGGTCTTCTGATCTGGTCTTATGATCATCTGATCAGCTTATCTTTTTTAGTCATCTGATCAAGTCACTTCTGATCATCTAATCTTCTGATCTCAGGTCCATTTGATTAGATAACTTTTGATTCTTCTGATCAGCTGGCTTAGCTTTTCTTTTCTTCTGATTTTGCTTAGCTCATCAGTTAACTCCGGAACTCATCCTACTCATCTGATCTCGACCAGCCTCGTCTCCAGCCTCGTCTGATCTCGATCATCTTCACCTGATTTCAGGAGTTCCCCCTTAACTTGTTCTCTCGTTCCCCCTCAACTTGTTATATATAGATTAGCTTAAATAACACAAGTTGATAATGTTTTGGCATAATTCATCAAAACTAAAATATCCCAACATATTTAATTTATGGAGAATTAATAATATATTAATTTGGAATTAATTATTATTACTGTTTAATTAAATTAGATTTAATTAAATAGGAATTCCAAATAATATATAAAATATTATTGTAGGAAAATATATGTAGGAAAAACATATCTATGGGATTTGTTTTGAAAAGATTAGGAAAGATATTCCTAATAAAGATAACTTAAGATTTAATCTGGTCTTCCCCTATATATATGAGACCTTAGGGATTTTCTCCATAAAATCTCTAGTTAGAATTTTCCTAGCAAATTCGTCTCGGGATTCAACACTGGCAAATCTGTGTAGATCTGAGCAAGGGGATTATGTGGATATCATATATGAGAAAACTGCGTACGATTTATTGTAAGATTTCTCTTTATGTTTATATGTATTCGATTATGCAATTACGTGTTCGTTGTTGGTGAACTGTTTATTTCTGATGCTCATGTATTACTTGTTTACGTGCCTCTATATTCCAACAGTCTTGCCATTTCAACCTCCAGTGGGGCCAATCACAAAGCGACACATGCCCCTGATGACACCTTTTGAAGAAATGCTTCGTCTCTCTAGTTCAAAGTCATCATTACGGACATCCATCTAAGGGGTTTCTTCCCTCATAAGGTTTTTTGAAGATCAATAGTCATAATTCACATCTCGACCTCGACATGATACTCAACCTCGACAGCCGAGAACCACAACCTCATAATTTTGAGAAGGTTGTTCGCCAAAGTACCAGCTTGATCTCAAAGAAATCACAAAGGCCGAATTGGGGGCAATTGTATTAGAACGAATTATTCCCATCATGTCGTACTTAGATTAGAAAGTAAATCAAGCAATGTATAAAAAATTTGCAGTCAATGTACAACTGGCGCACCCCGATTGGACCGGATCTGTCCATCAAGTACATAGTTCGTGTTGCGAACCCAAAAGCAATATCCATGCATTAATGATGGGCAATACAGAATGCATTCATTGCACTATAAATATTTTGTTTAAGGTACAATAAAAGGAATCAACAACCTTAAGACTGAGCCAAACAAACTCAACAATTCTCTTTGCATTTAATAGTTTTGTAGTATTTAATTGCATTAAAGGTTTAATCATTGGATTGAGGAGTTATAACATTTATTGTTCTATCAAATCAGTTAATTAATATTTTATCTGATTTATCGTCACATCAATCAACATTTAATCCACTCAGATATATATATTGGGTAATAACAATTGACAATTTCTTAAGTAGGTCCATTATGACCCATAAAGATGAGTCAAAACTGTATCAGTTACACAATGAAATTAGTGCCCGTTACTTTTTTTGCCTTGTAAAAAATCTAATCCTGTTATTATATTTCTAACAAAAGTAATATTTTCATAACAATATAAAATAATAATCCTTATACATAAAATTATAAAATGTAATATATGACATAAAATATATTTTCAATTAAAAAACGAAATGATTTTAAAACTATATTGTATAGTTGGCAAAAACTTGTATGCAATATTGCATACAAGCAATATGTGCAATTGATATTTTTTTCTCGCGGTCAGCGAAGTGGGTAGGGCAGATTGTTGGTGGGCCAATTGGCTTCTTCATCTTCTTCCATCGCACGCGCAGCCGGACGCGGTCAGATTTCCTCTTCTTCCTCTTCTCTTCTGGCGGATCTCACGCTCTTTCTTCTTCCTCATTCATGCCCTAATTTTCTTTTTCACTCCGATCATTGGATGAAATAAGGTTGTTCAATTTGAATTTTGGTGTGGATTCTGCGAGAAGAAGAGAGAATATGTGTGTGGTGTTTGGATAATCCCTCAACACAAAGTGTGTGATGAAATTCAGATCCTTCTGCACTCTTTTCAAGCTATTCTGTAAATCTGTAATTTTGGACTGAATATTTTTTTTGCGTTTGTACTGGTTTTTGTTCATGTAGTAACACTTTTTTGCTCATATGGTAACACTTTTTTTGTTCATGTAGTAACACATCAAGTTGTTCTTTAAATCTGTAATTTTGGACTGAGAATTTCTTTTCGCGCTTGTACTGGTTTTGATCATGTGGTAACACATTTTTCTTCATATGGTAACACTTTTTGTTCATGTAGTAACACATGTTTTTTAGTAATATGTAACACCGTCATAATACTATGTGAATACTCATGTGTTACCATATGAACAATAATGTGTTACCTTGTGACCCATGTTACCTTATGAATATGTATGTGTTACGATATGTTTTATTACGTGTTACGTAAGATATGAAGTTTTTTCAATATAACAATGTAGTAACACTTAAACATAGATGTAGTAACACAAAAAAATGACAAAAAAAAAACTGTGTTCAGTAGGAATCGAACCTGCTACCAAATTCATTAACAACAAACTTGAACCACTAGGCTACAACACATATTTGATAAAGATATCTTTCTATAAATACATATGCGCTCGCGCCAACCTGAAGCCCACTGCCGCGCCCGACCTGCCTGCCCCTGCTGACCCGCGAATTTTGGACTATTTTTACCTTATTTATGTTGTATTGCACATAACACTAGTGTGCAATATTTCTTGCACACAAGACTTTCTCTGTATGGTTTCGTAAAAAAAAAAGTGTTACTTTTCAAGTAAGGATTTTTTTTTCCATTTCTAAACAAAAAAAAGTGAAGAAGGCAAAAAAATACACATTCTCATTAGATAAAAAAGATATCTACCCATTCTTATAGGAAAAAAAGATTTGTGCCCACTACCCACTTTCCACCAAAAAATATTCCTTAAAAATAAAAATGAGTCCCATTATTTCTCCTCCCATGTCCCAATCATCGATCAGTTCATTGTTCACCCTCTACACCCCGCTTTCAAAATATATTCTATCTTAATTAACTAAAATTATTACTATCTCCTTCTTTAATTAAAAGAAAAGAAGTGTACATTGTTCACTACTACACATTTGAGCTTGGACAGCTCTTTTTTCGAATAGCTCTCCAAGTGGTCCCTTGGAGAGCGGTTCTATTAAAAAAAAAAAAAAAAAGACAGCGGTTTAAAACCGCTGTCCAAGATCAAAGCTTAGACAGCGGTTCATAACCGTTGTGCAAGGGTAGTTGGAGAGCGGTTCATAACCGCTCTCCAAGTGAATTATTTTTTTTTTTTTTTTTTTGTAAAGCTTATATTTTTTGTTTTATTTTTTTGTTTTTGTAAATTCTTTTTATGTACAAATCAAATATTTTATTCTTTAAATTCTCGTGTTATTTTTTTTTAATATTCGTCTTATATAATGAGATTAACACAAACTCTTATGTAAAACTTGTTCATAATATTAAATTCATATTATTACACTTACGAACTTGTATCACTATTAATTCTTATAAATTAATACCTATAATATTTAATATTCTTATAAATTAATTCAATTTTGTCTAAGTATTACTTATTTAGATAGAAAAGTACTATTACTTGTTTAAATAGAAAAGTATTACTTGTTTAGATAGAAAGGTATAACTTGTTTAAAGAAAAGTATTACTTGTTTAGATGAAAAAGTATTACTTGTTTAAAGAAAAATATTACTTATTTAGATAGAAAATTATTGCTTGTTTAAATAGAAAAGTATTTTTTGTTTAGATAGAAAAGTATTACTTGTTTAAATAGAAAAATATTACTTGTTTAGATAGAAAGGTATAACTTGTTTAAAGGAAAGTATTACTTTGTTTAGATGAAAAAGTATTACTTGTTTAAAGAAAAATATTATTTATTTTGATAGAAAAGTATTAATTGTTTAGAAGGAAAAGTATTACAAGTTTAAAAGAAAGGTAGTTAAAAAAAAGTACAAGTAAAAAATATAATTTAAATTTAATTTAAATTTAAATTTATATAAAAAAAATTATTATATAAAAATGTGATTGAATTAATAAATAAGATAATTGAAATAAAAAAATTTTAAAAAAAATTGTAAGAAAAAATGATTTTTAGAACATATAGAATTAATTTCATTAAATAAACACAAGAAAGCAAGTGCTCGAGCGGAATTGATCCCCGCTCAGGCGCCCAAGGTCCCGTGTTCGGTCCCCCATGGGAGCGAGTAATTGCATCAATTTATTGGGAGGCTTGGTGGGGCTAAAAACTGCTGTCTAATTATCAATTTGATACTTAGACAACAATTTTTAACCGCTTTCTATGTTGCATCTTGGAGAGCGGTTCGCTCTCCAAGTGAATATCTTGCACAGCGGTTCATAACCGCTCTCCAAGTGAATATCTTGCACATCGGTTTTTAACCGCTGTCTAAGCTCCACTTTTGCTTGGACAGTTGTTACTTGGAGAGCTGTTATAACCGCTCTCCAATGTCATTTTTAACAGCTCTCCAACCCCAAATCTGTATTAGTGGTTATTTGAGTTTAAATTATTAATTGATATTTATAATTTAATTATAACATTTTATTTTATTTATAAAACTTTGTATTTGTCTTTGAATACTTTTCATTTTATTTATTTAAATTTAAATATTAATTTAGACGTGGTACAATTATATCAAAAGCTATCTAATTATTAAATAAATTTTATGATATATGAGTAAATTATAAATGTTTCATCCATTTAAGTTATCCAAATTACTAAAAAATTAAATTCATAATTTTATTAATTATATTTTTAATAATTACATATGTTTCTAAAAAATTAGTAAAATATTTACTAAATAGGAGAGAGGATGTAGGCCATGAAAGGCGGGTGGGTAAGAATGTGGGTCATGTAGGTAGAAATCTTTTTTCTTGATAAGGGTATATGTGTATTTCCATTAGTAAATAGATAGAAATCTTTTTTATTAAAGGAGATGGGTACAAAACTTTTTAATTTTAAAAAGTGGGTATATTTTTTTTTTTCGCCTCTCAAAATATCATAAGAAGGTAAATTTATTTGCTATTTTCTCTTTAAAAAAACAAAACAATTGAAGGTGGGTACAAAAATGTGGGAGGAGCAAATGAAAGTTTGGAGGGAGTTGGGAAGTGTCGGAAGAAATCCCAAATGGGGAAAAGTGAAATGCCATATTTTAGAAAGCCCTTCTTCCAATACTGTACCTGCTTTATGTTTAGGCTCCTTTTGGTAGGATTGATAAGAAAATATGAGAAAATAGAGATGAGAAAAGGTGTGAAAAAAAATATAGTGGGACCCTAAAGATAAGGTGAGAAAATGTATTTAACATGGTTGTTTGGTAGAGTGGAAATAAAATGGTATATGAGTACATAAGAAAATATTGAAAGTACTATTTTACCCTTCATCGTCATCTTTATTGGAAGTTTGAGGAAATATTAAAAAGTGACCATAATTTAGAAAACCTCGACAACAGTTCAGCAAACCCAACACCAGTTTGGCACAAATTAAAGCAACCCCGTTACCAATGCCTAAAATTACATGAGAGCAAGTGCAAAAACAAAAGCAAAAAATCGAAGATTTCTCAAAAGATCTACGAACTGTTGATAATCCGTTACTCATTCATCGATCCATTGCTTGGAGTGACAAAGAATAAGAAACAACAATATCAATCAATATCAGAAATATGAACATTCATGAGAGGTTTTTCACATCTATACATACAGGAGCAATATGTAGGTATAGGTGAGAGAGAGAGAGAAGAAAAATCGAGAGAAAGCGAAAGAGGGGTAGATTTTGAAAACAAAATTCGTCAATTTGCAGCAACCATATCATCAATAGAAACAATTGAAATCACACCAAGAAAAAGAAAGTGGAAACGTCATTAAAGAACCCATCGGAGAAGAAAGGCAGTACAAAAACCCATCGAAATTAGAGAAGAAAGGAGCTACAGAAATCCATCTCAAATGGTGGCGGAAAGACGAGGATATAGTGAGGGTTATTTATGAAATTTCACAACTTTACTAAGTGAGAAAAGAATCGCGAAAAGAAATCGGAGGGGTATGGTTAGATGGGATCGCTGAAGAGCTACAGTAAAGAGCCAAAATCCGTTTCACTGCCCGTTCTTTTCTCGGTCTGCCATGAAAAAAAATCTGACCTACCAAAGGCAGTAAAATCCGTGAAACCGTTATTTTCATGGCCTTTTCGGGGATAGCAAACGGGCCCTTAATTGATTGATTGGGTCACTTCTCCACATGTGTTCTCTCGGAACTTTTCTATGTTACCCCTCATCTTAAGAATTTTGGAGTCCTTTTCCTTTACAATTTTTATTTTATATGAACTAAAAAATAATGAAGTATTAAACAATTTTTAAAAGACCAATAATGTGAATTTATAAATATTTCAATACACTTAAGAGTACACGGCAATTATGTCGCAAGTAATTATATAAATACACTCGCTTAATAATTTTAGCAGTAAAAGTATTAATCAAAACAGAATAATCATTTTCCTCAATAGTTCCTTTCTCAATTGATAGCATAGCAAACCTATTCAATCCTGTGACATGTTTGATCGGACAATTTAATGAGCTTTAGTTTTGAGAAACTTCTTTTTGCACTTGCTAGTATAACTGATATTGTCAGCAATATCTTATAAGTAATGTAAGCATTTGAAAAACACTCATCCGTTTTCTACAAATAATCTACCACAACAATGTACAATTACAATTTGTTTCTTTAGGTAAAGACCACTTAAAAAATGATCTTCTCGAAAACAAATTATTGCCTATAGCATTGGGAAAACTATTATGCGTCAAAGAAATTAAGTTAAAAATTCTTACAATATCTCAACAAGCTTTCATCATCGGCACTTCACAACCTCTCCAAATTATTTTGAATGTGATTAAAGTAAAGGAAAAGAAATCTGCTTCACCTATTAAATTAAATTAGGATATTGATTCTATTTTGAGATTTTGGCCTTTTTCGGCTGATTTTATTGACCTTTATTAATTTTTATTTGATTACAGTAAAGAAAAATAATTATGATTCTTATACATTTGGACGCTGATTCTATTACTCGATTTAGGTATTAGGTGATTCTATTAGGTGGTTAGGCCTTTCAATATATTTTTTTAAATTATGTTATACAAAAATAAAAGATAAAAAATATTAGATTTTTTAACTAAAAAATTCAAACACTATTGAGTGACATGCATTAAATAAAAATTAACCAGTAAACTAGATTACAATATTTATATATATATATATATAATGTATTAAAAAAATAGGTTCCACAAATTATCAGTATCGTTGAACCGGCGTTTGCTAGCTTTAAAATATTGTAGGATAGCATAGAAATAACCGTTATTTCTTCTTCTTCTCTTTCTATTTCCCTTTCCTTTTTCTTTATTTATTTCTCACCCAATTCGTACACATGCTAGGGATAGAATCCAGGGCTTCTCAATTAGACAATGCTATAATAAGTAACTTTACTTTTCCCAGTTTTAGTGTCTTAACTCTTTCCTTTTATTATGCATTCTCTTCATCATATAACAGTACAACACTGCCTTTTTGGATCACCTAATGCATAATTTTATTAGGAAGTTACTTAATTAAATTTTCGGGGAAATGAGAAATTAAATTATACTACTATTGAATAAAATTGTAGATATTAACAGTCCAGTCAATTAAATGCTTCTCAGTGTAATATTTGAATTTAGCTTTCACTGTACCTATGTCCAAATTCAAAATTGGTAGGGGTATTTAGGAAAATAACTCAAAAAGTAAAAGTGACATTCTTTTGTGATACCCTCTAGTCTCTATAGATGGAGTAAATATTTATAAACAAAAATGAGGTGAACTAATAGATAAATTGATAAGTGAGTGAAAACACACTAAATTTAAATTGGTCTCACACAAATTAACTGTCTCCTAATTTTTCTTTGTCCTTTAATTTGTACTAATTTTGACTTTTGTCCCCAAATATTTCGACTTCGAAATTAGTTTCAATGCTTACAAATAACTTGAGTTATCCCTAAGTATTTCGACATGGAAATTAGTTCCAATGCTTACAAATAACTTTGAGTTATCATTTATTGCTTTATCACTTTTAACAAACATTGAATAAGTCTAAGTGCAAATATATTAGTGGTGTTTGAAATATCAAATATAGAGGAATATTTGAATTAATTTGGGGACTAAGGCTGTGCCTTTGTTGAGTTGGACAAGTCGTTTGATTTAGGCCCGAAAATTATTGATTTTTAAGGTCCATAATTCTATGCGTGTATATATAAATAAATATATATATATATATATAATATTTATATTTGTAAAATTATTAATATATTGTAAAATGTCTTAGTGGAAAAAATAAGTACTTTATTCTAATTTTTCTAGACCGGGTTTGAGTCCCCTGCTTTTGCAAATCCTAAATTTATTTTTTAGCATATGCTTTATCCAAAATAAAATTTAAAACACCACAAGTCCACAACTGTTTTAAACTCTTTAAATATATGGCACACACAAACTCATAAAATCTGGTCAAATAAATTTTATTTCGAAATAATTATCATTTTTGCTATATTTTCACATTTCTCACTATTAATTTTACCCTAAAAATCAATTTATTATGGAAAATACATTTTTCTTCACAAACTCTCTCTCCTCTCTTTTATTTTCATTGGAAGAAAAAATTATCAAAATATATGTTTCTTATTTTTTTACATACCTCAAAAGTGACAAACAATTAATGTGAAACAAGAGAATATATTGCATACACATAATAAAATCTATGCAAATCATTCATTTCACATTAAGTTATCATTAGTTATTATTCAACTTTCAAATTGTGAAACATGGTCAATTTGTATAATCTTTTAGCTCATATATAAAAATCGATACGGACTCTATAATTTCTAGGATCAGACCCTGTTGGTTGGGGACAATATCAGTAGTAGTTCGGTCGACATGGAAGCTTTAGTAGTGTGAGGTTAAGTCCCTCTCATTATAATACCCATATTGCTTTGGCCCATTACACCTAACACCCATGATTGTGACAATCAGTGTTTTCATAACCGAACCGGTGATCGAACCGGACAGACCACCGGTTAGCGGTTCAACCGGCGGACCGGTTCAACCGTTAAAATGATTTCTTTCTAATTTTTGTCAATATTTCCTATGTTTAATTAAAAAAAATAAAATAAGTATACACCTACAAAAATTTAAACATATATATTATAAATTTTCATATTTAAGAAAACACAATAAAAGTCATAGTCATAATAAAAAAATAACACAATAATATGAGAGAAAGTAATATAAAAGGGGGAAAGTGGACCTTATATTTTTGTCCCACATCGAAAGTATTAGAAAAAAATGTGAGATGAAATAATATAAAAGGGTGGACCTTGATTCATATATTTGTCCCATCTCTCATACATTTATCCCATATTGAAAGTGCTAGAGAGAAATGTGAGAGGAAGTATTATAAAAATTTTCCCCCCTCATACATTGATCCCACATCGAAAGTGTTGGAGAAAAATGTTAGAGGAAGTATCATAAAATTTGTCCCATCTCATACATTTATCCCACATCGAAAGTGTTGGAGAAAAATGTGAGAGGGAGTATTATAAAAATTTTCCCATCTCATACATTTATCCAACATCGAAAGTGTTGGAGAAAAATGTTAAGAGTAAGTATTATAAAAATTTTCCCACCTCATACATTTATGAGAAAAATGTTAGAGGAAGTATTATAAAAATTTCCCACCTCACATATTTATCCCACATCGAAAATGTTGGAGAAAAATGTGAGAGAAAGTATTATAAAATTTGTCCCACCTCATACATTTATTCTAGAAAAATGTGAGAGGAAGTATTATAAAATTTGTCCCACCTCATACATTTATCCCACATCGAAAAGTGTTAGAGAAAAATGTGAGAGGAAGTATTATAAAAGGGATGGAGGTGGACCTTGATACATATAGTTAAAAGTTTTTTTTAATTAAGGTTAGAACCGGTTAAACCGATTTGACCGATTTTGGTCCGGTTTTGACCGGTCCAACCACAAAAGCGATTTTTAGAGGGTCTTCGGACCGGTTCCTGGACCGATTCCCGGTTGAACCGGCTGGTCCGTTCCGGTTATAAAATCATTGGTGACAATTCACAATTCCAACTTCAGATATATATATTTCCATAAAAAAGAAAAACACCATGCTTTAACTTCTCTTTAATTTCTCACCATTTTAATTTCCATATTCACCTGTTGTGGTCCTAAACACTACACACACAACTCCAACACAAAAAATTTCAAAATATAATACAAAACCCTGAATTGATACTCAAAATTAAGAATGTCAGAATTTATATATGTTGATTAAGTATTCACCATTATATATTCATGCATTGTATCTGAATGAGGGTTTAGGGGCTATATATGTATTAGGAGTATTATGTTATATTCTTTGTATAGTGTTGTACTTGTATCCCACATCGGAAACTATGTGACTGCACTAGTCACTTGTAAATGTATTTATATTCCCTTTACATGCAAATAATATATCACTTTCAATACTCTCTTTATGGTAGCCCGAGCCTAATTGGCTAACGCCTTTTTTTTCCTTGCCACGATCAGTTTTCATATCCCAAGATTTGTTGCCAATTCACTTGGTCAACACTTCTTCTCATACCATATTAACCAAGATTTGTTGCCCAATTCACTTGGTCAACTCTTCTTCTAATACCATATCATCGTATTATTGGTTTGGCATCCCTCCAATCACGCCATCTCTTGATTTCGGTTATTCATTCCAAGAATTGGTCAATCCTCTATTATTGTCCATTCTTCCACAATTCTAGGCCTTTTTCTGCTACAATTCAGAGGCACAAACGGCATCCCGCTCAGTCTATTTGTCTCTCTCGGTCTACACGACACATTCAACACCGCCAACCTCTAATTGGATTCTGGATTCTGAAGCGTCTCACCACATCTCTAAAGACTTAGCCAGCCTCCTTCATCATGCACCATATGATAGCAATGATGGTGTAGTTATTGGTGACAGTAACGGATTACATATTTCTCACATTGGGTCTTTGAACTTTCCGCACATTTAACTTCATTTTTGTGATGCGTTGCATGTGCCTCAAATGTCACGTAATTTAATTTTCGTCTCACGCTTATGTCATGACAATAATGTGGATGTAGTTTTCTCTGATGTTGATTTTCAGGTGGTGGATCGACATACGGGGGATACTCGCCTACGCGGTCCTCGCATTAATGGGCTTTATGTGTGGCATGTTGGTGTTCTTGCCTCTGCTCTAGTCTCCACTAAGCAATTTGTTTCCATCTGGCACGCTCGGCTCGGTCACCCTTCTTTCAAAATCTTAGATAACGTCATTTCTGGTAATAATTTATTGTTGAATAAACAGTCGAGTTTTTCTTGTGATTCCTGCAAATGCATCAAAAGTCATAAACTTGTTGGGAAATAGGGTGCCCGGATCTATTCGAGGTTCAATTTAAATACAAGTTTAAATTATTTAATTATTACTAGCATGAATTAATCCTATATTATTAAAATAACAATTAAATAGCAACAACATTCATGCATATAATAAAGCCACGTAAACCCTACACATGCGGATTTCTAGGAGTTACGTAAGGCGTACCTTTTTGGCGAATCAAACGAAGACATATGAGCAACGGTTCAACGAACACATCCAAAGTCCTTCTTTAGTATTCCCACAGTCCTTGTTCAACACTCCGGTGGTAGGAAGTTCGCGAACAATTAACAAAAGGGAAAAAGAAAAATATTTGTCACCACCTTTGTAGATTTCTATTTTTTTCAACACATGAAATTGTGTTGGGGATGAAAACATTCATCCCCTATTTATAGAGACCATGGGGGGCGAAATTTTGTGACTAATTAGGGTTAGGAAATTTCTTTGTATCTTCTCAAGATACAATCTTGAATATATCTTGTAAATTGTATTTCCATAATAATCACAAAATATCTTTTATTCCCCAACACTCTATAAATTTTTGAAAATTTCATTAATTAAAATGGAAAAAAGAATCTTCGACTTTTCTTGAATTTATGGGATAAACTTGTATCTCAAGAATACTTATTCCATAAAATCTTTCCAAGAAAATCAAGAAAATCTTTTCTCTCTCTCTTCTTAATATTTTCGAAATTATTGGAAAAATAAGGCAACAATATTTCTTTTATTTTAAGCACCTTTTTCAACTATTGGACTTTATCTTTGGGCTACTAAAGGGGCCTTTAGGAGAATTAAGATTGGACCTTCCAATGGACTTTGAATATTCAATATTGAGCCACAATATTATTCAAGTCCATAAATTTTAATTAATCCCACTACATAATTAATATTGCACTATCCATCTTAACCCATATTATTGTAATATGGCTCCCAGTTATTATTTCCCGTGTTTAAGATTATCTTAGTCCATTAATTAATTCAAGCCACTAAAAAGTTTTATATTAATTAATATCTTTTATCCTTGGTTTAAGAATGACTCAACATTATTATCCATACCGGAAATTAATTCCACTTGCAAGATTTTGTATGATAAATCTTCTGAGCCTCCCAAGGGGACAAATCACGCAAGATGTACTTGCACATGATTCTCCGTATTAAATCTTAGTAATCGTCGTGTAACTAATAATATTCCCCAAGATATAGTATCGAGTCACAATGACTCTCTACCCAACATAAGTCAAAGCAATAGTTATTGATTTCACACGATCTTATTTAAGGAACGGAGATTAAAAAATAACGAACCACTGAGGTCTAATTCTTCCATGTTCAGTACTGAAGAATTTATCCTCGGTAATGTGAGGATAAATTTTCCAGTACTGAACATCATCATGATCCTATTCACACGATCCTATTCAGTGCATCATCATGCACTAGTGTATTCTCTTGGTCAAGACAAGTCAATCTGAGCCTTACTGTAAGTCCCGGTGGGAAAACCCATTTTGTGTGTGCGGAAGCAAACATAAATTGCGATGCATATAAAAACAGGGGTGAGGGCAGAGTGATTCCAGATTTTTTGCTTTTAAGAACATGTGTGTTGTTTTGCTTATAATAGGATGCATATGACAAGTATAAACATAAAGCAGTAAAGAACACACAATTTTATAGTGGTTAGGAGTCCAACTCCTACATCCACTCTTCCCTATCATCAGGGGCACCTACTTAACCAACCGGACTTAGTTTAACGTGTTAGTCCAACACCCAACAGATGTTTACCGAGTTCACACTCAAAACGGGACTTATCACCCTTACGGGATTGCCTACCCTCCCTTTCGGGATTGCTAGATGTTTACCGAGTTCACACTCACCTACAAACTTAACCAGCTCTTGGGTTTGGGTATAAGATTGTTTGGTTTCCAACTAGGGTGAGATTTTCCCTTACATTTGTTTAGCCTCAATGCTAAGGTTGGGAAAATCTCTCTAAGCTTAGGATATGGCATTTATGCTTAGATCTAGGGTAGAACACTCTTTGAATATATGCGTGTATTTCTTTCTCTGTGTTCTATGGTGGAAATGCTATATGATTTGGCTCAGTAGCTTCAATGGTGTTTTCACGCATTTCACACACTTCCACACTGATAATGAAGGAAGAACTTGTATTTATAGTGTGGATTTGAATGTTACCGTTGGAAGGAGTCACATTCAAATCCATACTATTCTGTAGCTTCTTGCAGCTTTTCCAGGCTGGTTGTCTTCCTCTCATTGGTCCACGTCAGCTGAATCTAACGGCTATATTCCTCAGATTCCTCGCCTAGGAATCATTCAGGATTCTCCGAGTCTCAGTGTCCTCAGAGACATACTGAGTCTTCAGTTCTATCTGAGCCTTCAGATCTATCTGAGCCTTCAGATCTATCTGAGCCTTCAGGTCTATCTGAGCCTTCAGCTGACTTCTCTTCAGCGGACCTTGTCTGATCAGGCATACTGACACTCAGGTTGACTGAGTTCAGTTCTCTGAATTCAGACATCCTGACCTTCAGGTTACTTTGACTCAGGCTATCTGATTTCTTCTTTGCCTGATCTGATCAGCTCGACTGATCAGATCAACACATCTTCAGATCAACATCTCAGGATAGCATCAGGTCAGTACATTAGGTTAGCATATCAGTTTAGCACATCTGATCTCAATCACGTCTGATCTTGATCATCTGCTCATCTTCATATCTGATCTCGATCACGTCTGATCTCGATCAGTCTCATCTGCTCCTCTTCTGATCTGCAACCTTCTCTTCTGATCTTCTGGTCAGTTTCTTTCTGATCAGCTTGTCTGCTCTTCTGATCACCATATCAGCTCGACTGTTCTTCTGATTTTCTGATCAGGTCTGTTCTGGTCATCTGATCATTTGACCTTCTGATTCTTCTGATCAGCTGGCTTAGCTTTTCTTCTCTTCTGATTTTGCACAGCTCATCAGTTAACTCTGGAACTCATCTTACTCATCTGATCTCGATCATTCTCGTCTGCAGCCTCGTCTGATCTCGATCATCTACGTCTGATTTCGTGAGTTCCCCCTCAATTTGTTCTCTCGTTCCCCCTCAACTTGTTATCTGTAAATTATCTTCAATAACACAAGTTGATAATGTTTTGGCATAATTCATCAAAACTAAAATATCCCAACACTTACACTTCAACCTTTCACGATGGATTATTCAGTTCCATCTAGGTTGTGAATTTTGTACTTAGTTACAAGGATTTGTTGATGTGATATTTTGTGATCTGGTATCACCACATTAACTACAATGTAACACGTACTGTTTAATGAACAGGTATGTAGTAAATATATATAACATTCAATCATATTTAATGCAACAGTGATAAATAATTTATTTCAGTAAATAAATAAGAAATTCAGTTTGGTTATATATAAAGTAAAAAACATACTTTACAGTATAACCCCAACAATCTCCCAATTATATTCAAAATCTGCTTTTAAGTATACTACATCACGTCTCGTGTCCTATGTGACATCTAATGTCACCTACACGAACCTAATAACATTTCTCCCACTTATACTCAAAGCAGATTGAAAATGCTCTTGACACCCATTCCTTCCACATGTTTCTAGAATGTATTCTGAGGCAGACCCTTTGTGAATGATGTTGGGAAATAAGGGGTGCCCGGATCTATTCGAGAAGAATTTAAATACATATTTAAATTAATCAATTAATTACTAACATGAATTAATCCTAAATCAATTCAACATAATAATTAAACAAGCAAATAAGTAACATGCGTACACGTAATCCACGTAAATCCTAAGCATGTGGAATCTAGGAGTTACGAGATTACTTACCTCTTGTAGAGACAACCGTTGAGACGATGGATCCATCCAAAGTGCCTTCTCAAATATGTCTCACGTCCACGAACGTAATCCGGTGGGAGAATTTTCAACTAACGATTTTAATTTAAAGGAAAAAATATAAAATATTTTTGCCACCACCTTTGTGGATTTCTAATTTTTCCAACACATGGAATTGCATTGGGGATGAAAAATGCATCCCCTATTTATAGGACAAGGGGGGGACGAAAAATTAGGTCAAGTTGGGCATTGAGAAATTTCCTTGCTTCTTCCTCAAGATACAATCTAGAATATATCCAATATATTCTATTTCCCAAAATATCTCCCAACAAAATATTCTCCTCCTTTCTTGCTCCTTATTTTCGAAAATTGCATACAAGTAGGGAAGAAATAAGATCTTTTTCCTTTCTTGAATTTATGGGATAAACTTGTATCTCAAGAATACTTATTCCATAAAATCTTTCCAAGAAAATCAAGAATTTTTTTTTTCTCTTTCCTACCTATTTTTTCGAAAATACTCATGGAAAAATAGGCAAAATATTTTCTTCTCCTTTTCATTAATTGGACTTTAATTTGGGCTATTTGAGGCGTCTTTAGGAGAATTAAGATTGGACCTCCAATGGGCTATGAAACTTTAATATTTAGCCAAAATATTATTCAAGCCCATTAATATTAATTTACTCCACTATAAAATTAATATTGCACTATCCATCTTAACCCACATTACGACTTCACAATAATATGGCTCCCGGTCGTTATTTTCCATGTTTAAGATTATCTTAGTCCATTAATTAATTATGCCACTGAACACACTTTATATTAATTAATATATTTGTCCTTGGAATAAAGACAACTCAACATTATTATCCATACCGGAAATAAATTTCACTTGCAAGATTTGGTATGATAAAGATTATGAGCCCACCAAGGGGACAAATCATGCAAGACGTGCTTGCACACGATTCTCCGTATTAAATCTTAGCAATCGTCGTGTAATCAATAATATTGCAAGATATAAGGTATCGAATCGTATTGATTCTCTTCCCATCATAAGTCAAAGCAATAGTTATTAATTTCACACTATCCTATTTAAGGAACGAAGATTAAGAAATAACGAATCACTGAGGTCTAATTCTTGTATATTCAGTACCGAAGAATTTATCCTCTTGTAGGTCCTATTCAGCGCATCATAATGCACTGGTGTAATCTCTTGGTCAAGACAAGCCAATCTGAGCCTTACACTTCAACCTTTCATGATGAATTGTTCATTTCCATCTGGGTTGTGAATTTGTACTTAATCACGAGGGACTGTTAATTTGATCTTCTGTGATCTGGTATCACAAAATTAACTACAACGTGATACGTACTCACTTATCGAACGGGTTTGCAATAAATATATGTAACATTCATTCATATTTAGTGCAACAGTGATAAATAATTTATTTCAGTAGATAAATAAGAAATTCGGTTTGGATTGGTTATACAAAGTAAAAAGCATACTTTTCAGTATAACCCCAACAATCTCCCACTTATACTCAAAGTCTGCTTTTAAGTATACTACAGCATGTCTCGTGTTCTATGTGACATCTAATGTCACCTACACGAACCTAATAATATTTCTCCCACTTATACTCAAAGCAGATTGGCAACGGTCTTGACACCCATTCCTTCCACATGTCTCTCGAATGTACTCTGAGGCAGACCCTTTGTGAATGGATCTGCTAGGTTTTCTTTGAACGCAATCTTTGCCACCTCTATGTCTCCTCTCTCAACAATTTTTCGTATAAGATGGTATTTTCTTTCTATGTGTTTGCTGGCCTTGTTGACTCTCGGTTCCCTTGAATTTGTAACTGCTCAGTCGTTATCACAGTAAACCGTGATCGTGCTGGGCAAATACGGAACAACGTCCAAGTTCACTAGGAAGTTCTTGAGCCAAACCGCTTCTTTTGCTGCTTCATAAGCAGCTACATATTCGGCTTCCATGGTAGAATCGGTGATGCATTTCTGCTTAACGCTTCTCCAAGTCATGACTCCTCCCCCCATGCAAAACACACTACCCGAGGTTGACTTTCTGGAGTCTAAGTCTGATTGGAAATCCGAGTCCGTGTAACCGACAGGGATTAGACTGTCTGACTTATAAACTAACATTCTGTCATGTGTCCTCTTCAGATACTTCAAAATGTTTTTAACTGCAGTCCAATGCTCTTTCCCGGGGTTGCTTTGATATCTTGCCACCATGCCCACGGCGAAGCAGATATCCGATCTCGTGCACAACATTGCATACATGGGGCTTCCTACAGCCGAAGCATAAGGAATGCCCTTCATGTCATCCATCTCTTTTGTGTCTTGGGATAAATTTCTTTGGATAGATGGATTCCGTGTCTGAAAGGCACAAAACCTTTTCTTGGAATCTTGCATGCTGAATAGCTTCAAAATGTTATCTATATATGAAGCTTGCGAGAGCCCGATCATCCTTTTCTTGCGATCTCGAGTGATCTTGATCCCTAGGATGTGACCAGATTCTCCTAAGTTCTTCATATCAAATTATTTTGACAATCATGCCCTTACGTCTGACAACATCTTTACATCGTTCCCGATGAGCACAATGTCGTCTACGTATAGTACCAAGAATACTAAGGCAGTTCCGTCACGCTTCTTATGAACATAACTTTTGAAATTGTTTTGATCAAAATCGTAGGATTTTATTACTTGATCAAAACACTGATTCCAAGCACGGGATGCTTGCTTCAACCCGTAAATGGACTTCTTTAGCTTGCAAACCAGATGCTCTTGGCCTTTTTCAATGAAGCCTTCGGGTTGTTGCATATAGATTTCCTAGTCAAGACTTCCGTTAAGGAAAGCTGTCTTGACATCCATTTGCCAGATCTCAAAATCTAGGTGTGCAGCAATCGACAAGAGAATACAGATGGACTTGAGCATGGCTACGGGCAAAAAGGTTTCCTCTTAGTCGATCCCTTCTTTCTGAGTGTACCCTTTCGCCATGAGTCTCACTTTAAAAGTTTCAACCTTTATGTCCGATCCTCTTTCTCTCTTGTATACCCACTTGCATCCAATGGATCTTACCCCATTAAGTGGTTCAACTAGCTCCCACACTTTATTGTGATCCATTGAACCCATCTCGGCTTCCATTGTGGTTTGCCAAGATTTTACATCCTTATCTTGGATCGCCTCATTGTAAGACCATGGATCTGATTCTTCTCCTGAGATCAAGTTCGAGGACTCTCCTATCCCCAAGAATCACTTGGGTTGCTTAACAACCCTCCCACCACGACGAGGTTCTGGTTGTGTAGGTGTGACGCTTGGTACTTCGTCTTGTACAGTTGGCAACAAAGTCGGCCCCCTAAGTTCTTCTAAGGTAATCTCTCTTCTAGGCTTTTTATCGTTCATATAGTCTTCTTCCAAAAATCTAAAGTGCGTACTGATTACGACCTTTTGATCTTCTGGACCATAGAACATGCATCCCTTTGTTCCTTCGGGGTACCCTATAAACAACCTTAATTCCGAACGGCATCCAATTTACCAGCTTCCTTATCCAACACTTATGTCGGACACCCCCAGATCCTCATGTGTCCTAAGTTGGGCTTGCGCCCTGTCCACAATTCCCTAGGGGTTTCGGGAACCGATTTGGATGGCATTAAGTTTAGAATATAAGTTGTTGTTTGCAAGGCATAACCCCAGAACGATTTTGGTAAATCCGCATAACTCATCATTGACCTTACCATTTCTAGAAGTGTTCTGTTTCTTCGTTCTGCAACCTCGTTTTGTTGAGGGGTACCGGGTGCAGTCAACTGGGATGCAATCCCTTCATCAGACAGGTAGTTTAAGAATTCATCGCTGAGGTATTCTCCTCCACGATCAGATCATAGAAACTTGATACTCTTTTCCTTATGATTCTCTGCTTGAGCCTTAAATTCTTTGAATTTATCAGTCTCAAATTTATGCTTCATTAGGAAAACGTACCCATAGCATGAGTAATCATCGATAAACGTAACAAAATACTCATAGCCACCTCTTGCTTTGATTTGCATTGGACCACATACATCAGTGTGAACGATCTCCAACACTTCTTTAGCTCTAAGCCCCTTATCTCCAAATGCCCTCTTGGTCATCTTACCCTCCAGACATGATTCGCAAGTTGGAAATGGTTCAATTAGGAGGGACTCCAATGAACCATCTTGGACCAACCTTTGGATCCTCTTCGGGTTATTATGACCTAAATCTTAGGTGCCAAAGAAGTGTCTCGTTCACGTTGGTCGAACGTTTTCTTTTATTACTTGAAACAGTAGATGTGTTATAGGATGCATTCTGTGAGTGATGTGCACAGTTAATAATATAGAGATTGTTCCGTAAAGTTCCATGACAGATAACCACATCGTTACGAAAAATAGTGACATTTTTATTAAAACTAACAGAATATCCATCAGCAAATAGTTTTGAAACAGAAATAAGGCTTTTTCGAAAAACAGGAACATAAAGAACATCTCTTAAAATTAAACTCTTGTCTTCAAAAGATAGGTGCACGTCTCTCACTGCTTCAGCTGCCACTCTCGTAGCATCGCCTAACGTGATGAGGATCTCTCTTCCACTAAGTTGTCGGGTCCGCTTGAACCCGTGAAGTAAACATGATTAGTGGACCCCGTATCCAGTACCCACGAATGGGTAGCATACGCCGCTAAACAAGTTTTAACAACTAGTGTGTGAGAATTACCTTTCTTTCCATTCCGCTTGGGATTGGAATAGGCTGACTTCCATTGTCCTTTTGCACCGTAGTTGAAGCACTTCCTTGACACCACCAGCATTCCTCATCTTACTATTGCCCTTGGCCACAGTTGAGTTTGATTGCTTATGACTTTTGGTCCTCTTCTTCTTCTTGCCTTCCCTTGGCCTAGAAGATGAAGACGGACCATTTGTCGTCAAAGCTTGAGTTTGGTGCCCTATCAACATCTCTGCCGAGACTAAAGCTTGCAACAAATCAGCTAGCGAGGCAAAGATGCTCAAAAACTTTTGGGCAGAGAGTGAAGTACCAAATCAATATGGGTCTCCAGATCATAATCTGCACCCAGAACCTCAAGTTTGTTCAGATGGGCCATCAATTTTGAGGGCGTAATCCCTTACGGGGTTTCCCTCCACCATTCTTAGCGACGACATCTCTCGCAAGGTGATCTGACGAGCCCCATGTTTTTGACTCGTCAGTTGGCTCATCTGATTTTTGGTGTGTCAAGAATCCTCTTGTGCTTTTGTGCAGTTAGGACAATCATAACTTTTCGTTTCCAATCAATATAATTGACTTTAAGTATATTAACAATGGATTAAAAGGTTGCGACATGATGATACTGAAAATAAACATACATTTTGTGTCAATATCCGGATCAACACAAAATTATCATATAATTCGATCACATGGTTCATATTGAAATCTCAAAAAAATATGAACATGTATAAGACAACATCTCAAAACAGTTTTAAATTAGCCTCTTGGGAGGGTCATCATTTAAATCATATTCAAGCAGGTTCCAAACAAGATCAGATACGAACCTTTAATTAAAGAATTAATTAATAGTTGGCTCCCACTTGACCAATACAAAATTGACAGGGACTTCGACGAAGTATATGCATATCAATTTTGTACCTAAGTAATAGCCATGATTAAATACAGAATTACTACTTCGTTTTGATCGAGCCTCTTGGGAGGGTCATCGTCGCCACTAATAATAATTCACAATCATCCTGAGAATTTATTTTTGTGAAAGCTTTCTTTTGGCCGTCCCTTAGGGGAATTTCTCCAAAAGATTTCACAAATAAATAAATCATGGAGGTCAAAATTAATTCGATTCAAAACCGAATTAATTGTTTAAAACATACTTTGTAATTTTTGAATTTGAGATTTTTCGTTGAGCAATTCTCATGCAAACACATTTAAACAATTAAATAAAGCATAAGAAAATACAAACATAAATCAAGCAAAGCAGAAAATAAACATATTGGGCACATATTATCCAACTGTCATGGTTTGATTTTCCTTGACTTGATTTTTGAAGAAACGCCGTCTTGAATTTCTCCTACTCATTCGTCTCGAAAAATAATTCTGTCTCGAATCACCACGCCAAGTAGCTCGCAGCCGGGATGCACGCCAAGATCCGCCCCGCTTTGGCTTTAAGATCACGCATTCGTCTTTAGCTTAAAGACGATTTTCCCCAACGGCTCTCGGCAGCCTCGGTAGGTGGTGGACGAGTAGCGCCCATCTTGTAGCTGTTCGTCCGCTTCGTCCGCCGTCGCTGCTTGTTTTCGCCCATCGCTGCAAGACGGTGCCGCATCTTGCCCGTCGCTTCGCTTAGTCGCGATTCGAGCTCGGCCCCGCTTTGGCGCCGTGTACCTGCGCCCCTCTTTGGCGATACGATGCGTCACGCCACGCTACGTGCCTCCTTGGCACGCGTTTCAAGCCGATGCACATTACCCTTCTGATTCCCGGTCCATTTCAACTCCTCGTTTCCGTCTTCGTCTTCGATCAGGTTACAATTTATTTAACTGGAAAATAAATAGACCTAAATCTAGACTAGTCTATTACATTGAACAAATCAAATAGCCTAATCTACTCGTGGATTTTCTCACGAGAAAAATAAATTCGAACGAGTAGAATTAAAACCATTCATACGAATGAAAATTTAAACACATTAAATACCATGACAATTGGATACCTACAAAAAAGATCTAACAATTCTACTATCCAATTTTCAATAAAATTTAATGGCCAACATAATTTAAATATCAATTTAAATACAGAGCTCAAAACCGAGGCTTGGATACCAGTTGTTTGGAAATAAGGGGTGTCCGGATCAATTCAAGATGAATTTAAATACATATTTAAATTAATGAATTAATTACTAACATGAATTAATCCTAAATCAATTCAACATAATAATTAAACATGTCAATAAGTAACATGCATACACGTAATCCACGTAAATCCTAAGCATACGGAATCTAGGAGTTACGAGATTGCTTACCTCTTGTAGAGACAACCGTTGAGACGATGGATCCACCCAAAGTGCCTTCTCAAATATGTCCCACGTCCAAGAACGTAATCCGGTGGGAGGATTTTCAACGAATGATTTTAATTTAAAGGAGAAAATATAAAATATTTTTGTCACCACCTTTGTGGATTTCTAATTTTTCCAACACATGTAATTGCATTGGGGATAAAAAATTCATCCCCTATTTATATAGGACAGGGGGGGGGGGGACAAAAATTTAGGTCAAGTTGGGCATTGGTAAATTTCCTTGCTTCTTCCACAAGATACAATCTAGAATATATCAAATATATTCTATTTCCCAAAATATCTCCCAACAAAATCTTCTCCTCCTTTCTTGCTCCTTATTTTCGAAAGTTGCATACAAGTAGGGAAGAAATAAGATATTTTTCCTTTCTTGAATTTATGGGATAAACTTGTATCTCAAGAATACTTATTCCATAAAATCTTTCCAAGAAAATCAAGAAAAAATCTTTTTCTCTTTCCTACCTATTTTTTCGAAAATACTCATGGAAAAATAGGCAAAATATTTTCTTCTCCTTTTCATTAATTGGACTTTAATTTGGGCTATTTGAGGGGTCTTTAGGAGAATTAAGATTGGACCTCCAATGGGCTATGAAACTTTAATATTTAGCCAAAATATTATTCAAGCCCATTAATATTAATTTACTCCACTATAAAATTAATATTGCACTATCCATCTTAACCCACATTACGACTTCACAATAATATGGCTCCCGGTCATTATTTCCCGTGTTTAAGATTATCTTAGTCCATTAATTAATTAAGCCACTGAACAGACTTTATATTAATTAATATCTTTGTCCTTGGAGTAAAGACAACTCAACATTATTATCCATACTGGAAATAAATTTCCACTTGCAAGATTTGGTATGATAAAGATTCTGAGCCCACCAAGGGGACAAATCAAGCAAGACATGCTTGCACACGATTCTCCGTATTAAATTTTAGCAATCGTCGTGTAATCAATAATATTGCCCAAGATATAAGGTATCGAATCACATTGATTCTCTTCCCATCATAAGTCAAAGCAATAGTTATTAATTTCACACGATCCTATTTAAGGAACGGAGATTAATAAATAACGAACCACTGAGGTCTAATTCTTGTATATTCAGTACCGAATAATTTATCCTCATGTAGGTCTAATTCAGTGCATCATAATGCACTAGTGTAATCTCTTGGTCAAGGCAAGTCAATCTGAGCCTTACACTTCAACCTTTCATGATGGATTGTTCATTTCCATCTGGGTTGTGAATTTGTTCTTAATCACGTGGGACTGTTAATTTGATCTTCTGTGATATGGTATCACCAAATTAACTACAACGTGATACATACTCACTTATCGAATGGGTTTGCAATAAATATATATAACATTCATTCATATTTAGTGCAACAGTGATATATAATTTATATCAGTAGATAAATAAGAAATTCGGTTTGGATTGGTTATACAAAGTAAAAGACATACTTTTCAGTATAACCCCAACAAATGGATCTGCTAAGTTGTCTTCTGATGCAATCTTTGCCACCTCTATGTCTCCTCTCTTAACGATTTATCGTATAAGGTTGTATTTTCTTTCTATGTGTTTGATGGCACTGTGGGCTCTCGGTTCCCTTGAATTTGCAACTACTCTGGCATTATCACAGTAAACCGTGATGGTGCTGGGCAAACCCGGAAGAACGTCCAAGTCCACTAAGAAGTTCTTGAGTCAAACCGCTTCTTTTGTTGCTTCACAAGCAGCTAAATATTCGGCTTCTATGGTAGAATCTGCGATGCATTTCTGCTTTACGCTTCTCCATGTCATGGCTCCTCGTCCCATGCAAAACACACTACCCGAGGTAGACTTTCGGGAATCTAAGTCCGATTGGAAATCTAAGTCTGTGTAACCGATGGGGATTAGACTTCCTGACTGATAAACCAACATTTTGTCCTGTGTCCTGTTCAGATACTTCAGAATATTTTTAACTGCAGTCCAATGCTCTTTCCCAGGGTTACTTTGATATCTTGCCACCATGCCTACGACAAAGCAGATATCCAATCTCGTGCATAGTATTGCATACATGAGGCTTCCTACAGCTGAGGAAAAGGGAATACCCTTCATGTCATCTATCTCCTTTTGTATCTTGGGACACAATTCTTTGGATAGATGGATTCCGTGTCTGAAAGGTACAAAGTCTTTCTTGGAATCTTGCATGCTGAATCACTTCAAGACAGTATCTATGTATGAAGCTTGTGAGAGGTCGATCATCCTTTTCTTGCGATCTCGAGTGATCTTAATCCCTAGGATATGACCAGCTTCTCCCAAGTCCTTCAAATCAAACTGTTTTGACAGCCATGCCCTTATGTCTGATAACACCTTTATATCATTCCCGATCAGCAGAATGTCGTCTATGTATAGTACTAGAAACACCAAGGCAGTTCTGCCGCGCTTTTTATAAACACAACTATCGAAATTATTTTTATCAAAACCGTAAGATTTTATGACCTGATCAAAATATTGATTCCAAGCACGGGATGCTGGCTTCAGCCCATAAATGGACTTCCTTAGCTTGCAAACCAGATGCTCTTGGCCTTTTTCAATGAATCCTTCAGTTGTTGCATATAGATTTCCTCGTCAAGACTTCCGTTAAGGAAAGCCATCTTGAAATCCATTTGCCAGATCTCAAAGTCTAGATGCGCAGCAATCTATAAGAGAATGCGGATGGACTTGAGCATGGCTACGGGCGAAAAGGTTTCCTCATAATCGATCCATTCTTTCTGAGTGTACCCTTTTGCCACGAGTCTTGCTTTGAGGTTTCCACCTTACCGTCTGATTCTCTTTTCCTCTTGTATACCCACTTGCACCCAATGGGTTTTACCCCGTCAAGTGGTTTGACTAGCTCCCACACTTTATTGTGATCCATTGAACCCATTTCGGCTTCCATTGCAGTTTGCCAAGAATCTGCATCCTTGTCTTGGATTGCCTCATCGTAAGTCCAGGGGTTTGATTCAATCTCATCGGGGATCAAGTCCGAGGACTCTCCTATCCCCATGAATCGCTCGGGTTATTTGACAATCCTCCCACTGTGACTCGGTTCTGGTTGTGTAAGCGTTTCGCTTGGTGTATCAACTTGTACTATTGGTGCTGGGGTTGCCTCTCTTAACTCGTCTAAGGTAATCTCACTTCTAGGTTTTTTATCATTCATATAGTCTTCTTCCAAAAATCTAAAGTGCGTACTGATTACGACCTTTTGATCTTCGGGACCATAGAACATGCATCCCTTTGTTCCCTCGGGGTATCCTATAAACAACCTTAATTTCGAACGTGCATCCAACTTATCGGCTTCCTTGTCCAACACGTATGCCAGACACCCCCAGATTCTCATGTGTCTTAAACTTGGCTTGTGCTAGGTCCACAATTCTCTAGGATTTTGGGAACCATTTTGGATGGCACTAAGTTTAGAATGTAAGCTGCTATTTCCAAGGCGTGACCCTAGAACGATTTTGGTAAATCCACATAACTCATCATTGATCTGACCATTTCTAAAAGTGTTCTTATTGGGATAATTTTAGTTTTGATTATAACACCTTGTAATAGGATAAGCTAAGTTGTATAGAAAGCTTGCGTTTCTAGACTTAGTTTTATTCTTACAGGTAACAAGTTGAGGGGGAACTCATCAAGAGAAGACGAGGCTGATCAGAACGAGACGAGACTGATGAGTTCCATATAAACTGATGAGCTGAACAAGAAGAAGCATGCTGATTTGTGAAGAAGAAAAGCTGATGTAATGCGGTGTAGAAATCAGAAATCAGGCGAGAAGAAATCAGAAATCAGAAGAGGTCAGAAAACTGCAGTGCTGCCTGATGTCATGCTTCCTAATGTAGCTGACCTGATGCCATGCTGCCTGATGATGTGTTGTCTGATGTTGTGCTGCCTGATGTCGTGCAGTCCAGATGCAGTGCTGATGCAGTCCAGATGCAGTGCTGACCTGATCTGCTGTGCTGATCTGATCAGGTGAGTTGATCAGATCAGGCGACCAAAAATCAGCGACCAGAAATCAGGTGACCAGAATTCAGCGACCAGAAATCAGGCAACCAGAATCAGAAGAGATGAACAGTAATCAGGCGAGCTGAAATCTGATCCGTTAGACACACAAAAAGTTGTCCAATAAGAAGATGACAACACATATATGGATGTGACATAAAGCTGCAAGCAACAGTGCAAAATGACAAAGAAAAACTGGAAGACTATTAGTATGGGAGATTACTCTCCAACGGTAATATTCAAATCCACACTATAAATACATTGCACTATCTTCAAAAGAAGATAATGGAGGATGCTGCAAAGTGAAGATTAAAGCCAAATATTCAAGCATCTCCATTCAAGAACACAGAGCATTAAATATCCAAATTTACCCAAGAGTGTTCTTCATTATATCTAAGCAAAAATGTCATATCATAAGCTTAGAGAGATTTTCCCAACCTTAGCTTAAAGGCTAAAACAATGTAAGGGAAAATCTCACCTAGTTGGTAATAACATCAAACTCATACCCTTTCTTGAGAGAGAATTAGTGGTTAAGTAAGGTAGTTAAGTAGGCAATCCCGTGAGGGAGATAAGTCGCGAGAGAGTGAGAACTCATTAAACATCTATAGGCAATCCCGTGAGGGAGATAAGTCCCGAGAGAGTGAGAACTCATTAAACATCTATAAGCGATCCCGTGAGGGAGATAAGTCCCGTTGAGTGAGAGCTCCATAAATATCTGTTGGTTAAGAAAGTGCCCCATGAAGGGAAGAGTGGATGTAGGAGTTGGACTTCGAACCACTATAAAAATACGTGTGTTCTTATTTGCTTTCATATTAACTGTCATACATACTTTAGCAAATCTGCATAACACATTCGCAAAAAATTTAAAGTCACCTCCCATTGAGATTTTACGAGTTTTAAATCAGGTTTTTTCGGGACCAACAGTTCTGTTTTTTCGTTCTGCAACCCCGTTTTGTTGAGGGGTTTCGGGTGCAGTCAACTTGGATGCAATCACCTCCTCTGACAGGTATTTCAAAAATTCATCACTGAGGTATTCGCCTCCACGATCAGATCATAGAAACTTGATACTCTTTTCCTTATGATTCTCTGTTTGAGCCTTAAATTCTTTGAATTTATCAAAGGTCTCAGATTTATGCTTCATTGGGAAAACGTACCCATAGCGTGAGTAATCATCGATGAAAGTAATGAAATACTCGTAGCCACCTCTAGCTTTGATACCAGTTGTTGGGAAATAAGGTGCCCAGATCTATTCGAGGTGCAATTTAAATACAAATTTAAATTATTTAATTATTACTAGCATGAATTAATCATATATCAATTCAAATAACAATTAAATAGCAACAACATATCATGCATATAATAAAGCCACGTAAATCCTACACATGCAGATTTCTAGGAGATACGTAAGGCGTACCTTTTTGGAGAATCAAACGGAGACAAATGAGCAACGGTTCAACGAACACAACCAAAGTCCTTCTTTAGTATTCCCACAGTCCTTGTTCAACACTCCGGTGGTAGGAAGTTCGCGAACAATTAACTAAAGGGAAAAAGAAAAATATTTGTCACCACCTTTGTAGATTTTAATTTTTTCAACACATGAAATTGTGTTGGGGATGAAAACATTCATCCCCTATTTATAGAGACCATGGGGGGCGAAATTTTGTGACTAATTAGGGTTAGGAAATTTCTTTGTATCTTCCCAAGATACAATCTTGAATATATCTTGTATATTCTATTTCCATAATAATCACAAAATATCTTTTATTCCCCAACACTCTATAAATTTTCGAAAATTTCATTAATTAAAAGGGAATTTCTTGAATTTATGGGATAAACTTGTATCTCAAGAATACTTATTCCATAAAATCTTTCCAAGAAAATATTTTCTCTCTCTCTCTTCTTAATATTTTTGAAATTATTGGAAAAATAAGGCAACAATATTTTGTTTATTTTAAGCACATTTTTCAGTTATTGGACTTTATCTTTGGGCTACTGAAGGGACCTTTAGGAGAATTAAGATTGGACCTTCGAATGAACTTTGAATATTCAATATTGAGCCACAATATTATTCAAGCCCATAAATATTAATTAATCCCACTACATAATTAATATTGCACTATCCATCTTAACCCATATTATTGTAATATGGCTCCCGGTTATTATTTCTCGTGTTTAAGATTATCTTAGTCAATTAATTAATTCAAGCCGCTGAAAAGCTTTATATTAATTAATATATTTTATCCTTGGTTTAAGAATGACTCCACATTATTATCCATACCGGAAATTAATTCCACTTGCAAGATTTGGTATGATAAATCTTCTGAGCCTCCCTAGGGGACAAATCACGCAAGATGTACTTGTACACGATTCTCCGTATTAAATCTTAGCAATCGTCGTGTAACTAATAATATTTTCCAAGATATAAAGTATCGAGTACAATGACTCTCTACCCAACATAAGTCAAAGTAATAGTTATTGATTTCACACGATCTTATTTAAGGAACGGAGATTAAGAAATAACGAACCACTGAGGTCTAATTCTTTCATGTTCAGTACTGAAGAATTTATCCTCGATGTAGGTCCTATTCAATGCATCATCTTGCATTAGTGTAATCTCTTGGCCAAGACAAGTCAATCTGAGCCTTACACTTCAACCTTTCACGATGGATTGTTCATTTCCATCTAGGTTGTGAATTTTGTACTTAGTTACAAGGATTTGTTAATGTGATCTTCTGTGATCTGGTATCACCACATTAACTACAATGTAACACATACTGTTTAATGAACAGGTATGCAGTAAATATATAAAACATTCAATCATATTTAATGCAACAGTGATAAATAATTTATTTCAGTAAATAAATAAGAAATTCAGTTTGGTTATATATAAAGTAAAAAACATACTTTACAGTATAACCCCAACAATCTGTCACTTATACTCAAATCCTGCTTTTAAGTATACTACATCACGTCTCGTGTCCTATGTGACATTTAATGTCACCTACACGAACCTAATAACATTTCTCTCACTTATACTCAAAGCAGATTGGCAATGATCTTGACACCCATTCCTTCCACATGTCTCTCGGATGTATTCTGAGGCAGACCCTTTGTGAATGGATCTGCTACGTTGTCTTCCGATGCAATCTTTGCCACCTCTATGTCTCCTCTCTTAACAAATTTTCGTATATGGTGGTATTTTCTTTCTATGTGTTTGCTGGCTTTGTGGGCACTTGGTTCCCTTGAATTTGCAATTGCTCCGGCATTATCACAGTACACCGTGATGGTACTGGGAAAATCCGGAACAACGTCCAAGTCCACTAAGAAGTTCTTGAGCCAAACCGCTTCTTTCGCTGCTTCACAAGTAGCTAAATATTCGGCTTCTATGGTAGAATCTGCGATGCATTTCTGCTTTACGCTTCTCCATGTCATGACTCCTCCTCCCATGCAAAACACACTACCCGAGGTAGACTTTCTAGAATCTAAGTCCGATTGGAAATCTGAGTCCGTGTAATCGATGGGGATTAGACTGTCTGATTGATAAATCAACATTTTGTCCCGTGTCCTTTTCAGATACTTCAAAATGTTTATAACTGCAGTCCAATGCTCTTTCCCAGGGTTACTTTGATATCTTGCCACCATGCCTAAGGCAAAGTAGATATCCGATCTCGTGCACAACATTGCATACATGAGGCTTCCTATAGTATCTATGTATGAAGCTTGTGAGAGGCCGATCATCCTTTTCCTGCGATTTCGAGTGATCTTAATCCCTAGGATATGACCAGCTTCTCCCAAGTCCTTCATATCAAACTGTTTTGACAGCCATGCCCTTACGTCTGACACCTTTACATCGTTCCTGATCAGCAGAATGTCGTCTACATATAGTACTAGAAACACCAAGGCAGTTCCGACGCACCTTTTATAAACACAACTCTAGAAATTATTTTGATCAAAACCGTAAGATTTTATGACCTGATCAAAACATTGATTCCAAGCACGGGATGCTTGCTTCAGCCCATAAATGGACTTCCTTAGCTTGCAAACCAGATGATTTTTCAATGAAGCATTCGGTTTGTTGCATATAGATTTCCTCGTCAAGACTTCCGTTAAGGAAAGTTGTATTCACATACATTTGCCAGATCTCAAAGTCTAGATGTGTAGCAATCGACAAGAGAATACGGATGGACTTGAACATGGTTACGGGCAAAAAGGTTTCCTCATAATCGATCCTTTCTTTCTGAGTGTACCCTTTCGCCACGAGTCTTGCTTTGAAGGTTTCCACCCTCTTGCATACCCACTTGCACCCAATGGGTTTTACCCCCGTCAAGTGGTTCGACTAGCTCCCACACTTTATTGTGATCCATTGAACCCATTTCAGCTTCCATTGCAGTTTACCAAGAATCTGCATCCTTATCTTGGATCGTCTCGTCGTAAGTCCAAGGGTCTGATTCAAATCTCACCAGGGATCAAGTTCGAGGACTCTCCTATACCCATGAATCGCTCGGGTTATTTGATAACCCTCCCACTGCGACGCGGTTCCTGTTGTGTAAGCGTTTCGCTTGGTGTATCGACTTCTACTGTTAGCGCTGGGGTTGCCTCTCTTAACTCGTCTAAGGTAATCTCACTTCTAGGCTTTCTATCGTTCATATAGTCTTCTTCCAAAAATCTAAAGTGCGTACTGATTACGACCTTTTGATCATCGGGACCATAGAACATGCATCCCTTTGTTCCCTCGGGGTATCCTATAAACAGCCTTAATTCCGAACGTGCATCCAACTTACCGGCTTCCTTGTCCAACACGTATGCCGGACACCCCCAGATTCTCATGTGTCTTAAACTGGGCTTGCGCCCAGTCCACAATTCTCTAGGGGTTTTGGGAACCGATTTGGATGACACTAAGTTTAGAATGTAAGTTGTTGTTTCCAAGGCATGACCCCAGAACGATTTTGGTAAATCCGCATAACTCATCATTGATCTGACCATTTCTAAAAGTGTTCTATTTCTTCGTTATTCAACCCCATTTTGTTGAGGGGTCCCGGGTGCAGTCAACTGGGATGCAATCCCTTCGTCTGACAGGTAGTTCAAAAATTCATCGCTAAGGTATGCGCCTCCACGATCAGATCATAGAAACTTGATACTCTTTTCCTTATGATTCTCTGTTTGAGCCTTAAATTCTTTGAATTTATCAAAAGTCTCAGATTTATGCTTCATTAGGAAAACATACCTTTTTGGCGAATCAAACGGAGACAAATGGGCAACGATTCAACGAACACACCCAAAGTCCTTCTTTAGTATTCCCACGGTCCTTGTTCAACATTCCGGTGGTAGGAAGCTCTCGAACAATTAACAAAAGGGAAAAAGAAAAATATTTGCCACCACCTTTGTGGATTTCTAATTTTTCCAACACATGGAATTGTGTTGGGGATGAAAAAATTCATCCCCTATTTATAGAGACCATGGGGGGCGAAATTTTGTGACTAATTAGGGTTAGAAAATTTATTTGTATCTTCCCAAGATACAATCTTGAATATATCTTGTATATTCTATTTCTATAATAATCACAAAATATCTTTTATTCCCCAACATTCTATAAATTTTTTAAAATTTCATTAATTAAAAGGGAAAAAAGAATCTTTGACTTTTCTTGAATTTATGGGATAAACTTGTATCTCAAGAATACTTATTCCATAAAATCTTTCCAAGAAAATCAAGAAAATATTTTCTCTCTCTCTTCTTAATATTTTCAAAATTATTGGAAAAATAAGGCAACAATATTTCTTTTATTTTAATCACCTTTTTCAGTTATTGGATTTTATCTTTGGGCTACTAAAGGGGCCTTTAGGAGAATTAAGATTGGTCCTTCCAATGGACTTTGAATATTCAATATTGAGCCACAATATTATTCAAGCATATAAATATTAATTAATCCCACTACATAATTAATATTGCACTATCCATCTTAACCCATATTATTGTAATATGGCTCGCGGTTATTATTTCCCTTGTTTAAGATTATCTTAGTACATTCATTAATTCATGCCACTGAAAGCTTTATATTAATTAATATCTTTTATCCTTGGTTTAAGAATGACTCAACATTATTATCCATACCGGAAATTAATTCCACTTGCAAGATTTGGTATGATAAATCTTCTGAGCCTCCCAAGGGGACAAATCACGCAAGGTGTACTTGCACATGATTCTCCGTATTAAATCTTAGCAATCGTCGTGTAACTAATAATATTGCCCAAGATATAAAGTATCGAGTCACAATGACTCTCTACCCAACATAAGTCAAAGCAATAGTTATTGATTTCACACGATCCTATTTAAGGAACGGAGATTAAGAAATAACGAACCGCTGAGGCCTAATTCTTCCTTGTTCAGTACTGGAGAATTTATCCTCGTTGTAGGTCTTATTCAGCGCAACATCATGCACTAGTGTAATCTTTTGGTCAAGACAAGTCAATCTGAGCCTTACACTTCAACCTTTCACGATGGATTGTTCATTTCCATCTAGGTTGTGAATTTTGTACTTAGTTACAAGGATTTTTTAATGTGATCTTCTGTGATCTGGTATCACCATATTAACTACAATGTAACACGTACTGTTTAATGAACAGGTATGCAGTAAATATATATAACATTCAATCATATTTAATGCAACAGTGATAAATAATTTATTTCAGTAAATAAATAAGAAATTCAGTTTGGTTAAATATAAAGTAAAAATCATAATTTACAGTATAACTCCAACAAAACTACCATTTCATGAGTCTAGTCTTAAGTCATCTGCTCCTCTTGAACGACTTTACTCTGATGTTTGGACCTCTCTAATTTTATTTGTTGATGAATTTAAATATTATGTTATCTTTGTGGATCATTTTTCTAAGTATGTATGGTTGCATCCTCTTAAACGCAAATCTGATGTGCTATCTACATTTGTTGCTTTTAAAGCCCTAGTTGAAAACTTTCATAAAACGAAAATTGTAACCCTCTACACTGATAATGGGGGAGAGTTCATTGCTCTTCGTCCATTTCTCTCTTCTCATGGGATAACTCACCTCACCAGACCTCCACATACACCTGAACATAATGACCAATCTGAACGTCGACATCGCCATGTTGTTGACACTGGTCTAGCACTTCTCCATCAAGCCTTCATGCCTTTAACCTATTGGCCCTTTGCCATGACTACTGCTACATATATTATCAACCGTATCCCAAAAATTGATCTATCCATGTTGTCCTCGTTTGAGAAACTTCACAATCATCCACCCAACATATCCAAACTTCGTGTCTTTGGTTGTCTTTGCTACCCACGGCTTCGGCCATACACGTCTCACAAGCTTCAAAATAGGTCCGCCTCATGTGTCTTTGTCGGGTATTCCCTTACTCAAAGTGCATATATATGTCTCGATTTGTCCTCTAACAAACTTTATACCTCTCGCCATGTTGAGTTTGTTGAGGACAAATTCCCATTTTATGTATCATCCTTTTCATCCTCCATTCCCACTCCCGAACCGCTATTGGAACCTATCACACATACCTCCATTCCCACTCCACCTCCCATTCACACTCCCCAACCACTATTGGACCATTTCACACATACCTCAATGCTCATTCCACCTCCTGTAGAGCATGCTTCACCTGCACCACCACTGGATCCTGCATTTCCCCCTACTGTCACTCCACCACCGCCTCCGTCTGCTCCTACTCACACGATGACCACTCGTGCGTGTAACAACATCTTCAAACCCAATCCGAGGTATTGTCTTACATCTACTGTTACTTCTAAGGTTGAGCCTACTGCTGTTAAACAGGCTCTGAATGATAGTCGTTGGAGAGATGTTATCTCTACTGAATTTTCTTTGTCATGTGGTCACTTCTCTTGCCTCCAAATTTTCGGTCAAAGATTTTGGTGATCTCTCGTACTTTCTTGGTGTTGAGGTACTCCGCTCCTCCAGCATATGCTCACTTGTTCAGCAAAAGTATATCACTGATCTCTTGGCTAAGTACAACATGCTTAAAGCCAAGCTAGTTCAAACACCACTAGCCCCGGATGTCAAACTTTCTTTAAATGATGGCTCACCTCAAGCTGATACTGCCTCCTATCGTCAAGCTCTTGGGAGCCTACAATATCTACTATTTACTCGTCCTGACATTGCTTTTGTTGTGAACAAGCTATCTCAGTTCATGCATGCTCCAACTGAGACGCATTGGGGTGCAGTTAAGCGACTCTTTCGCTACCTCAATGGGACGAGAAATCTTGGCATCACTCTTCGTTGTAATTCTCCTATTTCCCTTCATTGTTTCACTGATGCTGATTGGGCAGGCGATTGTGATGACCGCACATCTACTGGTGCATATATTGTATTTCTTGGGTCTAACCCCATTTCTTGGAGCTCTCGCAAGCAACGTGATGTTGCTCGTTCTTCTACTGAGGCTGAGTATCGTTCTATTGCTGCTGCTGCTGCTGAAGTTCAGTGGACTGAATCTATTCTTATTGAACTTCATGTTCGCCTTTCTTCTTTTCCTGTGATCTATAGTGATAACATTGGGGCCACATATCTATGTTCCAATCCGATATTTCATTCTCGAATGAAGCACATCGCCATAGATTATCACTTCATTCGGGACCTTGTCAAGACCTCTCAAGTTCGGGATGCCCACATTTCCTCTGCTGATCAACTTGCTGATGCACTCACCAAGCCATTGTCTCGTGCTCGCTTATCTCTTCTTATGACAAGATCGGTGTCACTGAACGTGCACCATCTTGAGGGGGTGTATTAGGATTATTATGTTATATTCATTGTATAGTGTTGTACTTGTATCCCACATCTTAAACTATGTGACTACACTAGTCACTTGTAAATGTATTTATATTCCCTTTACATGTGTATAGTATATCACTTCCAATACTCTCTTTAATATGAAGCCAATTTTTTAGTACCAATTTTATTTTTTGCATACGGAATATTCTCCAACTAGTCTAAATTGAACCAAATTAAAATTGAAGAAATATACAAAACTCATTGGTCAATACCTTAAATGCACATTATGTATATAAACCAATTGTGTTTGATGATTAATTTAAGTTAATACATGACATATATTAAATATAATTGAAGACACGAAAATAACAATGGAAAATCTCATGCCAAATTAAAATTACACACAGCTAGCTTGCATGTGGCCAGAAGGTTCAAATGAATTTCAGTTTCAAATAAATTTTGATACATGCCTTATTGGATATAAGGCTCTTGTGAACCATGTCTATACATAAACTTTATCACAGTTATATGTAAAAATTATCACTGTTATGCATAAATATATATTTTTACTGTTTAAAAATATAAAATATTTTTTAAACAGTGAGAGTTTTTTTGCATAACAGTAATAGTTTTTATGCATAATAGTGATAGCACCGTGAACTTGAGTTCATACAAATTTTTGTCCCTTATTCGTAGTACTGCATTTAAAAAAAATCCAAGATTTCTAATTTCACCCTCATATATATTGCATCAAATCATCACCTTTTAACGACTAATCTTCTGTTTCATCATTTAACTAGATTCGAATTAGGATACTAAATACTCCCTCCGTCCCATAATAACGTGCATATTTACTATTTTCACGTGTTTTAGTGAGCGAATTTTTCATTAGTATTTAAAATGATAAAATATTTTTTTAAGATGCATATAATAGAAGAGATGTAGATCTATTATACCCCTCCTTAAAAGTCACTTTATCATTTCAAATACTAATAAACAACTCGCTCGCAAAAACTTGATAATAAAGTTAGCGTGCACGTTACATTGGAACAGAGGTAGTAACAAACAACCTATATTTAATTCACATAAATGTGATAAAAACCACACGATAGAGTACATATACTGATATACATATTATGTATATGAGTTAATATTAGTTTGTCTCATATACATCCAAGTACACCGTGCAATCATAGTGCATTTTAGAATCGTGTGATTTTTTATATTGAAAAATGCAACTTATTTACATTGAACCGTGCAACTATTTTTCCATAATAATAATTGTACAATTCAATATAAATAAGTTACACTTTTCAATATAACAAATCGCATTATTCTAAAATATATTATGAATGCACCGTGCACCTGAATGCATACATGACCTAACCAATTACTATTTGTAGCATATTTCTTTTTAATTTGCAATTCGTACAATTTTGCTACATATCCGATTGCAATCGAGCAACCTTGATGGGAGACCAACTCATTAAGAAAACACCAAACTTTCCAATTAAAGACAAATACATGTATATATCACTCTGTCTTCACTTTTATAGACGAAGAAAGAAGCTATATATTAATATTAATATTATATATATATATGTATATAATATAGGTAGGAAACAATAGAGAAGAATATCACGAGGGTCTGATGAGGGGGTGAAACCCATTTATATGGAGGCGGTTATACGGCGGCGGGAATCCCGATGATGCTGCACCACCACCAAATGTCGCCGGAGTTTGATTCATCTGCCATTGCTCTACTGAAACCTCTCCTCCCTGCCATTTCTCAATTAATAAATTACAGTTTTTCATGCATGTTTTGGATTTTAAGTATCCATTTTTGAAATCAAGTTGCTGTTTGAAATTTAAAGAATTTAAAATCTGTATTTATTTTAGATTTTTTAATAGAATAAGATTTAATTTATGTATTCTTATATTATTTGATGAGTTTTAAACTTTAAAAACTAATGACTTGAGTTTTTAAACAGTTTTAATCCTCCATGTCAATTTTCATATTTCAAAATGTATTTCACCTCTAACATTTTTAACTGATGGACTCAGAATTATAATGTTCGTTGATATTTTTTAAGATTCTACATGTCATATGTCTACACTATGGACGTAAATTAAACACCATTTTTGACACAGATATTATCATTCGGTTTCAAACATTACCAAAATTCAACCACCACATTAATTCATAATTACATCAAAATTTTGCCAAGTCTTCGACAAGTACAAATCTCTACTCCGATGATTATCATTCAATTAATGCTGCTGAAAATTAATCGCCTGTATTTTTTTATTATCTGTTGCTATTTGTTTTTTGCATCAAGAAATTAAATTAAAAAAAAACATATAATACTGCCTATAATTATAAATACCTCAGGTTTCAATGTGGGTTGTTTCAGTTCAATTTCGAAGTGATTCGACGGAGAAGTTGAATTCCCCAAACTAAGGTCCAGATTGTGGTCTGATGTATTCATAGTAGAAGAATCTGACATACATGAGACTTTTTAAATAAAATCTGAATAATGAACACATCTATAATTCATTGGAAATTACCAAGTACAAAAATATATGTCATGTAATGTAAATAAGTCACCTGCAACTTTAAGTTGTTGTTCATAAATGGTGGGATCAAAATTGGTAGCAGCATTCTTTCCATTGCAATTTATTGCGGCTTTATCATAAGCCCTACCAACAAAATAATTCAGCCCCATTAAAAGTTAGGGAACCATTTAATCCACAAATGTTACTACTATATATATATATATGTATAATGATACTCTTATAATGCACAAAAGAATACCTAGCAGCTTCAATTTCTGTGTCAAAGAGGCCCAAATAAACGTACCTGATTCAATAAAACAAAAGAAACGAAATAAATGTTTAGATTGATTACTAATAATATTTTCATATGATGGATGATTTTATCTATTAAAATGACCAGTAGGCCTTCCAGTGATAGGGGAATAATGGTTTTTTTTTTTTCAGTAACCTAGGGGAGTTGTGAATTAAGAATAATAATTTTACGGGGCTTGTGAATATGATAATATGTTTTAAAATATGTAAATGTAGTACAATCAAGCCCGAATAAACTCAAATTGGGCTGAAATGTCACGTGAATTGTAAGATTATTCTAAATTTACAGATTTTGAAAACAAAGTGACCTATACATTTATAGGTCCGTAAATCTGTAAATGTAGGACAATCGAGCAACTCATGTGACATTTCAACCCAATTTGAACTTATTAGAATTCGAATGTTCTATATTTACAAATTTTAAAACATATTGTTCTATATTTATATATTTTAAAATATATTGTTCTACATTTCTAAATCTAAATCGGTAAACTTATTTTTCTTAAAACAAAAAACCCCCAAACTCACGGGTCTAAAAAAATATTCCCCCACTTGATGGATGAGTGAAAAATTAAATAGCGAGAAGGGTAATAATATACTTTTTGCCTAAAAATTGACCCATTCGAGATTCCCATCTGCCACATTTATGCAAAGAAACGCCACTATACTTGGAACTTCCTTTTGGGAAACCGGAGCTTTGACGCCGTAGTAGATGCACAAATTCCTCCTTACTTAGATTGCTCATCTGCAAAATCCCACAATTATATACTTATAGAAACACACTTGTGTGAGACCATCTCATGGGAAATATAATTTGGATATTAATGACGTTTTAATACTTTAGAAGGAGTGTGTGTTGATTTCTGTTTAGTTGTACACCGTCTCACACAAATTTTTGTCATACATTATATATTATATACACACATACATATATATATATATAACTTTCTTTCTTTCTCATTCAATTGAATTAAGTTTTTTTTTCTAAGTATCACTGTTTAGCATATAAAGTACCATTATTTATATAGTACTTCCTCCGTCCCAAGATAACGTGCACGCTAACTTTATTATTGAGTTTTTGCGAGCGAATTGTTTATTAGTATTTGAAATGATAAAGTGACTTTTAAGAAGGGGTACGATAGATTTACCTCTCTTATATTATATTCATCTTTAAAAAACACTTTATCATTTTAAATACTAATAAAAAATATGATCGTTAAAACACGTGAAAACAGTAAACGTGCACGTTATTATGGGACGGAGGGAGTATACAGTATCACTGTTTAACATATAAAATACCATTATGTATAAAATGCTTGATTTATGTATTATTCTTTTTAAAATTACTAAATAATGATACTTTTATATCATAAGTAGTGACTTAATTTAAATAATGGTTCAAGTGAAAATTGGTTTAATTATAGAAGTGTTTTGTGGATGGATGAAGGAAGCTGTAACAAACCAGTTTAAAATCTTGTTGATAATCCTGTAAACAGAAGTTAATATCTGCACCAACACCCCGGAACTTAATAGCTGCCCTATCATATGCACTGCAATACATATATATATCAACATTAATTAATTAATTAATTAATAATCACCTCTAAATTAACAACATTTCACAAACTGGACTAAAATCTATATATATATATATATATATACCAAGCTGCAGAATGTGCAGTGTCAAATCCACCCAAATAAACCTGCTTTCCACAGTCCCTATATATATCACAACCAAAATAAAATATTAACAAATTGCATGTAGTTATATTATTATAAATAAAAAGTATTAGTTGCATATATATATAAATAATAATACCATATGTGGGATTCCCAACGGCCAGTCCTTCTATAAAACGTGACGCCGCGATACTGTGAGCTTCTAGACCTAGGCCCGCGCCGGCTCTTCTTGAAAGCCGCCGGCGCCCCGACCAAGGGTAAATCCGGTATTTCGCATCCCGGAAGGAACTGTCGGGTAATAAGCGGCTCTCTTACGGCGTCGTTTTTGTCAAACACGGAAAATCCAAAGATCCTGCTGCTGCCGTCTTCCGACATGGATCCGACCAGTTTGACTTTTTCCTCATGACCCATATTGCGATCCGGCGAATCGTTGAGATCCCACATAACTTCTTTTCTTCGCTATAAAAAACAAATAAGAAAGAAAAGTAGAATTGAAGCAAAAGAAGCAAATTATGGGGGTTTTCTTTTTTTCTTTTTATGAACACTACACTAATCAGATCAGCAGAGTCTGGTCAAGAAACAGAAAAAAGGCAGAGTATCAACAGTGGTAGATCAAAGATATTATTCTGCTTCTTCTAGCTACTAGAAATTGTAGATGGCTAGATATATAGGTAGGCTTACTAAACATGATTTTCTTTTTAGTGATTGATATTATTAATATTATAAGTTGGCAATTCTGTTTTTGAGTTTGAATGAATGGTAATGAAGGGTTTTTAGACCTACCTACAGAAGCGGCAGGCCCCCCCTCCCCTCCCTTTTTTCTGCAAATGGTGAATCAAGTCATTAATAAACCAGGAGTGTGGTTTTCCCACAACCCACCCTTTCTATTTATAAGTATATTTTGTCTGCTGCCCGAAAATAATAGTAACTCATTTATATATACTTAACTTTATCTACGTATATATATATATATATTTGGAGTGCGTTTTATGTGCATTTGGTACATCGTGCACTACATAATGTATTATAGAATCATTTAACTTGTTTGCGCTGAATCGTGCAATTTGTATTTTGAAATTACTTGTTGCAGTGAAATATACAATTTATTTACACCTAATAGTGCAACTTGTTTTTCATATTAATAATTATATGATTCAATGTAAACAAATTGTTTATTTTAGTGCAACAATTTGCATAATTTTAAAATATAATATGTAATGCACCACTTGATGCATAGAAGACTTGGTTATACATTTGTACTTTATGCCTATATATCATTGCTTCAAACATGCAGCCCTCTCTCTCTCTTCCTATATTTACCCAATTGGTGACTTCGATATCACTACAAAAAAGACGGGTTTAACGACGGTTTTAGTGACGGTTCAAACCGTCGTTAAGAGCATTAGCGACGGTCAAAAAACCGTCATAGAAACGAGCGTCGCTAATCTTAGCAACGATTTTGTCAATGGTCAATTTGGTCCGAACCCGGGTAAAAAAAACCGTGGCTAAAACCGTCGGTATACAGCCGTTGATTTTACGACGGTTATGATGTCATCAACCGTCGCTAATAGCGATAGTTATTTTCGTCGACAAAACCATAGCTGAACGTGAATTACGAAAAAAAAATGGCTCACTGTGATTCGAACCCTCGCCCAGGAGGCGTTTGGGTTGGCGAGCCATGACTCCCAATAGGGACCGAACACAGTACCTCATAACGCCTGGGCGAGGATCAAACCGCTCAGATACTTGCTTTCTTGCGTTTACTTAATAGAACTAATTGTATATGTCCTAAAATTCTTTTTTTTCAATTTTTTAAAAAAGCTTTAATTTTAATTATCTAATTTAATAATTTAACAACATTATAATATAATAATTATAATTTGTTTTTACTCTATAAATTTGTATTAAAATTATATTTTTTATTTATTTTTAAATCTTTTTTTTTTTACATTTTTTTAAAACTTTTTTATTTCATTTAATTATCTAAGAATCTTTAAAATAACAAATTATAAATAAATGATTATATTATTTACATATATGATTATATTATTTACATATATATATATATATATATTACTTTACAAATTATAAATAATGTTGTAAGGAGAAATAACCCGATTTGAAGTAAGCCGGGAATTGGGCCGTCTTATGGTTAGCTTGATATCCGATATCATCCAGCTGGAGCAAGACTTGAAGCGACTTCGGAGTCTCGGTAAGTCGTTGGGAGCTCGGGAAGCTGCGAAGGTCGCGGAGGCGGCTTAGTGTGGTAAAGAGGTCGCGAGTCGACTTGATAGAACCCGGAAGTCGGGACAGACTGAGTCCCGAGCTTATTTGGAGATAAACATGGAAAAGATTCGGGTAGTTAGTGAGGCGGATTTCTCGGGATATAACCGGGGAATGTGTATCTGTAAGCACCACTTGCGGAACAAGAAAGGAAACCCTAGTTGGTCCACGAGAAGAAGCCCACTAAGATTGTAACCCTAGTTCTGTGTCTATAAATATTACTTGTAATGTACGTTGTAAAGGATCCAACTCTTAGGATCCTAGGCAGAAATAATACAATAAATATCCTGGCTTGGTGCCCCCAGACGTAGTCTATTTCACGGACGAACTGGGTAATCAAATCGTGTGTTATTTATCGTTTTTGTTATCATATTGATCGGAGCCCTGTTAAAATACTTGTTTGTTCGTCGGTAATCAAACCGGGTACAACAAATAAATGATTATATTATTTTAAAATTATATTTTTAATGGGCAATTATAAAAAATAAAATAATTTTTTTAAAAATAAATTTAGTTAATTTATTCCACTTAATTAATTTAATTATTTTATAACCTTTTAAAATTATGTTAACCAAATTAAATGCTAAAATGGTAATATGTAAATATTTAAATGATATTCAATGTGAATATTACAAATAAAGATACTATAATTATTATTCGTCATCTTCATCGTTGTCCTCATCATTGTTATCATCAGTTTTGTCATTCTCCTCCTCTTCCTCATCTTTTACCTCCTCGTTGTCTTCTGATGGAGATAATATTGCATTTCATATTTATATTTATATTTTATAGTCTTTACGGTTTGCTTATGTTTTAATTAATTGTTAATGGGTCGGGCTTTTAGGGCTTACACGCCTAAAACCCTAGTTTTGCTATTATAAATAGGAGCTTATAAACATTGTAAAGCAGCTTTTGATGAAATTAAAATATTGTTGAGAGAGTTCTCTTATTTCCTCTTTGCCGGTATTCCTATAGGAATCAACGGAGATTGAGAAGATTATCCTTGTCCAATTGTATCACGTCTTCCGTGCTGCATCAGTTGGTAATCAGAGTCATGCGATTCTGTGGGAGTATCAATGATGACACTAGACTACGATACGGAGGAGGAATTTGATTTCCTCTAGTCTCAATTGACTGTTGTAATCGATAGAATATTCAATTTCTACTGCCAATGGGACGACCACACATCGGATTTGTTGGCGCCGATGCCGCCACCATCTCCAGTTTTGGTGGCCTTGATTGCCGCCGCATCACCACCGTCACTCCACATAGTCACCCCACCACTTAGTCCACACGGATCCGACACAATAGCATCAGCACACCCCGACATCGTCGCCGCCTCTTGCACGACCTCGCGTGATGCCTCCGCCACCGCCCGTAGCTCCACTCCTCGTATCTCTAGAAATCTTCCACCACAGCCGCATCGAATCGCGAGCCATATGCCTCGTGTTCGGTCAACATGCCCTTCCTCCATATTTATCTGGTATAACGCACTTGAATTTGCACACCGGCGCAGCAATGGACCATGGTTACCTTGATGAAGACGATGACTTCATTAACCGGACGCCGCCATGCCCCTTTGCGTCAAAGAGCGGTGCAACTTTGCACCTTGCAGCGGACACTCATGGCAGCAGTTTCGATTCTATTGCCCTAGGACGATTTGGGCTTCTATAACAATTGGGGACTTTCTCAATTGCATGGATTGAAAATGGGCTTGATATTAGAAAGGGTCTGGTTATTAAAACCCCCATTATTAGGAGATACACCCCCTCCATAATTTCGAAATATAGGTGTTGACTCTTAATTTCGAAAGTGGTTTTTCGAAATCACTAACATATTTCGAAAAGAAGATGGCAAATTTCTGAAGTTTTGCAAAGTAAAATTCTGCTCGAAAACTTTCAAAACAAATGTTCCAAAATTAAGATACAATTTCAACACCAGTGTTTCGAAATTATGTATTAAATTCAAATTAAATTTTTCGAAAATATTTTATGGGGGGGTGTATCTCCTAATAATGGGGGTGCTAATAACCGGGCCCTATTAGAAAAAAATTGGACATTGGGTCTCATAAAATGGTGAGTGAAGGAAGGCATGTTGATTTTTCACAGCTTGATGAAATTGGGCAACATAATTGTTTTGATGGATATAGGCCTGCAACTTTGGTGCCAACATTTGGGCCTAGACCTTTTTTTGAAGATTTGGAAGATTTTAACTTTTTGCCTAAGTTTAGTAACTATTATTTTTTCATTAAAAATGATAGTTATTTTGGTACTTCTGTGAAAACTCTATCGTCTCAAGACTTTGGGCGAAATACGTACTGCTGATGTGTTTGAGGTCAAAGATCGTAGGGATTTAACTAATTTCGCTTTCCCTGAAGATGAGCGCATTGTCGGCTTTATTACACTGATGGAGATAATATTTGTGCAGATTCGAGGACGAATCTTTTCAAAGAGGGAGAGAATGATGGAGATAATATTGCATTTCATATTTATATTTATATTTTATAGTCTTTAGGGTTTGCTTATGTTTTAATTAATTGTTAATGGGTCGGGCTTTTAGGGCTTACACGCCTAAAACCCTAGTTTTGTTATTATAAATAGGAGTTTTAGAAACATTGTAAAGCAGCTTTTGATGAAATTAAAATATTGTTGAGAGAGTTTTCTCTTATTTTCTCTTTGTCGGTATTCCTATGAGAATCAACGGAGATTGAGAAGATTGTCCTTGTCCAATTGTATCACGTCTTCTGTGCTGCATCTTCCTCCCTGCCGTTATCAATTTTTATCAAATCTGGATTTGCAGCTTATAAGTCCACAAAAAGATTGAAATCTTCTGTATGCACCTCAGTTTGAGCATCAATTTGTTCCGTTTGGAATGGAATTTCGTCATCTTTCGTTACTTTTTTTTAGGAACTTCCACCAGTGATCTCGCCTTTACTTTGCAAACAGCCACCCAGTCATTATTTGCTCTCGACCTTGAGTACGTGCAGTAGTATACTTGAGATGCCTGAGCAGCAAACACAAATGGATCATACCCCGGATATTTTCTTATTCTATGAACATCAACCAGTTTGTAGTCGGGATGAATCCTTGTTCCTAAATCAGGTGGATCAAACCAATCACACTTGAACAACACTACACTCTTCTCGGTAAACCCCGAATATCCTACGTCTGGCAGCTCTCTGAAGTAGTCATGAGTATCTCCATTGAAGCTTGTACTCTTATTGCAAACACCACTATTTGTAGTAGCTTTAAATGGTTGATGCATAGTCAACTGTATGAAACTTGTAACCATTTACATAATACCCGGAGTATGTGCTGACCCGACGTAGTGGTCCTCTACTGAGATCTCGTATAAATGGATTCTCAATGTATTGATCATGTCCCTATAACGGTTGTAGGTTAAATATAATGAATTAATTAGATTTTAGTACAGATATAATAATAAATTAGAAAATACTCACATAGTTTTGGAACCACATTGAAAAATCACGAGAAATATATTCACCTGCTTCAGCATCTTAAATGTTTGGTTTTTTATGTTTTAATTCTGCAGTATAGATCTAATTGAAAGCAATATATTATTAATTGATCAATATTATATAATAAATATACTATTTATGGAACAATACAATTTATTTAAAAAGTAAATAAATGAAATATATACTGAATGTACGATTGGACTTCATCACAATTCAATAATACATATCTATGTGCAGTTTCAACCACTTGTCAGTTTAACCAAGGCCGTTCTTTTTTTGCTCCCACACTTCGACCTGGAAACTTAAATACCGACAATCTACCCACAATATGTTCAGCGACATTATATGTGCCTCTACCGTCATAATTACGAGGCTCATTTCTCAACCTTGTTGTAACATAATCCTCGAAATAGTAAACAAAATGATGTAACCTCCCCACTCAAGTAGGCATTAACGATCGATGCTTCAACTTTTGCCTTCTGTTTAGCAATGAGCTTCCAATTATGGAGATATCTATACATATATAATAAAGTGTATGGTTCAACATAATTTATACAAATAATAAAAATATATATTTGTATATAATATAGATATATATAATGAAGATTTACCTCTCAAATGGATACATTCACTTGTATTGCACTAGACCAACAATTTTGGCTTCATATGCTAAATGTATCGGTAAGTGCTCCATCGAATCAAAAAAGTTGGGGGGAAAAATGTGTTCCAACTTGCATAAGATCACTGGAATGTCTTTCTCCAAACGGATCATGTCATCAATTGTAACCATTGTTGACGTTAAATCTTTGAAGAATGGGTCCAATTCAGTTACAACCCTCCAGGTATTGTTCGGTAGAAATTCCCGGACTGCAATCGGTAACAATCGTTGCATAAACATGTGACAATCGTGGCTTATCATCCCAGACACCTTCTCGTTTGATGTGTTTACACAGCTACTCAAATTGGAGACATGGTCATGTTGAAAGTTCAGCTCTTCAATCCACTTACACAGTGCCAGTTTTTTATTCCTATCATGTGTGTAAGGGGTTTTCAGATATTTTCCTGTATTCTCATCCTTTTCTAAGTAACTATGTTTGCATATCTCGTTCAACTCATCGCAGGACTTTGAAGTGTCTTTTGTCTTGCCGTCTGTATTCATGATTGTGTGGAACACATTATCAAACAATTTTTTTTGATATGCATCACATCCAAGTTGTGTCGAATCAAAAGTGAGCTCTAGTAGGGCAAGTCCCAGAAAATACTCTTTTTCTTCCAACCAAATTTTATTATGTAAAGTTGCATGCTCTTCAGTTGACTTCATCAATCCCATCCGATTAATTTCAAGTAAACATTGTTTGCCTACACAAATGCAAGGAGATGTATGTTTATTAATAAATGTGCACTGAGCGTTAATTAATTTCAAGTAAACAATGTTTACCTACACAAATACATTAATAAACATAACTAATATAAAAGTACCTGATCAAATGCGCACTGAGCGATTTGTAACAACTTTGTTCTTGGTGAATGAAATTTTATTTCTCCGAAAAGGATGCTCATCTGGTAAAAACTTTCGATGGTTGTCAAACCATGAAACTTTTCTGCTAATCGAAAGGCTGAAAGTTTCAGAAGATTCCTGGCAGTACGGACATGCTTATTTCCCAGCTGTCCTCCACCTGGACAACATGGAATACGCAGGGTAGTCACTGATTGTCCACAACACAACACCCTTCATCGTGAAGTTCTATTTTCTCGACACATCGTAAGTCTGCACTCCCGTCTCCCACAGATGTATCAAGTCTTTTATCAGAGAGGCTGAAGATAAACATCTAGTTTATCCTTTGGATTCTTTGGGTCGGGTACCAATACCGTGAGAAATATTATTTACGGTTTCATGCACATCCACGGAGGTAGATTATAAGGAGTCAATATAACCAACCATAAGGAATACTGCTTACTGTGCATTCCAAAAGGACAAAACCTATCAGTGTTGAGACCTTACCAAACGTTCCTAGGTTCATCTGAAAAATCAGGAAACACCTCGTCAAGATATTTTCAGGCCATCGAGTCCGCAAGGTTCCTCATCTCTCCGGAATCAGGATCAGATGAGTCTGTATGATGCCATGTCATGTCTTTAGTTGTGACACTAGATTGATACAATCTCTGAAGACGAGGAATGATAGGGAGGTAATACATCTTTTTATTTGCCACTTTCTTCTTCTTATTCTGCTTCATTCGACTGTCATTCTTGTTCCGACGCGATACCTTATACTGAGAGTGCCCACAAATCCTACACTTATCTATCTTACTATCTTCATCAGTACCCCAGAATAACATGCAACTATTGATACAACAATCAATACTCTCAATTGGTAGACCTATACTCTTCAACAGACTCTAGGCATGATATATAGTTTTGGGCACCTTATTACCTAGAGGACAAACCTCACTGATCAGCTTGCTAATCTGATTATAGACTCTTTCAGAAAGTTTGTTCTCAACTTTGATAGTCAAGAGTCGAGCATTGAATGACAACAAAGAGTGAGTTTCGCATCCATCATACAACTCTTCATCAGCAGCTTTGAGTATTTTGTAAAACATGTTGTAGCCATAATAATCAGCCAGTAGCCACGTGGCAAATGGTGAAGACGTGGCAAATGGTGGTGACGTGGTAGCCAGAACCGAGTTCAGCAGTAGAGCACGAAATGTCGAGGTCGGCCTCCATAAGGCGACCTAACGACGAGCAAAGAAGAAGACAAATCAAGATCACCTTAGCGAGCGATCTCCCGCGAAGACGAGCCATAGACGAGGGAGGAAAGAGAAGAATAAAGCCCACCTAAGCGGGCGACCTCCCCCGATGTCGCTCCATGGGCAAAATCGGCAAGCACAGCAAGAGAAGATTTTCAAGCTGAAGCTAAATACGAAAGAAGATAATCCAGCTTTTCTTCCATGTTTTTAGTCTAGACTTGCTTCTCAGGCCCACTTTATGGCCCATTAGGAACACTTTGTACTTTGATAGTAAAATAACCATGGTTTGTGATGCCCCTAGACGTAGTCATTTCGAACGAACTGGGTCAACAAATTCATTTGTTTTTTATGTTTATCATTCACTATTCATAGATTATTTGTTTGTGGCCCTAAACGTAAAATCTAGGTTACAACAATTGGCGTCGTCTGTGGAAACATCTATCGAATTTTCACATAATATTCGTTAGGACCCAAAAACAATGGATCAAAAACGATAACACTCACTGTTCATCATTCATCAATAATCAAAAAACCAAATCTCGATAAACACTCACTGTTCATCCAAAATCCTTTCTCAAATTTCACAAAAAATTCCAAAAAATCCAAAAAGAGCCCTGCACAAACATTAACTGTTCATTCATACATTCAAACAAACAACAAATTCATGGATTCATGACAAAAAATCAACGGTGTATACATGAACGCATCTGACAACAGCGAGGGCCGACATCCCTGGCCTAATACAATCTCAGCCTAATACAAAGAATAGGACCCATGGTGTTCAAACTTCAAAGGCAAACATGAATCCCAATGTTTGAAAAACAACAGAAATTACATGCCACAACATTTCATAAATCAAGGCGGCCGATTGCTTCTCTACATCCCCGCCACAAAAACATCTTCCCTTTTGCACCGCACGTGAACCCGGCCACCTCGTTGTAATTTTCACAGCACCAAAGTCGTCACGACGCCAGAAATTGCGAAAGGACAGAACATCGCTAGGTCTTAATCGTCGCGGAATCGTCATCTCTGCAGCGACCTTGCTGTCGCTCCGTTACCGTCCGAAATCACGCCGCTCGCGTCGCCATCTGCACACACACCGCTCAGTGGGTTCGGTACCCAGATGGCTCGTCATCCTCACCGTCGCGAGTCAAGGCCGCGCGCGAACCACCAGCGTAACCCGCTTCACCAATCGACACCCCACCGCCAGGGCCGTCAGAACGGGCCGCAAGCCGTTGCGCAAGCCATCGCCGAAGCCCAAAGTCACACTGCCCCTGTCGCTGCAATCCACGGCATCGAGTTGTCGCCTATGGCCGGCAAGTAAATTAGGATTTTCTATTCTCGGCATTGCGCGATTTCAGACGGGAATGAAGATGCGTAAATTGGGGGCACAGGATGCGCAGTGTCAACGAAATTGAGGAGAATGCCAGCGAATTTGGCGACGAAGTAAACGGTGACACGCATGATTTCCGATCGGCGTGCGATTTTAGTGGAGATGAGGGCGAAGTTCTCCTGTATGAAGAAGGGAAGTAGAGCAGGTTTCGATTTTGAGAAAACTGGCGGAAAGTTAGGCGTGACCTAGTCCAGCATATGGGCCCCACGAGAAGTTATCAAGTTTAATAAACGAAATGGGCCCGGTTCCAATTTAATTAAATTGGTGAGCCAAATTTTGGATTAATTAAATTATGGGCTGCAGTGCTTTATTTTCAAAAAATAAAAATGTTTGGGCCTGGCCCAACAACTAGCCTCTTAGAAATTTATTTATTTTCCATTTATATATTTATGCTAGTCTTATCTCTAATCTTCTCTGCTAAAATCGAATGTGACAAACTCTATTCTTAATGGTTTACTTGTATCTTGCGAGGAAATATGATAGTGAACCTCGCAAAGGAAAAATTACGCGTGCACATGAAGCCTCGGGTCAACTCGGAGAATTCACGGGCGGTCCTTTAGCCCACTCACATCAGGTTAATTTCAAAACACTAGTTGACGTTAGAAACTCAAACTGACATGTCTAAATTTGGAGGGTTAATTAAAACAAACTCCAAATCCTTACTTTTCACTAATAACATAAACCCTGAAAAAAGGACTATCACAAAATTCATCTATGAGCACTCGAAAATCTCATACAAATGAAACAAACTCCTAATTCAGCTTCAAGCTTTCCTACACTTTGTCTAAACCGAGGGAAGTAGCCAATTAGAATGGCAACCTCTTGGAGTATGACTTTCGACATACCGCCGACTAGGCCGCTATCCACCACATCCACATAAGACGACAAGAACAAGTTCAATCTAATCGCAATGACAATAAGATGATAAGAACATAACACTTATTCTAGTCGCAGAAGGAAATCAATTCACACATGTATAAGGGAAATCAAGTCACACGAGCAAAAGGAGAAACTTTCGAGGGTTAATTACATCTAGAGGCCAAGAAGGCCAAAAAATGATACAATCCGACATGACTATAAACCTATGCGCCAACCTTCTTTTACATTCTTGAAATAACAAATCGCTCTAAAACAGACGATCTAAACAAATGCGAATCAAATCTCCATCCTGGGGGCAAGACCCTGAGGATCCCAAATCCTTATATATCCATAAAAGATATTTTTAACAAATTTCGAAACTCGATTCATATTTTCAAAACCTGCGAAATACCTTTTTTCTGAAAATTACCTTCCAACCTTTTAATCGGATCTCTACTCAAAACTTAATTTTTACAATTTAAATTATATTCCATGTAAGAAAAAACTCCATAAGCTCTACCTTCTATGGCGATGACTTTGTCCGCCTTCATTGGCGTCGATCTGCCCGCCTCCTCGGCACTGGCACTCCGCCTTCATGGCGATAACTTTGTCCGTCTTCATTGGCGTCGACCTGCCCGCCTCCTCGGCGCTGGCACTTCCGCCTTCATGGCGATGACTTCGTCTGCCTTCATTGGGGTCGACCTGCTCACCTCCTCGGCGCTGGCACTTCCTCCTTCATGGCGATGACTTTGTCCGCCTTCATTGGCTTCGACCTGCCCGCCTCCACGGCGCTGGCACTCCGCATTCATGGTTATGACTTTATCCGCCTTCATTGGCGTTGACTTGCCTGCCTCTTCGGCGCTAGCACTCCGCCTTCATGGCGATGACTTTGTCCGCCTTCATTGGCGTCGACCTGCCCACCTCCTCGGCGCAGGCACTCCGCCTTCTTGGCGATGACTTTGTCTGTCTTCATTGGTATCGACCTGCCTGCCTCCTCGGGCTGGCACTCCACCTCCATGGCAATGACTTTGTCCGCCTTCATTGGCGTCGACCTGCCCCGCCTCCTCGGCGTTGGCACTTTTGCCTTCATGGCGATGACTTTGTCCGCCTTCATTGGCGTCGACCTTTCCGCCTCCTCGACACTGACACTTTTGCCTTCTTGGCGATGACTTCGTCCACCATCATTAGCGTCGACTTGCCCGCCTCCTCGGAGCTGGCACTTCTGCCTTCATGGCGATGACTTTGTCCGCCTTCATTGGCGTCGACCTGCCCACATCCTCGGCACTGACACTTCCGCCTTCTTGGCGATGACTTCGTATGCTTTCATTGGCGTCGACCTGTCTGCCTCCTCGGCACTGGCACTTCCGCCTTCATGGCGATGACTTTGTCCGCCTTCATTGGCATCGAACTGCCCGCCTCCTCAGCGCTGGCACTTTCGCTTTCTTGGCGATGACTTCGTCTGCCTTCATTGGCGTCGTCCTGCCCGCCTCCTCGGCACTGGCACTTCTGCCTTTATTGGCATCGACCTACCCGCCTCCTCGGCGCTGACACTTCCTTCTTCTTGGCGATGACTTCGTCCGCTTTCATTGGCGTCGACCTGCCCGCCTCCTCATCACTGGCACTTCCGTCTTCTTGGCGATGACTTCATCTGCCTTCATTGGCGTCGACCAGCCCGCCTCTTCAGCACTAGCTTTCTACCTATTCGACGAGGTTCACTGGTTTTATTTATCATAAGCCAATAAAAGTTGCAAATAGCTCGGCCAAAAATGGTCGACGATGAGCGCAAACAAGATTCGTACAAAGAGGCTCACCTCGAAGTACAAGCATAGACAAGACTCGTACTAAACCAAAACTCGTACAAAGAGGCTCACCTCGGAGTACGAGCACAAAAAAGACAATCGAGTACCTACCAAGTCGCAGCCTGAACCAACGACCAAGACTCTCGACCAGCCCAGCCTCTAGACGAGCAACAAAGACTCTCGACAAGCGTAGCCTCTCGGTGAGCTCAATCCCGACAAAAGTAATTTCAGATGATTAGCCCCCTAACAAGCAACGAGCACAAGATAGACCCCCCTGACTCGGGGGCACGAGGGAGAATTGAGCCCGCTAAAACACGACCAAGTCTGAAGTTGAAGATTCAAACTTAATACCATAAATATTATCATCAAAGTATGAACAATCAAGACCTCGTAATTGCATTTCGAGCATGCACGGGGGCAGAGAATGCGACCCCAAGTACCTCAATGAGATAAGTCTTATTGAAACAGAGATCAAGACCGACCTCCGAACAAAGTCGAAGCCCGTTCTTGGGGGAAATTATTGTAGCCATGATAATCAGCCAACAGCCACGTGGCAAATGGTGAAGGTTATTAGTGTTAGTATCCTAGAGACAATCCCTTGTAAGGACGTAATGCTAAGATGATATTCAGTATTGGTTTAATATTATTATTTATTTAATATTAAATGTATGACGTTACACTTATTAGAATACTCCCTCCGTCCCAACATTACTGCAACAGTTGACTTTTACACACATTTTTACGAGCAAGTTTTGTATTAGTAATTGAAATGATAAAGTGAATTTTAAGGAGGGGTATGATAAATAAGAGGCTCATCTATCATACCCCTCCTTAAAAATCACTTTATCATTTCAATTACTAATACAAAATTAGCTCGAAAAAATGCGTCTAAAAGTCAAACGTTGCAGTCATCCTGGGACGGAGGTAGTATTATATTTGATTGTTTGCATTTGTTCTTATTTGTGTTCCCATGAGTCATTGCTGTCATTGAGGTTGTGAGAACTCAGATGACTTAAGCATGATTCTCAAATGACCCCGATCAAGGATCATCAAGAATGGGATATTGATGATGCAATTGAGATTGGTGTGTGATCTGCATCATACTCTTAGAGAGTGTAGTAAGATCTCACTTACTACGAGATACTAGGTATCTCATGATGGATGCACATATACCTTAGAGGGTATTGATATACTCATCCGAGAAACCGTTTGATGTAGTTCCACTATATGTGTCTACGGGTGTCTCGGTTAGTGGGAGCGATGTGATACTCCTTTAACTTGAGGTCAATACGCACGACATGTGTGGAGTGATGAACTTTGGCCATGACCGACGCTTGCACCCTTCCATGGGTAGATATGGCTTGGATTGGGTTCATCACGAAATGCATGTGTGTGGTAGTTGAGCAAAGAATAGGATTCATTCCTCAAAGTGGATTTAGAGAGAATACTCATCTTCTCATCATAATTGGACCAAAGTCATTGGTCAATGCACGTCAACTTGGACTTTGTGGCCAAGTATGACATAAGTGATCAATTAGTGATTATAGATAATATGATTATGTTATTTGAATAGAAACTTCATCATATTCAAGACTAATTGAGTATTCGTGAATGAAAGGAAGATATCGCAATAGCCATGTTATAGTTACAGGTAGTTGCATGTTTCTCGTAACGTAACTCATATATTGAGAATGTCTGATTTATTGTCTAGGGTGGGTTTAAGACAGTTAGTTTGACTAATCGCTCGATATATGAGGGTCTATGGGTCACACAACAAATAATTCCCTTGTATGGATTATAGTTGGTTGATTAAGTATTAAATTGGATTTAATATTTAATTTATGGAGAATTAATTAATAATATATTAATTTGGAATTAATTATTATTACTGTTTAATTAAATTAGATTTAATTGAATAGGAATCCCAAATAATATATGGAATATTATTGTAGGAAAATATATTTAGGGAAATCATATCTAAGAGATATGATTTGCAAGATTAGGAAATATCTTCCTAATAAAGATTGCTTAATCTTTAAGCTGGGTTTCCCCTATATATAGGACATCATAGGGATTCATTAAACACTACAAGAAAACTTAATTTCTCCATAAAATCTAGAATATGAATTTTCCTAGCAAATTCCGTCTCAAATTCAACGCTGACAAATTTGTTCAAGTCCGTACGAGGGGATTAGATGGATACCATAGTTGAGAAATCTGTTTTCGAATTACTGTAAGATTCCTCGTTATGATTATTCGTACTCGTTTATTCAATTTACTGTTCGTTGTTGGTGAACTTTTTATTTCTGCTGCGCATGTATTACGTGTTTACGTGCTAGTATATTCAAACAAAAAAGGAGGGAGACGAAATGATAGTAAAATAACCCCAGCTTGGTATGCGCCCAGACGTAGTCCTTCTGGACGAACTGGGCCAACAAATTCATTTGTTCTTTATGTTTATCATTCACTATTCATTCATTATTCATAGATTATTTGTTTGTGGCCCTAGACGTAAAATCTAGGTTACAACAAAACAGAGATGCTTCATCGTTTGGTTCCTCCTCCATATCTGAAAATTGAAACCCACCAGCTTTCGAGATCATCGTGTGATACATATCTGGTGGCTCGAACTATGCTACAGGTGTCTCGAACTTCGCTGCAGGATAATAAGAACTACTACCACCAACGTGTGTCTCGTTCTCCACAGTAGCATTATAAAACACTTCAAGATCAGTGAAATCAACATTCCATCGCTCTTCACCATGGCGTGTCCAATTGTAGTAATAAGAAACAAAACCACTCTTCACGATATGTGCCTGAACATCGTCAATGGGCCTGAATAATTTATTCTGACACTTTTTTAAATTACACGGACATCTTAAACGCCCTGTTGAATCTGTTGAATGATGGCTAGTTGCAAAGTTAATGAAGTTATTAACTTCATTAAAGAACTCAACATTAATAAATTCGTCTATGAAGCGAGAAGACGAATACATCCAATGCCAATTTGGATATTGCATCTGTTTCAAATCATATCAGCATGTTAATTCTATAAAAAAATTGGACAAAGTTTTGTTTGTTTATGTAAAATATCCAAATAATATTAATTCAACAAACAAATCTCCACAAAATAATTATATATCACAATATTAATTTAACAACAACCATCTATCAAAATATTAAATTAACATTGTAATAAAATACAATCAAATAATCAAAGTATATAACAATATATTTAAACTGTAGAAATGCGAAAACATACGATGAAATCGGTCTCGATTGTAAAATGACTCTAGTAGCAATAAGCACTTCAAAAACAAATGTATTGCCCTCTCTACACAATTTTTGTAATTTTTTTGGAGAATTTTGAGATGGGGAGAGAAATAGGGCAGAAATGAGGCTGTGTCGGTTTTTACAGTAATTTAGCGACGGTTAGGGAAACCATCGCTAATTGCGACGTATGTAGCGACGGTAAGGATAACTGTCGCTATTTGCGATGGATTAGCGACGGTTCAAACCGTCTCTAAAGCCTAGGTGTTACTATGGTTTAGGATTTAGGGGTTACGTGTTGGGAATTAATTGCCCAGATCTATTCGGGGTGAATATTTAAATGCATATTTAATTCTAACAATTATTACTAGCATGAATTAATCCTATATGAATTCAAATAATAATTCAACAACAAATCATGCATACAAATTCGTCACATAAATCCTACGCATGCAGAATTGCTAGGAGTTTACGTGAACTAACCTCTCGGAGTGACAACCGTTGAGAAGATGGATATCCTGTTCACACGAACAAACCCAAAGAGCCTTCTCAAGTATTCCCTCGTCCTTGTTCAACAATCCGGTGGAAGGATACTCGCGAACAATTAATAAAAGGAAAAATAAAATTATGTTGCACCACCTTTGTGGATTTCTAATTTTTCCAACACATGGAATTGCACTCGGGGATGAAACATTCATCCCCTATTTATAAGAGGGAGGTGGTCGAAATTTTTTAGGGAAAAATAATAAGGGAAAATCTTTTTCTTGATCTCCAAGAAATCTTGAATATATCTCTTATATTCTTTTCTCCATAATTAAAATATTCCAGAAAAAAATCTCACCTTCTCTTGTTATGGGATTTTCGAAAAATAAGGGACCAAGATTTTCAAGATTGAGATCTTCTTGAATTTATGAGATATTCTTGTATTCCAAGAATACTTATCTTCCATAATATCTTTTCAAGAAAGTCAAGAAAATCTTTCCTTCCTTATTTTCTTCATTATTTTTTAAAATTACAAGATAAATAACCAAGTGAGAGATTTCTTGAATTTAATGAGATAAACTTGTATTCCAAGAATACGTATCCTCATTCCATAACAAAAATTCAAAGAAAATCTTTCTCCCTTTTGTATTTATTTATTTTCGAAACAAAATAGGAAAAATTGACAACAATATTTTATTTTATTTTAAACACTTTTTTCAGTTATTGGACTTTATCTTTGGGCTACTTGAGATACCTTTAAGAGAATTAAGATTGGACCTTCTAATGGACCTTGAATTTCCAATATTGAGCCACAATATTATTCAAGCCCATAAATATTAATTAATCCCACTACATAATTAATATTGCACTATCCATCTTAACCCATATTACAGTTAATATGACTCCCGGTTATTATTTCCCGTGTTTAAGATTATCCAGTCCATTAATTAATTTAAGCCACTGAAATAACTTCACTTTAATTAATATCTTTTTCCTTGGTTCAGGAACGGCTCAACATTATTATCCATACCAGAAACTAATTCCACTTGCAAGATTTAGTATGATAAAACTTCTGAGCCTCCCAAGGGAACAAATCAAACAAGATGCACTTGCACACCGATTCTCCGTATTAAATCTTAGCGATCGTTTTGTAACTAACAATATTGCTCAAGATACAAGGTATTGAATCACATTGATTCTCTACCCATCATAAGTCAAAGCAATAGTTATTAATTCCACACGATCCTATTTAAGGGACGGGGATTAAGAAATAACTAACCACTGAGATCTAATTCCTCTAAATTCAGTTCTGAAGAATTTATCCTCCTGTAGGTCCTATTCAGCACATCATAATGCACTAGTGCAATCTCTTGGTCAAGACAAGCCAATCTGAGCCTTACACTTCAACCTTTCACGATGGACCGTTCATTTCCATCTAGGTTGTGAATTATGTACTTTTAGTTACAGGGGACAGTTAATTTAATATTCTGTGATCTGGTATAACTAAATTAACTACAATGTAACACGTACTAATTATTGAACAGTTATGCAATAAAATATATGTAACATTCGATGATATTTAAAGCAACGGTGATAAATAATTTATTTCAGCAAATAAGACAGAAATTTAGTCTGGTTATACAAAGTAAAAAAACATACTTTCCAGTATAACCCCAACAATCTCCCACTTATACTCAAAATCTGCTTTTAAGTATATTACAGCACGTCTCGTGTAAAATCTACGTGACATCTAATGTCACCTACACGAACCTAATAATATTTCTTCCACTTATACTTAGGGGTGAAAACGGATCGAATACGGATGGATAGTGCTTATACCGTATCCTAAACCATATTTTTTTCTCGAATTCGGAGTCGGATACAGAAAAGCCAGATTTAAATACGAATTCAGAATATTCGGTATACGGATACGAGACGGATATCGGACGAATCAGGGCCGAATTCGAATAACTATAGTCGGATAATATATTTCAAACGAAAATCATCAAAATGTGATTGAAACACATAAAAAAAACTACATATGCAATATTTCATAGAAGTTATAATGCAAATTATAAAAATTACATCTACTGCTAATAATATGAAACTAAAAGCTATATCCCTCGTAACCATAACCACTCCAGCACAACATAACGCCCAAGTGCGGCTGAATTATTTAGTTTCCGACTATTTTATTAATAAAATTACATAAGTATTAAATACTAATATTATATTATATATATATATTAATATAAAATATAAAATAAAATATATTAACCTGGTGGCTTAGCCCACATGGCCATTGGGCTCCTCATTTGAGTGGGAGACCCAGGTTCGATTCCCTCTAGGAACGAATTTAGAGTTATGGGAGTTATAAGGTGAATTGTCGATTTCGTGGAGTATTTGGGTGTTTGGTGTACTAACTACTAACAGCTAACATTTAACTTTGCCCGATCAAAAATAAATAAATCTGGATATCCGGATTTATATCCGGATAATATCTGATAAAATATGGGAAAACTCGAATACGGTCGGATATTATGTATTCTGAATCCGATTCTGAATCCGAAGTCAACTATACGTATCCGAATCCGTATCTGTCCAGATACTAGTTTTTTATACCGAATTCGATACCAACCGGATACGGCTCCGGATCAGTCGGGAAATATCCGATCCGTTTTCACCCCTACTTATACTCAAAGCAAATTGGCAACGGTCTTGACACCCATTCCTTCTACATGTCTCTCGAATGTATTCTGAGGCAGACCCTTTATGAATGGATCTGCTAGGTTGTCCTCTGACGCGATCTTTGCCACCTCTATTTCTTCTCTCTTAACGATTTCTCGTATAAGATGGTATTTCCTTTCAATGTGTTTGCTGGCCTTATGGCCTCTTGGTTCCCTTGAATTTGCAACTGCTCCGACATTATCACAATAGACCGTGATTGTACTGGGTAAATTCGAAACTACGTCCAAGTCCACTAGGCAGTTTTTTAGCCAAACTACTTCATTCGCTGCTTCACAAGCAGCTACATACTCGTGTTCCATGGTAGAATCTGCGATACATTTCTGCTTAACGCTTCTCCATGTCATGGCTCCTCCCCCCATGCAAAACACACTACCCGAGGTAGATTTTTTGGAATCTAAGTCTGATTGGAAATCCGAGTCCGTGTAACCGATGTGATCAGACTGTCTGACTGATAAACCAACATTCTATTGCGAGTTCTCTTCAGATACTTCAGAATGTTTTTAACTGCAGTCCAATATTCTTTCCCCAGATTACTCTGATATCTTGCCACCATGCCAACGACAAAGCAGATATCTGGCCTCGTGCACAGCATTGCATACATGAGGCTTTCGATAGCCAAAGCATAAGGAACACCCTTCATGTCATCTATCTCCTTTTGCGTCTTCGGGCACATTTCTTTGAATAGATGTATTCCATATCTGAAAGGTACAAAACCTTTCTTGGAATCTTGCATGCTGAATCGCTTCAAGACAGTGTCTATGTATGAAGCTTGCGATAAGCCTATCATCTTTTTCTTACGATCTCGAGTGATTTTGATCCCAAGGATGTGACCAGCTTCCCCTAAGTCCTTCATATCAAACTGTTTTGACAGTCATGCCCTTATATCCAATAATACCTTTACAACGTCTCCGATGAGCCGAATATCGTCTACGTATAGTACTAAGAATACCAATGTAGTTCCGACATGCTTTCTATACACACAACTCTCGTACTCATTTTGATCAAACCCGTAAGACTTTATAACCTAATCAAAACATTGGTTCCAAGCACGTGATGCTTGCTTTAGTCCGTAAATGGACTTATTAAGCTTGCAAACTAGATGTTCTTGGCCTTTTTCAATGAAGCCTTCGAGTTGTTGCATATAGATTTCTTCTTAAAGACTTCCGTTGAGGAAAGCTGTCTTGACATCCATTTTCCAGATCTCAAAATCGAGATGCGCAGCTATCGACAAGAGAATACAAATGGACTTGAGCATAGCTATAGGCGAAAAGGTTTCCTCATAGTCGATCCCTTCTTTCTGAGTGTAACATTTTGCCACAAGTCTAGCCTTGAAGGTCTCTACCTTCCAGTCCGATCCTCTTTTTCTCTTGTATACCCACTTGCATCCAATGGGATTGACCCTATTGAGTGGTTCGACTAGCTCCCACACCTTATTGTGATCCATATAACTCATCTCAGCTTCCATTGTTGTTTGCCAAGAATCCGCATCCTTGTCTTGGATTGCCTCATTGTATGTCCATGGGTCCGATTCGTCTTCACCGGGGACCAAGTCCGAAGACTCTCCTATCCCCATGAATCTCTCGAGCTGTCTGACAACCCTCCCACTACGACGAGGTTCCGGTTGTGTAAGTGTATCGTTTGGTATGTCAACTTGTACAATTGGCGTTGAGGTAAGCCCCTTTAGTTCATCTAAGGTAATCTCACTTCTGGGCTTTCTATCGTTCATATAGTCTTCTTCCAAAAATCTAAAGTGCGTACTGTTGGGAAATTTGTAGTTAGTTTTGATGGAAGTTCCAAAATAAATTGTAATAGGACCAGTCAGACCTGTTAGCTGACTGATAACTTAGAATGAGGATAGGATGACCAGCTGAGTTGTATAGACAACTGATGTAAAAGATAGGTCACATATTGAGGAGGAACTCAATATGTATAGATTTAAGTCTTGAAGAAGATCAGAAGACCAGACGAGTCTGAAGAACAGAAGACCAGACGATATCAGATAAGTCAGATGATCAGGTGAAGACATAAAGCTGAAGATCAGAAGACCTGAAGATTAGATGACTACCAGACAATCAAGACCAGAAGACCTACATCAGAAGTATAAAGAAGAGTCTGTTAAGTTGTGCTAAGACAACTTACACCAGATGACTCAATCAGGTAGACTGATAAGTTTTATCTGAAGATTCACCAGATCATACGATGTCAATCAGACAAGAAGAATGTCAACCTTAGTTAGTAAAGCAAACACTGAACAAGTGTACTTGTTAACCAATGAGAATGAGACACGTACGTACGGAGCTGACATTGCGGGATTTGGCGCTGCATAGTCAAACGGCTAGAAAGGACAAACATACATGCTTTCGACCATGCCGTCCCTGAAGCACGTCACATCAAGCCTGCAAATCTACCTAAAATAGCCTGAAATTTAAAGTGCTCTCCAACGGCTTTTTTGAAATCATGGTCTATAAATATGGGATCAACCTTCATAGTAAAGACACGGAAATTATCATCAAGCTCAAGCTATCCGCAATTTTCGCACGAAGAACACAAAATCAAGAATATTTTCTAAGTGTTCATCCCATTGTTCTTAGCATAGAATTCTTATCATTTAGCTTTAGGCTACTCAAACACAAGGATAGAATTCCAGTTGGAACACAACAAATCTTATACCCAAACCCACAAAGTTAGGTTAAGTTTGTTTTGCAAGATTTCAGACTAGGGTTTCTAGTTTCTGATTTCTGGGATTGGTTGAGTGAGAACTCTTGAAACATCTGATTGTACTGTGTTGGACTAACAAATTAAACTAAGTCCAAGTTGGTTAAGTTGGTGCCCCTGCTGATAGGGAAGAGTGGATGTAGGACAAGTTGTCCGAACCACTATAAAATTCTGGTGTGCCTTATATGTTCATATCTGCTTTACACGTTGCACACTACCTGTTTCAGTATTACATGCATATTCTGAGTCTGGGTCAAATTTGCACCAAGCAACTGATCTGATCAGTTTGATAATTTATCATCTGATCAAAAACAGATCACTCAGAATCTGATTTGAGCAAACTGGTTTTTCACACGGGTTAACTTAGCTTCTGCACATCAGTTAAACTGATAGACACCGACCTGATCTGCCCTCAGGCTATCAGTAAGTTGGATATCAGTCCAAACTGATTCACAACACTCTGATCAGTCATACTTGCTTTCACACCTGATCTCACGCAAAAAGTTTTCAGATGTCTATTCACCCCTCCCCTCTAGACTTCTGCCCTCACGAAAACCCGTTCGGGACCTACACGTACTAATTACCACCTTTTGATCTTCGGGACCATAGAACATGCACCCTTTCGTTCCCTCGGGGTACCCTATAAACAACCTTAATTCTGATCGTGGATCCAATTTACCGGCTTCCTTCTCCAACACGTATGCCGGACACCCCCAGATTCTCATGTGTCCTAAACTGGGCTTGCGCCTGGTCCACAACTCTTTAGGGGTTTTGGGAACCGATTTGGATGGCACTAGGTTTAGAATGTAAGCCGTTGTTTTCAAGGAGTGACCCCAAAACGATTTGGGTAGATCCGCATAACTCATCATTGATCTGACCATTTCTAAAAGAGTTCTGTTTCTTCATTCTGCAACCCCGTTTTGTTGAGGGGTTCCGGGTGCAGTCAACTGGGATATAATCCCTTCATCTGACAAGTAGTTCAAGAATTCATTGCTAAGGTATTTGTCTCCACGATCAGATCGTAGACACTTGATACGTTTTTCTCTATGATTCTCTGCTTGAGCCTTAAATTCCTTGAATTTATCAAAGATGTCAGATTTATGCTTCATAAGGTAAATGTATCCATATCTTGAGTAATCATCGATAAAAGTAATGAAATACTCATAACCTCCTCTTGCTTTGATCGATATTGGACCACATACGTCAATGTGAACGACTTCTAACACTTCTTTGGCTCTATTCCCCTTGGCTCCAAATTCCCTCTTGGTCATTTTACCCTCCAAACATGATTCGCAGGTTGGAAATGGTTCAACCCGGAGGGACTCCAATGAACCATCTTGACTAATATGATCTAGTCTCAGATGCCATAGAAGTGTTTCATTCATATTTGCTGAACGTTTTCTTTTATTACTCGAAACAGTCGATGTGTTATAAGATGCATTTCGTGAGTGATGTGCACAGTTAATTGTGTAGAGATTATTCGACAACGTTCCATGACATATAAACTCATTATTTAGAGCAATGACAACAACTTTATTAAAAGTAACCGAATATCTATCAAGAAAAAGTTTAGAAACCGAAATCAAATTCTTTCTAAAACTAGGAACATAAAGAACATCTCTTAAAATTAAAACTTTGTCTTCAAAATACAACCGCACTTCTCCCACTGCTTCAACTGCCACTCTCGTAGCATCGCCCAGTGTGATGAGGATCTCACTCCCACTAAGTTGCCGGGTCCGTTTGAACCCTTGTAATGTGAAACAAACGTGATCAATGGATCCCGTATCCACTACCCATAAATGGGTAACATACGCCGCTAAACAAGTTTCAACAACTAGTGCATGAGAATTACCTTTCTTTCCAATCCGCTTGGGTTTTGAACAGGCATCCCTCCAATGTCTCTTTTCACCGCAGTTAAAACACTTCCCCTTTGGATTTCTCTTGACCCCCAACCATTTGCCCGCCTTTCTTTTACTTTTCTTAGTAATGGGTTTACTTTGGTCCTGACCGTTTTTTCCTACTTTAATCTTGCCCACCACTGGCTTAGATTTTGAGAAGAGATTTTTAGTCACTAATGCTTCATCCTCCTTTCCCAAATGTTTCTCTATTATCTCCAAAGCTTCTTGCAGAGTGTCCATAGTGAACATGTGATCACTCATCACAAAACTACAGTAAAACTCGTCGAAAGATTTTGGAAGAGTTAGGAACAGGAATTCGATCTTAGTCCCATCACAATACTTAGTACCAAGATAAGCAAGTTTGTAAAAATGGTGCTTGACTTTGAGAACATGATCCCTCACGGGTGTTCCTTCTGTCATCTTTAGCCTAGCCACGTCATCGTCTTTCAACTGACTGATCATGCGGTTTTCTGTTGAAAATATTTCCTCAAGACTTTCCATGATTTCCACAGCAGATTCAACACCTTCATGAATGTATCTCAAATCATCAGACAAAGAAGTCAAGATTATACATTTCATAGGCTCGTTGGAATGCTCCCAGTCATCATACAAAAGTCTCTCTGCATTTGTTGATCCTTTAATAGGCTTGTTAGGCTTGGGTACGCCAAGAACCCAATAGTGTTTTTGTTGTGCAGTGAGGACAAATTTCATATTAAGTTTCCAAATTTCATAGTTTTCACCAGTAAGTTGGTGTTCTTTGAGTGTATATTTCAGTGGATTAAAAGGTTGCGACATGCTGAACTGAAATAAATAACGATTGCATAAGCACAAAATTATCACACAATTCGATCACATGAATCATATTAAAATCTCAAAAAAATATGAACATGCATCAGCCAACATCTCAAAACAGTTTAAATAAGTCACGTGGGGTGGGTCATTATTTAAACACATTCAAGCAGGTTACAAACAAGAGCATTTACAAACCTTTAATGTCCAAATTAATATTTGGCTCCCACTTGACCAATATAAAATTGACAGGGACTTCGGGGAAGTATATGCATATCAATTTTATACCTAAGTAATAACCATGATTAAATACAAAATTATTGTTTCGCTTTGAACGAACCTTGTGGGGAGGGTCATTGTCGCCACTAATAATAATTCACAATCATCCAATGGAATTTATTCATGTGAAAACTATCTTTTGGCTGTCCCGTGGGGGGAATTTCTCCAAAAGAATTCACAAATAAATAAATTATGGAGGTCAAAATTAATTCAATTATATTATCCGGAATAAAATTGTCAATTAATTATTTTCAAAACATACTTAATAATTTTCGAAGATGAGATTTTTCCAAAACAATTTCTCATGCATCGCATATTTAAACAAATTAAATAAGCACGAAAAAATAAAGCAAACATCAAAACAAAAAATTAAACACATTGGGCACACATATCCAATTGTCACTGTTAATTTTTGTCATGTCTTGATCTTGAGAAATCATCTTCATAGCCTTCATCGTTCATCTCAAAAGGCTCCAACTCGACCGCAACATGTTCTTTAAAATGTTCTCCGTCTAGGTTCGAGACAATATCCGGCATTGGGTAGCTCACGGCCCAGAACACGTATCCGCGTGCGCCCGTGCATATGCCCGCGTTTAGCCGGCCATCCCCGTCCGTCGCTCAGCAGCACTCAGCAGGTGCGCGGATCCGTGCGCGCGCCCGCCCTACTCCGCCCACAAGGCTCTCGGTAGCTCGGCTGACGCGTGCGCGCCTGCGTGTGCCCGTGCACGTATAGCCTTTTACCCCCACTCGCGTCCGCCCATGCGCGTCTCCTCGCGTGCCTATGCGCGCGTCCTTGCACCCCTCGGCCCCAAGTTTCGCCCGGCGCTCGGCCACGCCTGGACTTGCGCCCTCGTGCACCGAGAACCTCTCGGCCTGCCTTGTACGTGACCGCCTAGCACCTCGTGCTTTGGCTCGCGTGCGTCCGGGCACTTGGTCCCCCGTCTTTAATTCTTCATCTTTGTTCCCGATCCGGTTACAATTTATTTACAAAAATAAATAAACTTAGATCTAGACTAGTCTATTACATTGATCAAATCAAACAAATCATAATCTCCTCGTGGATTTTCTCACGAGGCAAAATGAATTTGAACGAATCGAATTAAAATCCACAATTTATATGCATGCATAAATAAACATTCATCAAATACCATGACAATTGGATACCTGCAAAAAAGATCTATCAATTCTACTATCCAATTTCAAATTTAATGAAAACGAATTAAATTACAATTTAAAATTCAGAGCCCGAAACCAAGGCTCTGATACCAGTTGTTGGGGAATTAATTGCCCGGATCTATTCGGGGTGAATATTTAAATACAAATTTAATTCTAACAATTATTACTAGCATGAATTAATCATATATTAATTCAAATAATAATTCAACAAAAAATCATGCATACAAATTCATCACATAAATCCTACGCATGTGGAATTGCTAGGAGTTTACGTGAACTAACCTCTCGGAGTGACAACCGTTGAGAAGATGGATATCCCGTTCACACGAACAAACCCAAAGAGTCTTCTCAAGTATTCCCTCTGTTGGTCCCGGTGCTAACGAGTCTCACACATGTATGGGGGGGGAATACACGTGTTCAGTAATTTTTAAAACTTTTCTTTCACTGAGGTCAGATGGGTCAGGTTATCCTGATAATTTTACCCTGAGAAGCACAGATTGCCCTGAGTCAAAGTCTACTGAGACAATGATCCTGAGCTGCTTTCAGAAGCTTCAGATTAGCCCAACTGATCCTGAATTTATCAGAGATCCTGAGGAGCTTGGATCAGATAATTATCGTACTGAACACTCAGTAGAGTTAGTTCAGTTTGGTAACTATTTGTTCTAGCTACTCAAGTGTGCGGAATGGTTGGCCATAAGTTTATACTCGTTTTAGCTTTGCTGAAATTCTTCCTTTTAATGAAACAGTGATTAAGGTTGTGATCGATTTGATGCAAGTTCAGTGGATTGATTCCAACTGAGTATCAGTAAAATCAGCTTTCAGTGAAAAGCATGCAACATATAAAATGCAGTACAAAAAGCAAACAACACAGCAATTATAGTGGTTCAGAGACTCAAGCTCCTACGTCCACTCTCTCTGATCTTCAGAGAAATTCCTTAACCACTTCCTAAAGCTTTCAGGCTAACTCACTGTAGCTTACTCACTTTTCTACCTTGAGTTTTCTGACTGACTCACTGCAGTTTACTAACTCAAACACACACAAGTTTTCAGACTACCACAAGTAGCGTACTAACTTGTCCTCTAGAGTTTTCTGGCTAACTCACTGTAGCTTAATAACTCTTTACAACTCTAACTCATCAACAAATCACACACAAACTACCTTAACAAAGGGTTTGGATTTTGGGTTTGTTTCCAACTAGGGTGAGATATCCTTTACAATAAGAACATATGCAAAGGCTAGGATATCTCTTCTAAGCTTAGGATATAACTTATCAGATCTAGGCTTAGAATAGTGAGCTCTCTCCAATGTGAAACACTTGGGAAATTCTAGGGTTTTCGAGTGCTTCAATTTTGTAAGAATACGAATGAGCTCTTGAGTTGTTGTAATTTCCCGTAACCTTTCAATGTAGAAGGTCACTGGTATTTATAGGCAACTTCACCAAGGTCACTCTTTGAAAAACTATCCGTTGGAAGAGATAGCTTCATGAGTTTCCTCTTCTGGTGTTTGATGAACGACTATTTTTAGGGTTTGAATACTCCCTTGCATGTTTTAGGAAATATGCAGCCATGTAGCCAATCACCAATTTTTGCAGTCTGGAACTTAGTACTACTGACAAATTTCAGGGTCCTGTCGCTTTCAGTGTCAGTGAAGTACAATGTTGTCTTCCTCTGATTGGTTCTTATCTTCAGTGAATGTAGACAAACAAAACGGCTCTTTTTGGTCAATCTCTCTGAATGAGACAACCTTAAACAACACTTAGACTTAGTTCCTTTTGTCTGCACTAGAATGTTTTGGGCAATATCTACTTTTCTGAACATGTGCGTTATTCTCAGTAGAATTCAGATAGATATTATTCAGTGCCTCTGAACATTCAGGTTATACTGAGTATTCAGTCTCTTACTGAGTCTTCAGTAACTACTGAGTCTTCAGTGTCTTCAGTAACTTACTGAGTCTTCAATGTCTTCAGTAACTTCTGAGTCTTCATTTCTTCAGTACCTTCTTGAACATTCAGTTCTACCTGTGTTCTCAGGGTTTTTGATATCTAACCTGATCTATATCTGCTGACTATACATTGTGCAGATATCATCCTGAACAATCTAACTGAAACCTGACTCAGACTATCAAGATTATCCTGAACATGTCATACTTAGGGGTTTTGGGATCTAATCAAAACATTAAATTCATCTCCCAACAATTTCCCCCTTTTTGAGGATGCCAAAACCATCTTGTTACATTTAAGAAAACCTAACCTATACTCAGGTTTCAGTTTATCTATTACAAACCAAAAAGGCAATTTTTTCTAACAATTTCCTTAACAATCTGGCATATCAAGACATGTAAAAAGATAATGAGATATTATCTTTGAGCATAAAGATAAATTTTCATTGATGTAGGATAAGAGTTTACAGATTACAATGAAAAGTAAAAAACAACTGAATTTAAAACAGAAGTACACATTCTTCAGTCTTCTTCCACTTCATCCTCTGACATTTCTAGGTTAAACATCCCGTAGTATCTTTTCTTTAGTTCATCTCTTGCCTTGATGATTTTAGGATTGTTTCCTGTTAAGCCTAGCTGGATGGCATACTGGGTTATTTCCTGAGAAATGGCTGTCTCATTTACATAGCCATTCTCAAACCTAGGAGTTGGGTACATGTATGGACCAGGGGCTACTATCTGAGTGTTTCCTTCATCTGCCATGTTGATCCAACTTTGCAGGTACTTAGGATAGAATGTCAGTAAGTACTCAATGAAGGCTTCATTCTTATCCGAGCTGCTCCCCCTCCATTCTCTCAGAATCTCATAATATAACCAGAAGGTTCTCTTGATCTCTTCCCATGCATCATTGAACTGTAGAGGCATCCACTTGTCAATATGCGGCCATTTATGAGTCTTTTATGTACCTCTCCTTTTGCTTAGAAACTTTTTGAATCCACCTCTTCTTTTCTGCTTTTCTTCTTTCTTCTTTCTGATCAGTGGAACACCTGAAACTGAAGCAGCAGTTTTCTTTTCCTTTTCAATCTGAAGAGCTTTCAGTGTTTTCTTGGTATCGAAGGCTTCTTTCTGGGTTTCAGTTTCTTCCTCAGATTCTTCGAATTCCATTATCAGCTTCCTCTGAGTAGGCTTTGAGATTTTTGCTCTTTTCTTCCTTTCTTGCTCAACAAAGGCTACTGCTTTTCTCTTTTCAGGATTTTCTTGAGCCTCACCAGCTTTGCTTGTTTCAACCATCCTTCTATCACTCATTTTTTCACCAATTACTTCCTGAATAGTTTGCTCAGATGTTTGAGTGAAGGTAGGTTGTTCTACTTCTTTGAACTTCAGTTTTTCAGTGGCCTCAATCTCACTTAGAGCATTTAATATCTTCTTGGCCTCAGCTTCTTCTCTGGCTTTCTTCTCCAAGGTTTGTGCCAACAACTCATCTAATTTGCCAGCAACTGGCCTTTCCCCCTTTTTGGCACCATACCATGGGAGAAGTTGGGTCAATGCAGTATCCATATAATATCGTTCTTTGCCCATACTGCGCACTGTCCCAGCCAATTGGTCATGCTCATCTTCTAGCCTCATCATGTAATTCTTGGCCATTGAGAATTCATCAGAGAGTGGAGCAAACTGCTTTGAGAAGGCCTCAGTCATCATATCTATCATCTTGGTCATGAGTAGGGAGCCCATTTCCTCAATAGCTGTTTTGATCATCTGATCATTCTTCTCAATCAGTTTGGTGTCAAGATAGGCAGTTCTTTCGTTATACCTTTGCTCCATCTCGGCCTTGAGCTCAGTTTTGACTACATCAATCTTTCCTTCCAAAGTAGTCATCTTATCTGCAAGAGTTGTTTGTAGTTGAAGCATATCAGAAGATGAACTCAGATTTTCCAGCTTTTGAGATTGGCTTGCCAAGGTTTCTTCAATTTGGGTCACTTTCTCCACCATTGGCACCACCTTTTTCAACTCATCTAGGATTGGACTGAAAACAATTTCTGGAGGCAAGACAACTGTTTCCAACTGAGCTGGTTGCTCCAAATGAGCCTCAGTCTGTATCATAAACAACAAATTTAAAGATAGAAACTTCAGTATCTTTGGCATAATGTATGACAGCACCAAAAGGTACCTGAAGAAGGCTAACTTCAGTCTAAGGTTTTGTGATATCAGTCTGTGCAGCATCAGTAGCTGTCTCCATCTGATTCTCAGTTTCCTTTTCTTTCTCAGCATCTGTCCGAGGTTCCTTCTCTCCTTCAGATTGTTTTTCAGCATCACCTTCCTGATCTTTATCATTGTCATGACCATGAGAACTTGTTGCATCTGCTTCAGTAGCTTTCCTTTCAGCTAGCTTCTTTTTCACCAATTCATTAAAATCCCCTACTTTCATTCTCAGCTTGGTTTTCCTGAAACCTGAGAATTCAGTTAGAGCAGCTGTCTCAGCATTCCACCACTCTTCTCCTCTGTATGAAGCAATGTTCAGCATCTCCGGGAGTGTTTGATTCAGAATATACACTATCGTTTTGAGCCTGAAGAACATATCCTGAAGGTCAGGATAGGCATTCAGCTCAGGGTATATGTCCAAGATGAACCGTTCCCCCTTGCTTCGCCATTCAGTCTCTTCGGCTTCTCCCTTCTTAAATCTTGGACTTTCAGGAGCAGTAGGCTCAGATTGTACGAGTTCCAGAGCTGATGGATCAAGAAATGGTTCATTCAGAAGCGCATCCAAGTTCAGCAAGTCCTGAGGTTCAGACTGTTCTGAAGTCTGAACAGGTCTTTCTTCAGTATGGATCTGAGGTCCCTTGAAGATTTCCTAAGAGATTTTATCTGAGCTCAGAGAGGTTTCGAGTACCTCAGAAAAAACCTGTTCCTCAGTTTCTTGCTCTTGCACATTTGTTACCACCTGAGCAAGAACCTGTAGTGGAGATTTCAACCCTTGCTGGCCTTCAAGTTGAGTTTCTTCAGTTTCACTGGCCTCCTTCTCAGCAATAGTTTGAAGCCTTCTTCGCTTCTGAGGAGCCAGTACTTTCTTCTTCAGTTTCTCACCTTTCTCCCTTTTAATTTTCATCAGGGCTTTCCCCCTAACTTGTTTGGCTTCTTCATCAGTTTCCTCAATGGATTTCTGAGCGGATTGTCTTGTTTCCCTGACCTGCTCCACCACTGTTGTATCTTCCTCAGCTTCCTCTTCGGCAATCTCCTCCTGAGATTCAACAGCCTTTTCTTTCTTTTCCCTCATCGTCTTCTTAGTTGGTTTGAACATGGTCTTTGATCTAGGAAAAGCAGTTGAATCGACAAAGATGTCCTCCTCTTCTCTGCATGTTTCCAAGATAAATGCAATCTTGGTTGCATGTAGAATCTTTCCCTTGATAACTACAGAGTCATTCACCTTCTGAATGTGTTTGGCTTGATCACTCACCACCTTGATCAAATAGTGCAACCAATTAAAAGTCGTAGTAGGTTAATCTTCAATTGCCGCCATTAGCCTTAACTTCGGCGTGCTTATCTGCTCGAAACTACCAGATCTGCTCATGATGCATTTGCTTACAATATCCAAAAGGACTCGATATTTAGGCTTCAAATGCTTTTTATTCAATGTAGCTTCAAACTTTACCGGATGATCAGTAATTTTATCCAAATACTCTTGTTCCCTACCCATCATGTATACCGTAGGATCTTTACCTCTATCATTTAACTCATATATGGCATTCAGATTCTTAGGAATAATATAAAATTCCCTAACAAAATCCACATATTTCAAACCATGCTCCAAATGCGAGACTGTAATCTTAGACTCTATGCAATTCTCATCATCTAACTGCATATTAGAAACAAACTCAATTACCTCTTTCGCATATTCGGCCTCTGGTTGATTCGCGACCAGGCATGTAAGTTTTGCCAAATGAATCATATGCAACGCCTCCTCCTCGTGAGTTGCATTGGACGTGCTTTCTAGAGAAACGACATATTCGTACCAAGGTTTATTGGAAATGGCGAGTTTGTCATATACAAAGAGTGTCATTTTTGGAGAATTTCTGGTGAAGGGTTTTGAGATAGGTAAAGAATTTCTGGGCAATCGAGGGTTTTGAAGCAGAGTGTTTGTGAAGATGAAGGTTTTTTGAAATAGGGGCTTGAATGAAATCTTTTCAATGGATATAGGATTTTGATTTATGAAAAATCTCGTAGATGAAGAAATCAACGGTTGAGATTAAACACCGGCTAAAACGGGTATTTGAAAGGACGGTTTCGCAAGTGTCTAGCCGTCAATTTATCCTTTTTGGTGATTAATGAACAATGCATTTAATTACTATTCCTGCAGACCATTGACTTTCCTCGAGAATTTCAAACGTCCCGCCCAATTATTTCTTCAGATGTTTTATCATTTATTGCCAATGATTACTGAGATTCAGTTAGACAATAAATGTGTTGCATGAGTCAATAACTTCTTCAGACTAATTTTCTCCATCAGTCTTACTGAGTTTTTGACCTTGATAAAATGTCAGTATAATACTGAGTACTGAACTTCAGAATTACTGAGTTTCCCAAGACTCAGTGTTCAGGACTCTCAATTTTATCCTGAGTTTTTCAGTAAATCTGAAAAACTTCATGCACCTGAAAACCTTCAATTTTTCAGATTTGCCTTATTCACCTGGATCCAACATTCCTAATTCAACTGATAGTTCCTGAAATCTTGATTCAGCCAAAGGTTTAGTCAAGATGTCAGCTCTCTGTTTTATCAGTATGAATTTTCTCCATTCTGATATCATTCTTCTCAACATGATCTCTGATGAAGTGATGTCTGATATCAACATGCTTACATCTGGTGTGCAATACTGGATTTTGTGTAATAGCAATTGCACTACTATTATCACAAAATATAGGTACTTCATTGGCTATAATCTTATAATCTCTCAATTGTTGTCTGAGCCAAAGAATCTGTGCACAACAGCTTCCTGCAGCCATGTATTCAGCTTCAGTAGTACTGGTTGCTACTGAGGTCTGTTTCTTTGAAAACCATGATATCAATTTACTTCCAAGAAATTGACAAGTTCCTGTGGTAGACTTCCTGTCAATTCTACATCCTCCATAATCAGCATCTGAATAGCCAGTTAATTCAAGGTTATCATCAGTTGGATACCATAATCCTCTATTCACAATGCCTTTAAGATATTTCAGAATCTTCTTGGCAGCCTCCATGTGACTAGCCTTAGGATTGACTTGGTATCTTACACATATCCCAACAGCAAATGTTATATCAGGCCTACTTGCAGTGAGATATAGCAATGATCCAATGATCCCTCTACAATCAGTGTGATTTACTGATTTGCCTTCAGGATCAGGATCCATCTTGTAGTTAGTATTCATGGGAATTCTAACTGCATTGCAATTCTGTACACCATACTTTGCAATCAAATCTCTGGTGTATTTTGCTTGATTGATGAAAATTCCTTCCTTAGTTTGTTTCACCTGAAGTCCAAGAAAGAAATCCATCTCCCCCATCGTAGACATCTCAAACTTTCCTTTCATCAGAGTAGAAAACTTCTCACACAACTGATGATTTGGAGATCCAAATATGATGTCATCCACATAAATTTGAACTAGTAAGATATATTTCCCATCCTCTATCCTGAACAAAGTCCTATCAACAGTTCGTTTGATAAAACCATGGTCAGTAAGAAATTGAGAAAGGGTATCATACCATGCTTTGGGTACTTGCTTAAGACCATACAAGGCTTTCCTGAGCCTGTAAACTTGGTCATTCTGTCTGAAACCAGGAGGTTGTTCCACATAAACCTCTTCCTTAAGCACACCATTCAGAAATGCACTTTTCACATCCATCTGATAGACTGTGAATTTCATGTGAGCAGCATATGCAAGAAACAATCCGATGGCTTCAAGTCTTGCAACAGGTGCAAAGGTTTCATCATAATCCAAGCCTTCTTCTTGGGAATAACCTTGTGCAACTAGCCTTGCCTTGTTTCTCACAATGTTGTTGTTTTCATCTCTCTTATTCTTGAACACCCACTTAGTTCCAATCACATTGTGCCTCTTAGGTCTGTCCACTAGCTCCCAAAATTCATTTCTTGTGAACTGATTCAACTCTTCTTGCATAGCAACAATCCAGTTTGAATCTTGAAGAGCTTCTTCAATCTCAGTTGGTTCCTTTTCAGATAGGAAGCAGCAGAACAACGCACTTTCTCCGTGGAACCTTCTTGTTTTGACACCTTCTGATAGATCACCCACAATCTGACTTGTAGGATGACTATCTAACCATTTTCTCATGGATGTTCCCCCTTCAGTAGTATCCTCAACATCAAAAATGTTAGGTTCAGGCAGTTCATCAAATTCAGGGAACAACAGAAAAAGAGAAAGAGAATCATCTTCCTCAGGGGAAATTCTATTCAGAACATTGTCAGAGACATTTGTTCCCCCTTGGTTGAAAGATTCAGAGTTTGCCTCAGCTGTGACCACATCTTCATCGGCATTACATACCTGAGTCTGAACTGGTGTATGTTCAGATTGGTCAGCTTCAGTGTGTTGGCTTTCCTTCAGTGGAGAATTTCCATCCCGAGTCTCACCATCCTGAGTTTTTCCATCCTGAACTTCTTTGTCTGAGTCTGATTCACTCCATTCATAGAAAGTGATTGACTTCTTCTTTTCAGGTTCAGAGGATGTTTTATCATTCTTTTTCAGGCTAAGTCTGGTGATTCTCTTGGTCAGTTCTCCTGGTGTCTTGTTCCTGTTTCTTCTGAACACAAGTAGACTCATCAAAAACAACATGAGGTGTTTCCTCCACAATAAGAGTTCTACAGTTGTAAACTCTGAAGGCTTTACTGACTTTAGAATATCCTAAGAATATTCCTTCATCAGCTTTGCTATCAAATGTTTTCAACTGATCTTTACCATTATTGTGTATGAAACACTTGCAACCAAACACACGAAAGAAAGAAACAAAAGGCTTCCTTTCATTCCACAGCTCATAAGGTGTTTTTCCTTGATTCTTGGTCAGCATGGATCTGTTCTGAGAGTAGCATGCAGTGTTGATAGATTCAACCCAAAATCTCTTAGGAATATCAGCTTCAGCAATCATGGTTCTTGCAGCTTCTTTCAGAGTCCTATTTCTTCTTTCAGCAACACCATTCTGTTGTGGGGTCCTTGCAGCTGATGTTTCATGAGCTATTCCATTTGCTGCACAATAATCAGATATAATATGATTGATAAATTAAGTTCATTTATATGATCTAATTTTGACCACACTCATATTTTTTTCTGTACTCAGCCTTTTCAGTAGTTCTGGCAGTTTTCTCTGAGTCTCCTTCTTACTGAGTAAGAATATGACCCATGTGTATCTAGAGTGGTCATCAACTACCACAAGTGTGTATTTCCTGCCATTAGTGCTCACAGGTGTTACTGGACCAAAGAGATCCATATGTAACAGTTGCAGTATTCTGTCAGTAGAAACATCTACTTTGCTTTTGAAAGATGCTCTGATTTGCTTTCCTTTCTGACAGGCATAACATACATGATCTTTACAGAACACTTCATTTGGTAACCCCCTCACAAGTGCTAATCTTGCAAGTTTGTTCAGGGTTTTGAAGTTTAAGTGATTCAGTCTTTTGTGCCACAACCAACTGGTATCAGTGGAACTTTTTGCAACCAAACATGTATCCTTAGGAGATGATCTCCAGTCAGCAAGATACACATTTCCTTTTCTAGTACTAGTCAGTAAAATTTTCTGTGAAGCATCGTCTTTCACATAACATAAGTTCTTTGAGAACTCAACACTGAATCCTTTGTCACAGAATTGACTAATAGAAAGCAAGTTATGCTTCAGACCAGACACATATGAAACCCCATGGATATGAACAGAATCAACTTCAAGAGTTCCATATCCTTCAGTTTGTCCTTTAGAGTTGTCTCCAAATGTGATCTGAGGGCCTTTTTGCTCAACATAGTCGTTGCTTATATCCTGTCATATGTCTTGAACATCCACTGTCCAGGTACCATACAGCAGGAACCAATTCATTTCCACTCATCAAGGCTATGTTATCTTCATTCAGCTCAGTGCCCTTATCTTCCACCTGTAAAACATATCAGTTTTTAGGTACCCATTTGGTGTAGGGTCCTACCAGATTAGTTGTACCTTTTGGAACCCAAATCTGCCTAACAACTCTAATTACTTTAGAGTGGATGATTTGTCTTCCATAAACATCTACATACACATTCACCACCCTAGGTGCCTTGGCGAGACCACATGATATGAGTGCCAAATTTTAGCATGAACATGAGCCTTAGAGTTCTTCTTGAGTTCAGGCTTTTTGTTCAAGTGCCTTAGCTTTGGTGCAGCTGGTCTCTGTCTCTGCTGACTTGGGTTCAGGAAACCTTTACCCTTAGGCAAGTGGGGTTTAGGTTGCCTGTACTGAAATTGGGGTCTTTAAGTAATCTGAGGACTTTGTCTTTTCAGTTGAGAATATCTCTGCTGAGTGTTTCTCTTCTGAAAATTCCTCCCGATGGTTCAAAGGCAGATCTCTCGGGTTGGTATTCTTAGCTTTGAGGCTTTGAAATCTTGGCTTTGAAAATTTCCTACTGAGTGTTCAGGTTTTCTAGCCTTTTCCTGAGGTTTGGGCTTTCTTCCCTGAACCTTCAATTTTTCTGAAACCATAGGTCCTTTACCCTTGTCTAAAACTCTGGGCTGTTCTTCAGTTAGAAGATTAGATGCCACCGATTTAACAAAGATATCTTGGTGCTACTAGAAGCGAAGATTCAAAGACCTTGTGAGGCTCCCCTGGATTATATCCCAATCCGGCCTTTTTATTCTTGCAGTCTTTGATAACTCAATTTCATCTATTACTTTAGATGCGAAATTCAATAGAGCTAACTTTTTTCTCGCACAAGACTATCCTCACATTTCTTTAGAGTTTCATGCTTCTCAAAGAGGTCATTGAACTCGATTACGATAATAAGTGAATCTCCTCGGTGGATTTCTCTAATTTTCCATTCAGGATCTCTATCATTTCTTTTTTCTAATTTCCCACATCCACCGCAACATGTTCTTTAAAACATCCTCCATCTAGAGTTCGAGACAACATCCGACATTGGGTAGCTCGCGGCCCCGAACTTGAGTTTCGCGTGCGCTTGTATACTGTCCTTCATAAGATTCTCAAAACCATCACCGTCGCTCGGCTTGAAAACTCGGCGAGAGCAAGCAAATAACGGATCCGAATTTACCTCCCCGCCCGTAAGACAAACTCATCAGCTCTATCCGAGAAGATCGGCCCCCCGGTGAAACTTGAACCTCCTCGCGTCTTTTTCTTCGTGCCCATCTTTTCTTCTAGATCCTTTTTTTCTCTCTTCGCGTCGCCCATCGCATCTCACTCACCGATGCCTATCTTGTAAGCGACCTTTTCTTCCCCTCGGCCCCAAGTTCTTAAATTCGGGATTCCTGGGCTTGCGCCCGCGTGCACCGAGAACCTCTCGGCCTACCTCGTACGTGACCGCCTAGCACCTCGTGCTTTGGCTCGCGTGCGTCCGGGCACTTGGTCTCCCGTCTTTAATTCTTCGTCTTTGTTCCAGATCCGATTATAATTTATTTACAAAAATAAATAAACTTAGATCTAGACTAGTGTATTACATTGATCAAATCAAACAAATCATAATCTACTCGTGGATTTTCTCACGAGGCAAAATGAATTCGAACGAATTGAATTAAAAACCACAATTTATATGCATGCATAAATAAACATTCATCAAATACCATGACAATTGGATACCTGCAAAAAAGATCTACCAATTCTACTATCCAATTTCAAATTTAATGAAAATGAATTAAATTACAATTTAAAATTCAGAGCCCGAAACCGAGGCTCTGATACCAGTTGTTGGGGAATTAATTGCTCGGATCTATTCGGGGTGAATATTTAAATACAAATTTAATTCTAACAATTATTACTAGCATGAATTAATCCTATATTAATTCAAATAATAATTCAACAACAAATCATGCATACAAATTCGTCACATAAATCCTACGCATGTGGAATTGCTAGGAGTTTACGTGAACTAACCTCTCGGAGTGACAACCGTTGAGAAGATGGATATCCCATTCACACAAAAAACGCAAAGAGTCTTCTCAAGTATTCCCTCTATTGGTCCCGGTGCAAACGAGTCTAATACGTGTATGGGGGGGAATACACGTGTTCAGTGATTTTTAAAACTTTTCTTTCACTGAGGTCAGATGGGTCAGGTTATCCTGATAATTTTGCCCTGAGAAGCACAGATTGCCCTGAGTCTAAGTCTACTGAGACAATGATCCTGAGCTGCTTTCAGAAGCTTCAGATTAGCCCAACTGATCCTGAATTTATCAAAGATCCTGAGGAGCTTGGATCAGATAATTATCTTACTGAACACTCAGTAGAGTTAGTTCAGTTTGGTAACTATCTGTTCTAGCTACTCAAGTGTGCGGAATGGTTGGCCATAAGTTTATACTCGTTTTAGCTTTGCTGAAATTCTTCCTTTTAATGAAACAGTGATTAAGGCTGTGATCGATTTGATGTAAGTTCAGTGGATTGATTCCAACTGAGTATCAGTAAAATCAACTTTCAGTGAAAAACATGCAACAGATAAAATGCAGTACAGAAAGCAAACAACACAGCAATTATAGTGGTTCAGAGACTCAAGCTCCTACGTCCACTCTCTCTGATCTTCAGAGAAATTCCTTAACCACTTCCTAAAGCTTTCAGGCTAACTCACTGTAGCTTACTCACTTTTCTACCTTGAGTTTTCTGACTGACTCACTGCAGTTTACTAACTCAAACACACACAAGTTTTCAGACTACCACAAGTAGCTTACTAACTTCTCCACTAGAGTTTTCTGGCTAACTCACTGTAGCATACTAACTCTTTACAACTCTAACTCACCAACAAATCACACACAAACTACCTTAACAAATAGTTTGGGTTTTGGGTTGGTTTCCAACTAGGGTGAGATATCCTTTACAATAAGAACAGATGCAAAGGCTAGGATATCTCTTCTAAGCTTAGGATATAACTTATCAAATCTAGGCTTAGAATAGTGAGCTCTCTCCAATGTGAAACACTTGAGAAATTCTAGGGTTTTCGAGTGCTTCAATTTTGTAAGAATACGAATGAGCTCTTGAGTTGCTGTAATTTCCCGTAACCTTTCAATGTAGAAGGTCACTGGTATTTATAGGCAACTTCACCAAGGTCACTCTTTGAAAAACTATCTGTTGGAAGAGATAGCTTCATGAGTTTTCTCTTCTGGTGTTTGATGAACGACTATTTTTAGGGTTTGAATACTCCCTTGCATGTTTTAGGAAATATGCAGCCATGTAGCCAATCACCAATTTTTGCAGTCTGGAACTTAGTACTACTGACAAATTTCAGGGTCCTGTCGCTTTCAATGCCAGTGAAGTACAGTGTTGTCTTCCTCTGATTGGTTCTTGTCTTCAGTAAATGTAGACAAACAAAACGGCTCTTTTTGGTCAATCTATCTAAATGAGACAACCTTAAACAACACTTAGACTTAGTTCCTTTTGTCTGCACTAGAATGTTTTGGGCAATATCTACTTTTCTGAACATGTGCGTCATTCTCAGTAGAATTCAGATAGATATTATTTAGTGCCTCTGAACATTCAGGTTATACTGAGTATCCAGTATCTTACTTAGTCTTCAGTAACTACTGAGTCTTCAGTGTCTTCAGTAACTTACTGAGTCTTCAGTGTCTTCAGTAACTTCTGAGTCTTCATTTCTTCAGTACCTTCTTGAACATTCAGTTCTACATGTGTTCTCAGGGTTTTTGATATCTAACCTGATCTATATCTGCTGACTATACATTGTGCAGATATCTTCCTGAACAATCTATACTGAAACCTGACTCAGACTATCAAGATTATCCTGAACATGTCATACTCAGGGGTTTTGGGATCTAATCAAAACTTCTTTATTAAATTCATCTCCCAACACCCTCGTCCTTGTTCAACAATCCGGTGGAAGGATACTCGCGAACAATTAACAAAAGGAAAAATAAAATTATGTTGAACCACCTTTGTGGACTTCTAATTTTTTCAACACATGGAATTGCACTTGGGGATGAAACATTCATCCCCTATTTATACGAGGGAGGTGGTCGAAATTTTTTAGGGAAAAATAATATGGGAAAATCTTTTTCTTGATCTCCAAGAAATCTTGAATATATCTCTTATATTCTTTTCTCCATAATTAAAATATTCCACAAAAAAACTCCACCTTCTCTTGTTATGGGATTTTCAAAAAATAAGGGACCAAGATTTCCAAGATTGGGATCTTCTTGAATTTATGAGATTTTCTTGTATTCCAAGAATACATATCTTCCATAATATATTTTCAAGAAAGTCAAGAAAATCTTTCCTTTCTAATTTTCTTCATTAACCAAGTGAGATATTTCTTGAATTTAATGAGATAAACTTGTATTCCAAGAATACTTATCCTCATTCCATAACAAAAATTCAAAGAAAACCTTTATCCCTCTTGTATTTATTTATTTTTGAAAAAAATAGGAAAACTAGGCAACAATATTTTATTTTATTTTAAACACTTTTTTCAGTTATTGGACTTTATTTTTGGGCTACTTGAGGGGCCTTTAGGAGAATTAAGATTGGACCTTCTAATGGACCTTGAATTTCCAATATTGAGCTACAATATTATTCAAGTCCATAAATATTAATTAATCTCACTACATAATTAATATTGCACTATCCATCTTAACCCATATTACAGTTAATATGACTCCCGATTATTATTTCCCGTGTTTAAGATTATCCAGTCTATTAATTAATTTAAGCCACTGAAATAGCTTCACTTTAATTAATATCTTTTTCCTTGGTTCAGGAACGGCTCAACATTATTATCCATACCGGAAACTAATTCCACTTGGAAGATTTAGTATGATAAAACTTCTGAGCCTCCCAAGGGGATAAATCAAACAAGACGCACTTGCACACCAATTCTCCGTATTAAATCTTAGCGATCGTCGTGTAACTAACAATATTGCCCAAGATACAAGGTGTTGAATCACATTGATTCTCTACCCATCATAAGTCAAAGCAATAATTATTAATTCCACACGATCCTATTTAAGGGACGGGGATTAAGAAATAACTAACCACTGAGGTCTAATTTTTCTAAATTCAGTTCTGAAGAATTTATCCTCATGTAGGTTCTATTCAGCGCATCATAATGCACTAGTGCAATCTCTTGGTCAAGACAAGCCAATCTGAGCCTTACACTTCAACCTTTCACGATGGATCGTTCATTTCCATCTAGGTTGTGAATTCTGTGCTTTTAGTTACAAGGGACTGTTAATTTAATCTTCTGTGATCTGGTATCACTAAATTAACTACAATGTAACACATACTAATTATTGAACAGTTATGCAGTAAATATATGTAACATTCGATGATATTTAAAGCAACAGTGATAAATAATTTATTTCAGCAAATAAGACAGAAATTCAGTGTGGTTATACAAAGTAAAAAACATACTTTCTAGTATAACCCCAACATTATAAGGGTTTAGCATTTAGGGGTTTCGAGGGTTTAAGGTTTAGGGGTTTCGGGTGTTTAGGGATTTTAAAAGTCTGAAAATCCCGCCGAAATAATACTGTTTAATTTAACTAATTAATTAACTGTGAAATATATGCATACACAACAATAGTATACAGACAAGATGCACCAAAATATAAAATTTTAATTAAACAAATATCACAAATTGTTCAGGAAAATTAAAAATAATAATATTTAAATTAAAAATATTCTAAAATGGATTTTCCCTCCAAACAGCCACAATTGAGTCCAAGTTCATCTGATAGGTCCAGTCTTTCATCCCTCCATGCACCACGCCACCTGCGCATCTGATCATGGTACTGTCAATGAGCAACCTTACAAAATGCCTTGTAAACTTCCTCGGTCGGGAGATCGGACCTCCACGTAGTATGTTTATGCATTTTGTTTATAATACGAAAAATTAATTGTAACAATATATATTGAAATAAAATATAAATTAAATTTTATACCGTAAACTACTCGAAATACATCTGACGATGGTCAGTAGACCTGTATTTCCAACTATGAGTGTTGACAGTAATTCCCACATAGTTGATGTTGCGTTTGACTATAGAGGCAGCCTGGTGACCGGGTATAATCCTAAAACATTAAAAAAATTAATACATAATTAATATTTAATATTAAATTAATTATATAATTAAACAAATAAAACACTTATTGTCCATTGGAGAGATCGATAGACAAACAGGATGAAGTTGGGATGTCATTACCGCCTTGAGCACTCATTTAAATGAAATATGAAATTTATAAATTAATTAAATTATAATACAACTAATTATAAATAAATAAACGGATAAAAGTTAAAATATTTACTGTTACATTGAAAAACACCGACGAATTGACTTGTTCGCGTACACAACTCGTTTCTTTCTGACGACTCGACGGTGGACAAATTAGGGCGAAATCGATGGAGCTTCATATGTTGGCCGCAGGGCTGTATTTATAATGTTGAATTTAGCGACGATTTTTAAAATACCTTCGCTAAATCCATCTCTAAAAGCGGAGCCTGTTGGGGAACGTTTTGCCCGGATCTATTCGAGGTGCAATTTAAATATAAATTTAAATAAACAATTTACTACTAGCATGAATTAACCTATTAATTCAAATAGCAAAAACTAACAACTTACATGCGTACAATTAATTTCACGTAAAGTCCTACACATGCGGAATCTAGGAGTTTACGCGAAACGTACCTCTTGAAGAGACAACCGTTGAGACGATGGATCAACCCAAATGTCTTCTCAAGTATATCCCAAGCCCTTTGCTAATAATTCGGTGGTAGATTCGCACGAACAAATTTAACAAAGGAATAAAGAAAAAAATATTGCACCACCTTTGTGGATTTCTAATTTTTCCAAGACTGAAATTGTGTAGGGGGTGAAAAATTCATCCCCTATTTATAAGAAGAGAGAGGGGCAAAAATTTAGTGATAATTAGGGCTAATGGGAAATTTCCTTGTATCTTCTCCAAGATACAATCTTGAATATATCTCATATATTCTATTTTCCATAAATAATCACAAAAGATCATTTCCTCCTTATCTCATTCAATTTTTGAAATACAACAAGTAAAGAAACAAGATTTGGGATTTCTTGAATTTATGCGATAATTTTGTATTCCAAGAATAATTATCTCTTTCCATAAAATCTCTTCAAGAAAATCTTTCCCTTCTTTACTACATATTTTTCGAAAAAATATGAAGAAATAAGGCAATAATATTTTCTTTATTTTAATCTCCTTTTCATTAATTAAACTTATATTGGGCTACTTGAAGGGCCTTTAGGAGAATTAAGATTGGACCTTCTAATGGACTATAAATTCTAATATTGAGCCACAATATTATTCAGCCAATTAATATTAATTTATTCTACTATAAATTAATATTGCACTATCCATCTTAATCCATATTACGATAATATGACTTCCGGTTATTATTTCTCGCGTTTAAGATTATTTTATCCATTAATTAATTAAGCCACTGAAAAGTTTTATATTAATTAATATCGTATTCCTTGGAGTAAAGACAACTCAACTTTATTATCCATACCGAAACTTAATCCACTTGCAAGATTTGTATGATAAAACTTCTGAGCCCACCAAGGGGAGAAATCAAACAAGACTTTCCTTGCACGCGTTTCTCTTAATTAAATCTTAGCAATTGTCATGTAATTAATAATATTGCCCAAAATACAAAGTATAGAATCGTTCTCTGATTCTAAACCCAACATAGATCAAAGCAATACATATTAATCACACACAATCCTATTTAAGTGACAGAGATTAAGAAATCAACAACCACTGCGGTCTAATTCTTCATCCCACAAGTCAGTACGGAAAAAATTATTCTCTCTGTAGGTCCGCTTCAGCGCATCACAATGCACTAGCGCAATCTCTTGGTCAAGATAGGTCAATCTGAGCTTTGCACTTCTGCCTCTACCAATGGAGTGTTCAATTCCATCTAGGTTGTGAATATGTACTTATTTACAAGGAACTGTTAATGTGATCTTCTGTGATCGGGTATCACCACATTAACTACAATGCAATATGTACTAATATTGAATGGTTTGCAATAAATAAATAACATTCATTCATATTTAAAGCAATAGTGATAAAAGATTTATATTCAGTAAATAAGAGTACATTAGTCTGTTATACATAAAAGCATACTTTCACGTATATCCCTAACAGGGCCCAATCATTAACAGCGGCGTCCAATGATTGGGGTCCTTCATTTTCTGCCTTGTTTAGCAATGGTTACGGAAATCATCACTAATATCGTCGTAAAACCGACCCATTTTACGCGGTTCGAATGAACCGTCGCTAAACTGTCATAATCAGCGACGGTTTCATGTACTTTCACTAAATGTGTTGAATTTGACCATTTGATTGTACCGTTGCTAAAACCATCACAATTTGCGATGAATATTGTAACCGTCGTTAAAAATAAAACACGCATTTTTTAAAATGTATTTTGCTATTACAAAGGTTTTGATTTTCGAAAGAGTTGTTTGAAACAAATTATGTTTTTATGAGTGATTTGATTTGGTGGTTATTAGCGTGATGTGACACAATTTACCTAAAACTATATTGATATAACAACAAATTATGTTTTTAAAGAGTGATTTTATATGATGGGATGATGTGTGGAGTTTATTACTTCGAGAATCGAATGCCATTAAAAAAAAGGGTAATGCTGAGTTGGGTGTTTAACCCTAGGTGAATTTGTATTTAGTCTATTTTATCCTTAATGATAATGGGCTCCACTAATTCATAAAAAGGTTTCATTAAGGGTAAAATAATCAATACAACACTCGAATTGTCTAAAATGTCCTTATCACCCCGAGTGATTCACGCCATTTAGCAGCGTCCTTAAAAAAATTCATTTCATCTAAAAGTCCAATTTTTTAAATGTGTGGAATTTATTTATTTTATATTATTTTTCGAACAAATCCAACCCAACTCAACAAATTGCTCGATCGTTTCAGTCTGAGAACAATAACCGGTAGATGTCTGATTTTCTAGCTAGTCTGACAAACCATTAACAAAAAATTTTAAAAATAATTAATTAAAAATTAAAATTTAAAGTCAATAAATAGAAAGAAGAATTATCATACGAGCACGACGTCTCCAGTTGTGTTGCTTGAAGGCGAATGCGCACTGCGCATATGAGTATCCTAATTTCAGTTTCAAATCCCCCATTGAACCTTACCTTAAACACAAAATCTTATGTGAAACTTGTTCATAGTATGAATTTAATATCATTAAGTATATTTTGAGAAATTTTGAGCTCTTGCATAAATGTTGTTTGTGGGGCTTCAATACGGATCCAATTGCAATCATTAATATGGCGACGGTGTTGGGATGTGAAGTTGGGACAGGAAAAATTGGATACTTGGGGATATGTGTTGGTATCAATCATAAAAAAAGGCAGATTCTTGGGATTCCTTGGTGGGTAAAATCCGTAAATGCCTGAAGAAATGGGAGGACAAGCAGATTTCTTTTGGGGGGAGAATAACACTCATTCAAGCTGTTCTTTCGGCCATACCGATTTATTATCTATCGTTCTACTGTGTTCCAAAGAAAACCCGTAGGAAAATTGTGAGTTTGCAACAAATTTTTCTTCTTTTTTTTTGGGGGGGGGGAGAGGAGTGTGGGTCAAATGGGAGGATGTTTGTAAAGATAAAACTTGGGGGGGCTTGGGATAAGGAATCTTGATCTCTTTAATCGGGCTCTCTTAGGGAAGTGGATTTGGTGATACCTTAATGAACCGAATAGGTTGTGGGCAAGAATTATAAAGCCTAAATATGGGGGTTTGGTTGTATTAAAAAAAAAGAGGGGCGAGGGGAAAATCGAGTCAATAGAGTTAGGGGATGTGTGAATAGAGGATAAATTTTGGGGTGGTGGAAAGAAGTGTGTGAGTTGTATGGAGATTCAGAGGGTGTGGGTATGGGGAGTAATTTCAAAAGAGTAGTTGGGGGATGGGAGGGGTGTCTTGTTTTGGGAAGATATATGGGTAGAAAATGTTAGTTTGAAGGAGAAATTTCAGAGATTGTATAGATTGAGTTCTCAAAAAAATGAATGTGTGAGTAACATGGTTTCTTGGGGGGACGAGGGTTGGGAGTGGAGTTTTAGATGGAGTCGGGAGCTTCGTCATAGGGAGTTAACATTTTTTACTCAATTACTGACCTTCATTAATAGGATTCATCTACAGAAAGACATGGAGGGCAGGTGGGAGTGGAACGGTGCACCCAATGGCTTGTACTATACAAGGGCGGCATATAATTATCTCGTTCAAGAAACCACGGATGCAGCGGAATGAAGGATCGAGCAGAAGGCACTATCGAGAGTGTGGAAAAGCTACACACCAAGACGAGCACAAGCGATAATATGGAAGACCTTACGAGGACAGATCGCGACCAAAGACAACTTACTTAGTCGCGGTCTCGTCTCGGCAGCAGGCGACCTTGGATGTATCTTCTGTAATCAGGAAGACGAGACCATCTCTCATCTTTTCTTCCGTTGTTCTTTCTCTACAGATATATGGCAATGTGTGTACAAATGGCTTGGCATCTCTACGTGTTGGAAAATTTTCTAGTTTTGATGGAAGTTCCAAAACAGGTTGTAATAGGACCAGTCAGACCTGTTAGCTTGCTGATGACTTAGAAATCAGGATAGGATGACCAGCTGAGATGTATAGACAACTGATGTAATAGTTAGGTCACATATTGAGGGGGAACTTAATATGTATAGGTCAAGTCAAGAAGATCAAAAGATCAGACAAGTCAAGAAGATCAGAAGATCAGACAAGTCAGATGATCAGGTGAGGACATGAAGCTGAAGAATCAGAAGACCTGAAGATCAGATGACTACCAGAAGAACAAGACCAAGAAGACCTCAGATAACTTACATCAGAAGAACAAAATAGAGTCTTTAAGTTGTGCTAAGACTACATTAGAAGACTCAATCAGGTAGATTGATCAGTTTTAACTGATCAGGTAAGCTCAATCAGGTGACAACCAAAGGTTCACCAAAGTCATACGAGTTCATCAGACAAGAAGAATGTCAAACTAAGTTGGTAAATCAAACACTGAACAAGTGTACTTGATAACCAATGAGAGCAAGACAAGTATGTACGGAGCTGACAGTGTGGGATTCAGCGGATCACAGTCAAACGGCTATAAAGGACAAACTTGCATGCTTTCGGCCATGTCGCCTCTGTGCACGTCATATCCATCCTGCAAAACTACCTTAAATAGACCGAAATTTGAATTGCTCTCCAACAGCTAATTCGATTTCGTGCCTATATATATGGGATCAAATCTTCATAGTAAGGTTACGGAAATTATCATCAAGCTCAAGCTATCCGCAATTTCCACACGAAGAACACAAAATCAAGAATATTTTCTAAGTGTTCATCCCATAAGTTCTTAGCACATAAATCTTATCCTTTAGCTTTAGGCTACCCAAATACTAGGATAGATTTCCAGTTGGAACACAACAAATCTTATACCCAAACCAAAAGTTAGGTTAAATTTGTTTAGCAAGATTTCAGACTGGGGTTTCTAGTTCTGATTTCTGGGATTGGTTGAGTGAGAACTCTTGAAATATCTGTTGTACTGTGTTGGACTAACAAATTAATCTAAGTTCAGTTGGTTAAGTTGGTGCCCCTGCTGATAGGGAAGAGTGGACGTAGGACAAGTTGTCCGAACCACTATAAAAATCTTGTGTGCCATAATTTGCTTTACCTGCTTTACACTATCTGCACACACCTGTTTAACTATTGCATGCATATTCTAAGTTTGGATCAAATTTGCACCAAGCAACTGATCTGATCAGTTTGGCACTCTGTCATCTGATCCGACACAGATAACTTAGGATCTGATTTAGTAAACTGGTTTTTCGCACGGGTTAAACTTATCTTCCGCACATCAGTTAAGCTGATAGACACCAAACTGATCTGCTCTCAAGCGATTAGTAAGTTGGATATCAGTCCAAACTGATTCACACGCACCTCTGATCAGGTAACTTGTTATTCACACCTGATCCCACGAAAAAGTTTCAGAAGTCTATTCACCCCTCCCCTCTAGACTTCTGCCTCACTAAAACCCGTTCGGGACCTACAAGTGGTATCAGAGCAGTGGTTCTACGGACCACTGGCTTTGAGTATCATCGGTTCCTGAGGAAGAACCATTGTGGTCACTTGAACATATCTTGAAAAATATGTTTTAAAACTCATCTGTTTTCAAAACTCACATTCAACATGGATAACACTTCTGGAATGTATCATGATCTGCCTAAGTTCTCTATTGATGAGTATGCTGACTGGACCATACTCATGAGCAACTATCTGGGTGCGATAAGCAGCAGAATGATGGAAGTTCTTGAACAAGGACCCATCATCATCTATTACAACAACCTAGCTAAAGGAGGTGATCCAGAATATCCAACTAGAGCCAGAATCAGAAAGAGTCCTTCACTGACGGATGCCGATGAAAGAAAATTGTTCAATCTGGATACTGTAGCCAGACATATCATCATGAAGACGATGGACAAGATAACACGTGAGAAGTTCAAGTATCTCAAGACTACCAAGCAGATGTGGGATACTCTTGCTGAGATGTGCGAAGTAAACGATCTGATTAAGGACAACAGATTGCAAGCTGAACTGGTAAAGTTTGAAAAACTCAAGATGCTGCCAAATGAAACCATAAATCAGCTTGATGGAAGAATCACCATGTCAGTCAACAAACTTCGTGAACTAGGATGAGAAATGTCTGACAAAGACATCAACTACAAGATCTTGAGGTCCCTGACCAAGAAATTGGACATGAAAGTAACGGTGATAAAAGATTGCCAAAATATTGCAAAGATGAAGCCAAGCAACATGTTTCTCAGTTTAAAGGTTCATGAATTCGACCTGATTGAAAGAGGTCAAGAAGAAGAAGACGAGTCACCTGCTGAAGCTACACCTGCCACATCAAAAGCAGTTGCATTCAAGGCAGCTAGCAGCTGTTCGAAGTCTACTGAACCAATAGAAAATATCATGAGTCAGGCTGAACAGATTGCTTTGCTGACCAGAAAGCTTGAACAATCCAATGTTCAACTGGGAAAGTATCGGAAATTTTATAGAGACTATCAGAACAGCAGAGGAAGAGATAAGAGATCTACTGACAGATCACAAGAAAGAAATCGTTCTGATGACAGAAGAGATAATCATGTTGGGGAATAAGTTGCACAGATCTATTCGGGATGAATATTTAAATACAAATTTAAGTCTAATAATTATTACTAGCATGAATTAATCTTATATTAATTCAAATAATAATCCAACAACAAATCATGCATATAATTAATTCACGTAAATCCTACGCATGCGGAATTCTACGAGTTTACGTAAACGTACCTCTTGGGACGGCAATGGCTTTGTTTATTTGACACACCAAAAGAACTTCCCAAGTATTCCCTTAATCCTTGCTCGACTATCCGGTGGTAGGACGCTTGCGAACAATTAACAAAAGGAAAATAAATTATGTTGCGCCACCTTTGTGGATTTACTAATTTTTCCAGCACATGGAATTGTACTTGGGAATGAAAGAATCATCCCCTATTTATAGAGTAGAGGTGGTCGAAATTTTGGGGCAAAAACAATGTGGGAAAATCTTTTCTTGATCTCCAAGAAATCTTGAATATATCTCCTATATTCTATTTCCCATAATTATAATATTCCACAAAATCCCACCTACTCTTTGTCATGGATTATTTTCAAAAATTATAGGGCAAGAATCCAAGATTTGGATCTTCTTGAATTTATGAGATATTCTTGTATTTCAAGAAATACTTATCTTCCATAATATATTTTCAAGAAAATCAAGAAAATCTTTCTTTCCCTTAATTATCAAAATTTTCGAAAATTTCTCTATGGATAACCAAGTGGGAGATTTCTTGAATTTAATGAGATAATCTTGTATTCCAAGAATACATATCCTCATTCCATAACAAAATTCAAAGAAAATCTTTCTCCCCTTTTATCCATAAATTTTGAATTTCATGGAAAAATAAGGCAACAATATTTATTTTATTTTAAACACCTTTTTCAGTTATTGGACTATATGTTGGGCTACTTAGGGGGCCTTTAGGAGAATTAAGATTGGACCTTCCAATGGATCTTGAATTATCAATATTGAGCCACAATATTATTCAGGCCCATAAATATTAATTAATCCCACTACATAATTAATATTGCACTATCCATCTTAACCCATATTACACCAATATGGCTCCCTTGCTATTATTTCCGTGTTTAAGATTATCTAGCCCATTAATTAATTCAAGCCATTTGAAATAGTTTTTCCGTTAATTAATATCTTATGTCCTTGGTCAAGGAACAGTTCAACATTATTATCCATACCTAAAACTAGTTCCACTTGCAAGATTTGGTATGATAAAGCTTATGAACCTCCCAAGGGCAAATCGAACAAAGCGTGCTTTTGCACACGATTCTCCGTATTAAATCTTAGCAATCACATATATGACCAATAATATTGCCCAAGATAAAAAGTATTGAATCTCGTTGATTCTCTACCCATGATAAGTCAAAGCAATAGTTACCAACCACACGTGATCCTATTTAAGGAACGAAGATTAAGAAATAACGAACCACTGAGGTCTAATTCTTCCTTGTTCATTCAAGAATTTATCCTTCAGAGGGTCCTATTCAATTGCATCACCATGCACTAGTGTAATCTCTTGGTCAAGACAAGTCAATCCGAGCCTTACACTTCAACCTTTCACGATGGATTGTTCATTTCCATCTAGGTCGTGAATGGTGTACTTTTTAGTTACAAGGGGTTATTAATTTAATCTTCGTGATCCGGTATCACTAAATTAACTACAATGTAACACGACAATTTATTGAACAGTTTATGCAAAGAAATATATGTAACATTCGATGATATTTAAAGCATCAGTGATAAATAATTTATTTCAGTAAATAAGTCCGAAATTCAGTTTTGATTATACAAAGTAAAAGCATACTTTCTAGTATAATCCCAACAAATCATATAGATGACCGCAGAGATGATAAGAGAGATGATCATTCTGATGATAGAAGAGACAACAGATCGATGAAGAATTTCGATTCTGAAAAAGCCGGAAAGTCACCGACGAGATCCTATAGAAGAAATGATTCACCGCGGCGGCGAAGTTCGAGAACACCGAGCTTGCTTCAACTGTCAAAAAATAGGTCACTACAGTGCTGATTGTCCTGACCTGACTCCTAAGGAAAGAGAAGAGAAGCGTAACCGAAGAGAACAGAGATATCGCGACAGAAAAGCCATGGTTGTCGATACATCAGGTATCGATGACTCTTATCTGCCTTCAGATGATTCTGGTTACTCATCTGTAGAAGACTTCTGCCTGATGACCACTAGTGATGATGTCGACGACCTCGACGATCTGATGTTCTCATCTGATGACGACATCTGTCTCATGGCCAAGGATGCTGATCAAACTGAGGTTACTTCTAAACCTTCTGTGTTTTTTGTTTCCACACCTGTTGTGCTGAGCACACTTGCAACTCTACAATGAGCAATTACTTGATGATCTCTCTAATGCAGTAGACACTTATACAATAGTGGAAGCTGAGAACGATAAGCTGAGGGCTGAGAACTGAGAACATTCAGCTTGTCAAGGATAAAGCTGTAAGTAAAGCTGATGAACTAAAATCACTTTGATCGTTTCGAAGATGACTACTGAACTGAGTTTACGAAAGTCGACTCTTCCGATCGAGGTAAATCCGGTTAAGGAACAACAAGCTATCAACAAGCAGCAAGCTGATGATCTCAAAATCCTCCAAGCTAAGTTTGATGAACTCTTCCGATCGCATGAGAGTCTAAAACAAAGTGAGGACAGGTTTATGAAAAGAAAGTAGAGATTTTTGGAAAAGCTTCTAAAAATGTTGATGAAATAACAAGCTACTTTCGAAGCCAACCGATAAGAAGGGGTATTGGGTTTGATAGCCCATACGGATCCTCATATGTCCAACCTGGTTCATATTCCAAAAGTGAATTTAGGAAGGTTTCTGGACAAGATACACGATATGCCAAATCTGTATCGAAGAATGGAAAAAGACCTGCTGAACAGGAAAGGCGAGTGCCTGATTAGAAAGGGAACAGAAATGGACCTCACCTGATCAATCATCAGCCGAGGAATCAACAGAAGAACCATGTTCTTCTGAAGAGACCTCAGCCTAATCAGCATATTAGGAATCAGAAAGGACAATCTCGCAAGGGAAAGTCTAATCCGAGACTTAATCAGGTCAAGCTGCCTAACCAGCATGCTAAGGGTAAACTGCTGAAACCATTTGTACAAAAGAGATATGAATTTTTTGATGGTAGCAGTCATACCTATCCCTTCAACCAGAAATCCAGGACATCTGCACCTGATTAGGTCCACTTCCAACCTGTGAATCATGTTTGGAGGGTAAGATGACCAAGAGGGCATTTGGAGCCAAGAGGAATAGAGCCATAGAAGTGTTGCAAATCGTTCACACTGATGTGTGTGGTCCAATGTCAACCAAAGCTAGAGGTGGGTATGAGTATTTCCTTACTTTCATCGATGATTACTCAAGGTTCGGGTACATTTTCCTCATGAAACACAAATCGGAAACCTTTGATAAATTCAAGGAGTTCAAAGCCGAAGTGGAGAATCATAGGGAAAAGAGTATCAAGTTTCTATGATCTGATAGTCGAGGTGAATACCTCAGCGATGAGTTTTTGAACTACCTGTCAGACGAGGGCATTATTTCCCAGTTGACTGGACCCGGAACCCCTCAACAAAATGGGGTCGCAGAATGAAGAAACAGAACACTCTTAGAAATGGTCAGATCCATGATGAGTTATTCAGATCTACCCAAGTCGTTTTGGGGTCATACCTTGGAAAAAGCGGCTTACGTTCTGAATCTGGTACCATCCAAATCGATTCCCAAAACCCCTAAAGAGTTGTGGACCGGGTGCAAGCCCAGTGTGAGACACCTCGGGATTTGGGGGTGTCCGGCATACGTGCTAGACAAAGAAGCCGGTAAGTTGGACGCATGTTTGGAACTAAGGTTGTTTATAGGATATCCCATGGGAACGAAAGGGTGCATGTTCTATGGTCCCGAAGATCAAAAGGTGGTAATAAGTACGCACTTTAGATTTTTGGAAGAAGACTTTATGAACAATCGAAAGCCCAAAAGTGAGATTACCTTAAATGAGATAAGGGGGCAAACTCCTATACCAACTGTACAGGTTGATATACCAAGCATCACACCGACACAATCGGAACCTCGTCGTAGTGGGAGGGTTATCCGACAACCTGAGAGATTCATGGGGATAGGAGAATCTTCAGATTTGATCCCCGGGGATAGTGAATCAGGCCCCTGGTCCTACAAAGAGGCGGTCCAAGATAAGGATTCAAAATCCTGGCAAACTGCGATGGAAGCCGAGGTGGGCTCAATGGATCATAATCAGGTGTGGGAGCTAGTTGAACCACCAAGTGGGGTAAAACCCATTGGATGCAAGTGGGTCTACAAGAGGAAAAGAGGACCGGATGGGAAGGTGGAAACCTTTAAAGCTAGGCTTGTGGCAAAGGGATACACTCAGAAAGAGGGTATCGATTATGAAGAAACCTTTTCGCCTGTAGCCATGCTTAAGTCCATCCGTATTCTCTTGGCAATAGTTGCGCATCTAGATTTTGAGATCTGGCAAATGGATGTCAAGACAGCTTTCCTCAACGGGAGTCTTAACTAGGAAATCTATATGCAATAGCCCGAAGGTTTCATCAAAAAAAGCCAAGAACACCTTGTGTGCAAGCTGAGGAAGTCCATTTATGGACTGAAGTAAGCATCTCGGGCTTGGAACCAATATTTTGATCATGTAATCAACTCTTATGGGTTTGATCAAAACGATTTCGATATTTGTGTTTATAGGAAGTGTGACGGAACTGCCTTGGTATTCCTGGTACTATACGTAGACGATATTCTGCTCATCGAAAATGATGTAAAGGTTTTGTCAAACGTAAGGGTATGTCTATCAAAACAATTTGATATGAAGGACTTAGAGGAAGCCGGTCATATTCTTAGGATCAAGATCACTCGAGATCGAAAGAAAAGAATGACCGGCTTATCGCAAGCTTCATAAATAGATACTGTTTTGAAGCGTTTCAACATGCAAGATTCCAAGAAGGGTTTTGTACCTTTCAGGCACGAAATCCATCTATCGAAAGACATGTGTCCCAAGATGCAAGGGAGATAGATGACATTAGAGGTATTCCTTATGCTTCGGCAGTAGGAAGTCTCATGTATGCAATGTTGTGTACAAGACCTGATATCTGCTACGCCGTAGGCATGGTAGCCAGATATCAAAGTAATCCCAAAAGTCAACATTGGACTGCTGTTAAAAACATTCTGAAGTATCAGAAAAGAACTCGAGATAGAATGCTGGTTTATCAGTCAGACAGTTTATTTCCGTGGGATAAAAGGACTCGGATTTCCAATCAGACCTAGATTCCTGAAAATCTACCTCGGGTAGTGTGTTTTGTCTGGGGGAGGAGCTGTAACATGGAGAAACATTAAGCAGAAATGCATCGCCGATTCTACCATGGAAGCAGAATATGTAGCTGCTTGTGAAGCAGCGAAAGAAGCGGTGTGGCTCAAGAACTTCCTAGTGGACTTGGACGTTGTTCCGAATTTTCCCCGCACCATCACGATCTTCTGTGATAATGCCGGAGCAGATGCAAATTCAAGGGAACCAAGTGCCCACAAGGTCAGCAAACACATTGAAAGGAAATACCATCTTATACGAGAAATCGTTAAGAGAGGAGATATAGAGGTGACAAAGATCGCGTCAGAAGACAACCTAGTTGATCCATTCACAAAGGGTCTGCCTCAGTTAACATTCGAGAGACATGTGGAAGGAATGGGTGTCAAGAGTGTTGCCAATCTACTTTGAGTATAAGTGGGAGATATGTTATTAGGTTGATGTAGGTGCCATTAGATGTCACCAAATAATACATCAAACATGATGTGGTATACTTAAAAGCAGACTTTGAGTATAAGTGAGAGATTGTTGGGGTTATACGTGAAAGTATGCTTTTACTTTGTATAACCTATATATGAAACACTTATTTACTGAAATAAATTATTTATCATTGTTGCTTTAAATATGATTGAATGTTATATATATATTTATTGCAAACCGTTCATAGCACGCGTTACATTGTAGTTAACGTGGTGATACCAGATCACAGAAGATCACGTTAACAGTGCCTTGTAAAATAGTGCGTGTTTCACAACTTAGATAGATCCGAACAATCTATTGGTAGAAGTTGATGTGTAAGGCTCAGATTGGCTTGTCTTGACCAAGAGACTACACTAGTGCATTCAATGCACTTAAGTGGACCTGCAGAGAGGATAAACTCATTCGCACTGACTTAAGGGATGAAGAGTTAGACCTCAGTGGTGTTGATTTCTTAATCTCTGTCACTTAATAAGGACTGTGTGTGATTAGTAGTTATTGCTTTGACTTATAAATGGGAAGAGAATCATTGCAACTTCGATACCCTATATCTTGGGCAATAATATTAATTGCACGACAGTTGCTAAATTAATACAGAGAATCGTGTGTTTGCAATATCTTGCTTGATTGGTCCCCTTGGTGGGCCCGGAACCTTTATCATACCAAATCTTGCAAGTGGAATTAATTTTCCGGTATGGATAATAAAGTTGGGCTGTCCTTACTCCAAGGATAAAGATATTAATTAATATAAAGCTTTTTAAGTGACTTAATTAATTAATGGACTACATAATCTTAAACACGGGAAAAAATGATTGGTGTTTTAGGACGAAATAACCCGACTTGAAGAGGGTTGGGGACGAGACCGTCTTATGGCTAACATATCATCCGACTTCGCCCAGTCAGAACACGACTAGAGGCGACTTTGAAGGATTAGTAAGTCGCTGAGGTGTGTGAAGCTGCACAGGTCGCGGGAGTGGCTTGGGACAGCAGGGAGGTCGCGAAGCGACTTGGAAGAACCCAGAAGTCGGGACTGATTAGGTCTCGAAGTCGGGTGGAGATAAACATGGAAGAGATTCAGGTAGTTAGTGAGACGGATTTCACGGATCATAATCAGGGTAAGTGTATCTGGAAGTGCGACTTGCGGGACAAGAAAGGAAATCCTAGCCTGGCGGCTGAAACCCTAGGTTGGTCCACAAGATGAAGCCCACGAAGACTGTAACCCTAGTTTGATGTCTATAAATATAACTTGTATTGTACATTGTAAAGGATCGAAAATCTTAGAGTCCTAGGCAGAAAAGATACAGTAAAATATTCCTGGCTTGGTCGCCCCTAGACGTAGTCTTTTTCATAGACGAACTTGGTAACCAAATTTCGTGTCCTTTATCATTGTGTCTATTGCTTTGATCGGTAATCCTATCACTGTATTTGCTTGTTCGTCGGTGAATAATTTGGGTACAAAAATTGGCGCCGTCTGTGGGAATCAATTCCTGAGAAATAATTATGTTCAAAGGGAAACCCATCCCTTCTCCGATTAATAGCGATGGCAAGCAATCGAGGTAATCCTAACGGGCATGAGTTGGACGCCCGCGATGGGCACGAGACCTCTATGAGCTCCCAGCACACTCGCTCACATCGCACTTGCCAGCCAAGCCCGGTGATCACCCCTGACTGGTTGAACCTGGTGCAGACTCTGGAGGACGCCAAGGCCGTAATGGCTGTCCTCAATAAAAAAACGCCTCACGTTCGATGACGAGGATGTGCAGCCTCCAGCCAAGAAGGCTGCCCAGGAGGCCGGGCCCTCGAAGAATAAGGGAGCACGGGCCCGGAAGGGACATTCGGCAGGCCAGCTAGCCTATGATCCGGCTAAACATGCCTTGGTCCACAACCGCCAGCTCCTTAGGAGGCCAGCAGGGTCGAACAACGTATTCGACCGACTTGGCGACCTGGGGGTTCAGAAAGACCCAAGGATCATTGAAGATGAGGTGCAATCTAAGCCTCGAATAGCTGATCAGGTGGAGCACGACCTTGCCCTTGCACTGAACCTCCACCACAACGACCTGCCGAGGGGATCGACCATGCATTGCGGCGACCCCCCAACAGTGAAGGCAACAACAGACCATCGCGACGTTCAGGTCGCAGCACTGACCCGGATGGTCCAACAACTGATGGATCGCATGGAGAGTCAAAATGGGCCAGTGGGGGCAGATCCTTTCCTCGTTGTCCCGAATTCTCCACTCGGAGCTCTGGTCACTCTGGCGCCTACCCAAAGGAAGATTAACGTAGCAACCTTGGATTGCTACAGCGTCTGATGAACACCCAGCAGGGGGATACAGAATCTGATCGGTCCTATGTTGAAAGGATCGACAAACTAATCTTAGAAGGAGATCCCATTGAGGATGAAGCAAAACTGTTGGGGGCTGTCTCCGGCCTCAAGAAGGGGACCAAACTCTGGCGGCGCATGACGGCCGATTATCCGACTAGTTATGCCGACTTTTGGAGGTAAGCTAGCGACCTGATACATACTGCGGAGCTTCTGGAATCTCGACTCTCCGATGCTAAAGAGGTCGCTGAGCCCAAGAAGAGTTCCAAGAAGGCTGCCACACAGTACAAGCCACTTGGAAGTTTTAAGCCTTTTGAGGAGAGCATCCCGGTGAAACTGATGGATGCACTGGGCATGATGCCCAGACATATCTTTGCCCAGATCCGAGAGCAGGAATTACTCCTCCCGCCTCACCCGGTCAAGAATAAGAGCAAGCAGAACCCCAACAAGTATTGCCACTTTCACGATCAGGTCGGCCACTATACCAGTGAGTGTAAAGACCTGTTGCCCCAACTCTAGAGATTATATGAAGACGGCCTGCTTGACGAGTTCATCAAGCGACCTCAAAAGAATGGCGACCAGGCTCTGAGAGGTCGCCAGCAAGGAGAGCGAGCCCACAAGAATGACAACCAGGGAGTGGGGCAAGGGGAGCAACCTATCCCGTCCATGCCTGAAAATGCGGGAGATCGCGTCATACACACCCTCTCTCCCCTAGGGGCAGTCGGGGGACTAGCCTCTAACTCCTCCTCCAAGCGGAAGATGAAGGCCGAAATAAGGGAGATAGAAAATGCCAAGAAGATGGTGTTACATGTCCTCGCCTTGGGGGAAGAGTCCAGCACAATCGAGTTTGGAGAAAATGACAAGGCTGGAGTGGTCTACCCCAATGTCGATCCCCTGGTGATCCGGGCCAATATCATGGGAATTACGGTGTGCCGACTTCTGGTCGATGGGGGTGCCTTCTGCAACATCCTTTTCAAGAAAACCCTGGATCAACTCGGGGATTATGATGCCTACGTCACCCCGTGCGACCACGTCGTGAAGGGGTTTGGTGATGCGACCGTGAGGCCAACCGGGATGATCCGACTGGCCGCAAAGCTGGTCTCCACACTGAATAGCGAAGTTAGGGCAACTAGGCTTTTAGATTTTCTAGTAGTCGACCTTCCCAGCTCCTATAATGGTTTCCTGGGAAGGCCTTTTGAGCATGAATTCGAGGCTGCATCCTCTACTTTCTACTTTTGTGTAAAATTCCCCACCAAGAGTGGGTTGGTCGGTACCGTTAAGGGCGACCAAGTCGATGCAAGAGGTTGTTTGATTTACTCTTCGTCTCTTTTCAATCCGCACCAACACCTATCGAACAAACATATGTAATAAATAGCAATGAACAAGATGGGGAATTAAATGAGAAAAGAGCGAGCAGAAAAAGAACCTACAACGACCTCGATCCAAGAATAGGGCATGAGCCTGATGAATTCCTAATCGAGGCCAAAATCGATGACCCCCGACAAGATGGCCCAAGAGCCATCCCGGGGGAAGAACTCGAGAAAGTCAAGATAGATCCAACTCGCCCAGATCTAGAAGTCATTATCGGCTCCAAGATACCGAACGACCTGAAGGGGGAAGTCATCGACTTTCTCAAAAAGAACTTGGACGTCTTCGCCTGGTCGCATAAGGACATGGTAGGGATCGATCCGGAAGTCGCATGTCATCGGCTTCATATTGACCCGTCTCGAAGGCCGGTTGCCCAGAAAAGGCAAAAATTTGGCCCCGAAAAATATGTCGCTTTAGCCGAAGAGGTGAAGAAGCTGCTGGATAACGACCTGATCATGCAGGACAACTAGCCACAGTGGGTGGCCAACGCAGTATTGGTAAAAAAGTCTAACAGAACCTGGCGACTATGTATCGACTTTACCGACCTCAACGAGGCATGTCCAAAAGATTTCTTTCCCATGCCGCACATTGATCACCTGATAGATAACACGGCCGGACACGAGATGATGTCATTCATGGATACTTTCGCAGGCTATCACCAAATTTCCATGCATGAACCAGATCGACAACACACCTCATTTCTGACCGAGAAAAATCTATATTGCTGGAAGAGAATGTCGTTCAGCCTGAAGAATGCAGGGGAAACCTACCAAAGGCTTGTCAATCACATGTTTGCCAACCAGATTGGGAAGTCGGTAGAGGTTTATGTCGACTATATAGTCGTAAAGAGCCTAAAAATGGAGGATCATCTGTCTCACCTCGCATAGTCGATATCCTCAGAAAGTTCAACATGAGACTCAACCCCAAGAACTGTAACTTCGGAGTGGAGCAGGGGAAGTTCTTGGGACACCTGGTTAGCAAGCGGGGGATTGAGGCGAGTCCAGGGAAGGTCAAGGCCATATTAGACATGGGGGCACCCTGAAATGTGAAGGAAGTTCAGAAACTCACAGGATGCCTGGTCGCACTAAGTAGGTTCATCTCCCGTATGGGGGACAAATGCAAGCCGATGTTCGATACGATTCATAAGAAAGTAAAGTTCGAATGGACACCCGAGAGCCAGGATGCTTTTGAAAAAATCATAACCTACCTGGCAGATGTGGGCATCTTATCCAAACATGTCCCAGGAGAGAAGTTGTTCTTATATCTCGCGGCTTCGGAGACCGCTTTGAGTGCAGTGCTGGTCCGGGCAGAGGGCCAGATCCACTTGCCCATTTATTTCATCAGCCAGACACTGAACGAGACATAACAACGTTATCCATCATTATAGAAGCTGGCTTACGCATTAATCATGAGTGTGAGGAAGCTGGGACTGTACTTTTTCGATCACCAGGTCGAGGTCCTCACTTCCCTGCCACTGAGGAACGTGCTCCACCGACCAGACACAACAGGTCGATGTCTCAAATGGGCCATTGAGGTCGGGCAATATGGGGTGACATACGAACCATGACCTGCTGTCAAGGCCCAGGCACTGGCCGACTTCATCGTCAAGCTCACATTCCCTTCTAAGGCCGGATGTTCAGGCAGCCCGCCTTGGGAGTTATTTGTAGATGGATCGGCGACCTCTCACAAGTCGGGAGATGGTTTAATTTTGATGAGCCCGGAGGGTATCTCATTCCAGAATGCCATTACCTTTGAATTTCCCGTGACAAATAATGAGGCTGAATATGAGGCGCTCATCAGCGGCTTGGAAATGGCTACAGCCATGGGTGTCAAGAGACTGCAAGTCCATACCCACTCCCAGCTCGTAGCCTGTCAAGTTTCGGGGGAGTACGAGGCTCGGGACGATAGGATGGCGGCCTATCAGGAAGTCGTAAAAACACTATACCTGAAGTTCACACAAATCCATGTCAAGTTGATACCGAGAGAGCAGAACTCGCGAGCCGATGCTTTAGCTTGGCTGGCGACCTCCGAAGGGTCACCAGACATGATGGAAGTCACAATCACGACACTTTCCCACCCATCTACCACACAAGTAACAGTAACAACATTGGACACCCCGACGTCGAACTGGATGACACCCATCATGGAATATTTGATAAGCGGTCTCTTGCCAACTGATCACGTCCAAGCTCGGCAGCTGCAACTACGGGCCGCACGGTACACAATGATCAGCGGGGAGTTATACAAGCGAGCCTTAGGCACGCCCCTACTTCGATGTATCACACTTGAACAAGGTCAAGCCATCCTAAGAGAAATACATGAAGGGGCGTGCGGAAACCACGCTGGGGGGAGTCGCTGCCCATAAGACCACAAGGTAGGGGTACTTTTGGCCAACCCTAAGGGCCGATGCTATTATCTTAGCCCGTAAATGCCACAAGTGCCAGATCTATGCTCCCTCCATCAAGGTCGCACCGGAGTAACTCACAAGCATTCTCAGTCCTTGGCCTTTTGCGAAGTGGGGGATAGACATCATTGGGCCACTCACAACGGCCCCAGGATCGATCAAGTATGCCCTAGTAGCGGTGGATTACTTCACAAAATGGGCCGAGGCTGAGGCATTGGCAACCATAGACCAAGACCATGTCATCAGGTTCATATGGCGGAACATTATTTGTAGGTTCGGGCTGTCTCAGGTGATCATAACGGACAATGGAAATCAATTTGATGGTATAAAGATCGACGCCTTTTTCAGAAAATGGAAGATCACAAAGTTATTTTCCACCCCATAACACCCTCAATCAAACGGTCAAGTCGAGGCCATGAATAAAATCATAAAGCACATGCTCAAGACCAAGATCGAAGGGGGAAAAGGGAAATGGGCTAGCGAACTCCCGAACGTGCTGTGGTCGTACAGAACGACCTGTAGAAATTCAACGGGTGAAACTCCTTACTCGCTAGCCTTCGGAACTGAGGCCATCGTACCCGCAAAAGTCGACCTCCCGACCTTCCAAACCAGCCAGGTCACCTTCGATCACAACGATGAGGCCTTGAAAAGAAACCTGGACCTACTCGAAGAAAAGCGATTGGAGGCAAACATGAGAAATGCAAGATACAAGCAGAGTTCGGAGAGGTATTACAATTCTAAGGTGCGACTTCGACTATTCAAGGTCGGAGACTTAGTACTGAAAAAGATACTCAGTGACTCAAAGGGCACCCTCAGTCCAAACTGGGAGGGTCCGTTTCAAATATCAAAGGTCCTACCAAACGGGACATTTGAGCTCGAGAAGTCAGATGGGACCAAGGCCAAATATCCGTGGAATGTAACTCACTTGAAGAAGTATTACTAGTAGATTTACACTCTTGTATTGATCACCCTTGTACTGATCACAACAGTGTAAACAAGTTTTTTGGTAACAGTAATTATCTATTCTATCTGAAAGAAAAATTCTTATGTGTAGAAACCATGCAGGACGCATGAAAGACATGATTGATAACATGTGAACCTGAGGTGTGACTTTAGAAATACTGGAGGCGAGATCGCCACCCTAGCGGTGTGGTTATCCCCCGACTTTATAAGACGACTACGCAAATGTCCAAGAAACAAGTCGCATTGAAAATAAGACGATAAGGACTAAGCAAAAGTAGCATAAGGAAATCGAGTCAACACAACAAAGGAATTAAAAGAAAATTTCATCGATAAAGACCCGGAGGTCGGGAAAAATCCCATTACAATAGACCCGGAGGTCAGAAAAAAGGAAAATCCCATTATAATAATTTTTTCGGAGGCGAGCTAGTGACTTGGTGCGTACTAAGGCGTTACTGGAGTCATGGCGCTCTGATACAAAGGAAGTCGCTGGTCTCAAAAGAAGTTCTGAGTAGGACGGCGCGTAAGGAGTTTGTCTCAGTACGTTATCTGAGGAGGATGCTGCAAAACTATCAGAAAAGGATGTTCTGACAGTCGATGAATTGTCAGATGCTGCGATGAGACTTCCCGCTTTAAATGAACAAGAGTGTCATACATGTGGTGCAAAAATTTCAAGGGATTGTAAAGGGCATTTTGGCATGATTGAGTTTGCATATACAATACTAAATCCATATTACATGTCAGGAGATGCCCATCGTTGTTAACCCCGTCATCCCGATTGGCACCAAGGCCTGGCCCTCCATGATGGCGGCGATAAATCTACCACCCGGGTGGTAGTAAAGCTTGGAAATGGCCGTATGGTCATCCTCCGATGAAGACAAGATCAGAAAAGGGGAAGACACTGAGATGGACAGAATACCGGAGGCCATTTGTGTAGAGTAGACGGAGCTCGTTGCCGGAGGGTACCTTGAAATGGGGGACTCGCCGGAACTTCCCATGCATAAGCTTGGGGGCGATAAGTGGGGAGAGCGGAGAGGGTACAATATATATTGTATGTCTAAAAATCCCGTCCTATTTATAGAGGAAAGGCGGGGGTGAGAATGTAAAATTTTGACTCTCGGGGCCCCACAAAGAAATTGGCATCGCAGGGCAGCGCGTAGTCGGTACGCGACTGTTGATTGGGTTATTTCACGGCGTGCGGCGTCGCCAAATACCCAGGCCATCATTGCGGGTCTGTCACACATCACGCCGATTCGGGAAATCGAGGCGACTGTTTACCTCCCCGAGGATGGGGGTTCGGTGATGGCATGCATCCCAAGTCTGACTCGTTGGAAGTCAGTGAAAAAATACAGTTCAAGTTGAGGTCCCAATGTGAGTTCGCGACCTCGACTTGGGGGATAAAATATGGGAGTTTCATTAACAAGACAAATACCAGATGAGACGAGAAATGAAATAACCTTTTTCATTGATAAGGACCCGGAGGTCGGAAGATTGTGCATTACAGATCAAGGCCCGAAGGCCGGTACAATGATAAGAGAAAAAATGAAAATAAAAAGAAAAGGAGTGGTAGGGCTGCAACTTCATTCCTTCCCAGTAGAGGCAGTCGAGGTCGGGGTGCGGACCGTCCCGAAAGGAGGCTCCGGAAGTGTAACTGCGGGTGGATCGACCTCCGAGCTCGGCACCTCCTCCATAATGGGCTCGACAAATGCGGGGGGATCAACCTCCAAGCTCGGCACCTCCTCCACAATGGGTTCGGAAGGTATGACAACGGGGGGGTCGACCTCCGAAGGGTCCGGGAGAGGGTGTACGATCCGACTTGGGTCCGGAAAAAATAAGAGATCAATGCCCACATCCTCCAAGTCTCGGATCTCCAGCAGGAGGTCGGGGGCCAGAGGGTTGTCGCGGATGTAGTCTTTGAGTTCGGCGACAAGCCCAGTAAGGTCTCCAGAGGGATTCGCCCGATGACAGATTCAGATGGCACCCACTAATGCCATCACGTACGCAAAGTTGGCGTTTACCTCCTCAGCGGCCTTAAGTTGGGCCTCCCTGGTATCCTGTTCCCCCCTAATCTCGGCCAGCTCCGCTTTCACCCCGGCCAGGTCGGCCTCCACCTTCGGCCACCTTCTCCTCAGCCCGGGCCATCTTTAACTTCTCGGACGCCAGCACGGCCTCTGCCTCAGCTTGTCACCCCTCCGCCTGGGTCGACTTCAGCCTCTCCGTGGCCAATCCACCCTCCACCTCAGCCAGGCGACCCTCGAGGGTCGAGATCCGCAGAAGGTGCTCTGAATTGGATTTCTCCATCCCCTTCTGTGTCTCGGCTGCCGCCAAGATCAACTGGGCCTGATCAGCCACTCGAGCCTGCGACTCCCGGAGACATCGGATCTCGGTCTCCATCTGGGCGCTGGACTTCTCCAGGAAGAAGGCCGCCTTTTGGGAGTGAACCAGGGCCGAGTACAAGTTGCCCATCACCTTCTGGCGACGAGCGTTGGCGTGGTCTGTACGTATCCACCCCCGGGGGAGGTTCCGCACGCTGCGGGAGAGATAGTCTGGCCAATTATCACGGATCTTGGACGATTGAAGTGATGAGCACCTAAGGAAGCTAACCACCTCCAGGCAGAATTCGGCTGGCCCGAGGTCGAGGCCGTAAAAGAAAGTGAATCGTCAGTATACTGGAAATAACATGAAAAGAGATTATGCAGATCGTGATGGGAACTTACTCGTTCACCCGTTCCTCATCCCAGCCTAGGAAGGAGTCATCATCTTCATGACGACCTCTCCTCAGGGCAGGTGAAGCAGGTCGCGAGGTGGTGGGTGGCAAGGTCGGGTCTGAAGTAGCCGACTGCGATGAGGGGCACACTCGGTCTGACCTTCAAAGCCCCCTGTTGATCTCTGATTGGTAGGTCCCAATCTCCTTCCGAGCGGGCCCGGAGGGTGGCGGAGTCGACCCCGTAGCTTTCCTCTTGCCTTTGTCGATGGCGGAGGGGCCGGTAGGGACTGAGCTTGGAGGAGCAACCTCGGCAGGGGGTGGTCTCGGGGTAGAAACCTCATCTGCCCGAGAATGGATTTCTTGCAGGAAGCTATGACGTCTGCAGGAGGTTGGCGTCGGTAAATGGGGGTATTGGGGACTAAAAAAATAATGAAATTGCAGTCGGTCAGATAGGTCAACAACGAAAGTTTGATGAGCACATAGTGAGAATGCTTATAGGGGATCTTCAAATGACGCGGGTATGTGTATAGGCCGGCGTTAAGTCGGTTGAGCTCGGAGTTCAAAGCATTCACGTCCCGCCAACTCGGTGGAGTGTCGCGAATAGTATTATACGCCTCCAGGAAATCCCAGTAAAGGTCGGCGGCAGTGGGTGTGAAGACTGCGAAAGAAGAGGAGAATTAGATCAGTACAAGTATCTAAGTCGGAAAAGATGAAACTTACCGTGGGCAACCCGGGTCGCATAGTCGGTTGGGACATGGATTGGCAGAGTGCTCAAAGGGTCCACGGACTCCCACGCCCCCCCAATGAACCACCACTTATTATGCCAGCCCTCGACCTTATTAGGGATCCCGCTCACGAGTTCTCGACCTTTGCGAAGCCGCACGGCATTATAGCCGCCGGCTTGATGGATTGGAATCATCACGAAGGCCAGCTCACCCGGGGTTGGTAATCGATGCAGCCCGGCCGAGCACAGTCATGGTGGATAGAATGTAACTCCATCCATTGGGAGTGATCTGAGTTAGGCTCTGGTTCCAGGCCGCCAGCAGGTGAGAGATAGCCGGGTGAAGGGGAAATCAGATCCCGGCCTCCATTGTATGCTCGTTCACCGCGATCATCGCAGGTGGCGGCTGGTCGGTGCTCTCCTCGGAGGTCGCTCCATAAAAGTGCATGTCCCGGGGCACCTTGTATAGGCGGCGAAGGGATCGCACATATCCGTCGGAAAGGACCGACCTGTTCTTCTCGTGCGACGCTATGAAGTCCGACTTGACCGACTTCCTGTAGCTACGGTCAGGTCTCTTGTATGGGGCCCGGGCCTCATATGAGCAATAATCGATGACCCGCTCGTAGGCACCATACATTCGGGGTGGGTTAGAGGACCCAGTCTCCTCCATCCTCAACGGTGCAACCGTACAAAGAAAGCTCGGCTCCAGAGCAAGGACGTGAGTAATTTCCTCCAACTCCATCAAGAATTGGTCGTCAACATCTCCATTGTCGTCCCGACCGGCGCCTGAGGCACTGACGATCGGGGCACTTTGGCGTTGGGGGTGGCGGTCTCACTAGTGTTGCGGCGGTACAGTTCGACAATCGTCGTGTTGTCATCGTCCGATGACAATGAAATCAGGAACGGAGAGGGCGCAGGATTGGATTGAGAGTCGGATGCCATCAATATGGAACAGGGAGAAGTTGGTTACCTGAAAAGTAGTTGAATCTCTGAAAGCTGGTCGGTAAAAATGGGTGCGGAGGCTCGAATTTTATAAGCGTAGGAAATGAAGAAGGAGAATGGTTAAAGTATGGAACCCTAGGCCTATTTATAGTGAAGGGCGGGGAGTCGAATGTGCAAATTTTGACTCTCGAGGCCCCCTGCGGAAATTGAGGTCGCGCGGGCAGCGCGTAGGGAACACGCGATCGTTGGTTGGGCGAGCTCGCGACTTAAAACGTCACCTGCCTGCCAGACCATCATTACGATCCTGTCACACGTCACGCCAATTTGAGAAGATCGAGGCGATTGTATGGCTCCCCAAGGATGAAGATTTGACTCGGGTACATGTCCCAAGGCCGACTTGCCGCAAGTCAGTAAACACCGATGGTTTAAGACAAGGCCCCAAAGTAAGCTTGCGACCTCATCATGAAAGGCAACTGTTGTAGGAGGAAATAACCCGACTTGAAGAGGGTCGGGGACGAGACCGTCTTATGGCTAACATATCATCCAACTTCGCCCAGTCAGAACACGACTAGAGGCGACTTCAAAGGATTAGTAAGTCGATGTGGTGTGTGAAGCTGCATAGGTCGCGGGAGTGGCTTGGGACAACAGGGAGGTCGCGAAGCGACTTAGAAGAACCCAAAAGTCGGGACCGATTAGGTGTCGAAGTCAGGTGGAGATAAACATGGAAGAGATTCGGGTAGTTAGTGCAGCGGATTTCACGGATCATAATCAGGGTAAGTGTATCTGGAAGCGCGACTTGCGGGATAAGAAAGGAAATCCTAGCCTGGCGACTGAAACCCTAGGTTGGTCCACAAGATGAAGCCCACGAAGATTGTAACCCTAGTTTGATGTCTATAAATATAACTGTTGGGGAATGATTCGCACAGATCTATTCGGGGTGAATATTTAAATACAAATTTAATTCATTAATTATTACTAGCATGAATTAATCCTATATTAATTCAAATAATAATTGCAACAACATATCATGCATATAAAAAACCACGTAAAACCTACGCATGCGGAATCTACGGGTTTACGTGAACACCTCTTAGGATGGCAGTGGCTTTGGTCGGACGGACTAACCAAAAGGACTTCCCAAGTATTCCCTTAGCCCTTGCTCGACAATCCGGTGGAAGGATACTCGCGAACAATTAACAAAAGGAAAAAATAAACTTTGTTGCACCACTTATGTGGATTTGCTAATATTTCCAGCACATGGAATTGTACTTGGGAATGAACTAATCATCCCCTATTTATAGGAGAGGGAGTGGTCGAAATTTTAGTGATATTTCAATGTGGGAAAAGACTTTTCTTGGTCACCAAGAAATCTTGAATATATCCCTTATATTCTTTTTCCCATAGTTAAAATATTCCACAAAAAAACCCACCTCCTCAATATATGGTATTTTCGAAAAAACAAGAGTGCAAGATTTCAAGATTTGGATCTTCTTGAATTTATGAGATATTCTTGTATTTCAAGAAATACATATCTTCCATAATATCTTTTCAAGAAAATCAAGAAAATCTTTCTTGCCCTCTATTTTCAAAATTTCGAAATATCCCTTATGAATAACCAAGTGGGAGATTTCTTGAATTTAATGAGATAACCTTGTATTCCAAGAATACATATCTTCATTCCATAACAAAATTCAAAGAAAATCTTTCTCCCTCTTTTATCCATAAATTTCGAAAATTTAGAGGAAATATAAGCAACAATATTTATTTTATTTTAATCACATTTTCAGTTATTGGACTATATGTTGGGCTACTCGGGGGCCTTTTTAGGAGAATTAAGATTGGACCTTCTAATGGACCTTGAATATCTAATATTGAGCCACAATATAATTCAAGCCCATAAATATTAATTAATCCCACTACATAATTAATATTGCACTATCCATCTTAACCCATATTACGATCAAATATGGCTCCCATCATTATTTCCCGTGTTTAAGATTATCTAGCCCATTAATTAATTCAAGCCAAATAAATAGCTTTCCGTTAATTAATATCTTTTGTCCCCGGTCGAGAACGGTTCAACATTATTATGCATACCGAAACTAATTCCACTTGCAAGATTTGGTATGATAAAACTTATGAACCTCCTCCCAAAGGCAAATCAAGCAAAAGCGTGCTTGCACACGATTCTTCAGATTAAATCTTAGCAATCACATGTGACCATAGAATATTGCCCAAGATAAAAAGTATTGAATCTCTCTGATTCGCTACCCATGATAAGTCAAAGCAATAGTTACCAATCCCACGTGATCCTATTTAAGTGACGAAGGTTAAGAAACAATGAACCACTGAGGTCTAATTCTTCCTTGTTCAGTTATGAAGAATTTATCCTCCTCAGAGGTCATATTCAAATCGATCATGCACTACTAGTGTAATCTCTTGGTCAAGACAAACCAATCTGAGCCTTTTACACCTCAACCTTTCGCGATGGTTGTTCATTTCCATCTAGGTCATGAATGACGTACTTTTAGTTACAAGGGACTGTTAATTTAATCTTATGTGATCTGGTATCACTAAATTAACTACAGTGTAACACATATGAATTATTGAACAGTTATGCAGTAAATATATATAACATTCAATCATATTTAAAGCATCGATGATAAACAATTTATTTCAAAAATAAGTCCGAAAATTCGGTTCGATTATACAAAAAGTAAAAAGCATACTTTTCAAAGATAATCCCAACAATCTCCCACTTATACTCAAAGTCCGCTTTTAAGTATACTACAACACGCCTCGAGTAGTCCGTGACATCTAATGTCACCTACACGAACCTAATAATTTCTCCCACTTATACTCAAAGCAGTTAGCGTGCAACGGTCTTGACACCCATTTCACTCACATGTCTCTCGAATGTATTCAGAGGCGCACTTTTGTGAATGGATCTCGCTAGGTTGTCCTCGGGACGCTATCTTTGCCACATCTATATCTCCTCTCTTAACGATTTCTCGTATAAGATGTCTTTCCTTTAATGTGTTTGTTTGACTCGTGGACTCTTGGTTCTCTTGAATTTGCAACTGCCCCTAGCAGATATTGCTTAGACAAATTCAGAACACCATCCAAGTCCACTAAGAAGATCTAGAGCCCAATCGGTTCTTTCACTGCTTCACAAGCAGCTACTTACCCGAGTCCCATGGTTGAGTCAGTGATGCATTTGTGCTTCACACTCGTCCATTTGATGGCTACACTTCCCAAATGGAAACACACTAACTGAGGCAGATAATTTCTGGAATCTAAATCTGATTGGAAATCCGAGTCCGTGTGTATGGGGGGATTGGAGTATCTGACTGATAAATCAACATTCTACCCCGAGTTCTTTTCAGACACTTCAGAATGTTTTTAACTGTCGTCCAATGGGCTTTCCCTGGGTTACTTTGATATCTTGCTACCACGCATACGGCAAAGAAGATATCCGGTCTCGTACATAGCAATGCATACATAAGGTTTCCAACAGCCGAAGCACAAGGAATACCTTTCAAGTCATCTATCTGCCTTTTCGTCTTAGGGAACATTTTCTTGGATAGATGGATTCCAAGTATGAAAGGTACGAATCCTTTCTTTAAATCTTGCATGCTGAATCGTTTCAAAAACCAGTGTCTATGTATGAAACTTGAGATAACCCGATCATCCTTTTCTGGAGATCTCGAGTTATCTTGATCCCAAGGATATGTCCGGCTTTCCCTAAGTCTTTCATATCAAACTGTTTTGAAACCATGCCCTTACGTCTGATCACACCTTCACATCGTTCCCGATGATCACAATGTCATCTACGTATAGTACTAAGAATACCAATGCAGTTCCGAAACGCTTTTTATACAAACAACTTTTAAACTTGTTTTCATCAAACCCATAAGACTTTATTACATGATCAAAACTTTGGTTCCAAGCTCTGGATGCCTGTTTGAATCTGTAATGGACTTCTTGAGCTTACAAACAAGATGTTCTTGGCCTGTTTCAATGAAACCTTGGGGTTGTTGCATATAGATCTCTTTATCAAGACTTCCGTTAAGGAAAGCTGTCTTGACATCTTTTTGCCAGACTTCAAAGTCGAAATGTGCAACAATCGATAAGAGAATACGGATGGACTTAAGCATGGCTACGGGCGAAAAAAAAAATTTCCTCATAATCGATCCCTTTCTTTCTGAGTGTAACCTTTCGCCATTAGTCTTGCTTTAAAGGTTTCAACCTTCACGTCCAGTCCTCTTTTCCTCTTATATACCCACTTTCATCCAATGGGTTTGACCCTATTAAGTGGTTCGACTAGCTCCCACACTCTATTATGAAACATAGAACCCATTTCGGCTTTCATTGCTATTTGCCAAGAAACTGTATCCTTATCTTGGAGTGCCTCGTCATATGTCCATGGGTATGATTCCGGGAATCAAGTCCAAGGACTCTCCTATTCCCGTGAATCTCCCGGGCTATCAAACAACCCTCCCACTACGACAAGGCTCCGGTTGTGAAAATGTATCGTTTGGTATATCATCTAGTACAGTTGGCACTGAGGTTTGCCCTCTAAACTCATTTAAGGTAATCTCACTTCTGGGTTTTCTTTGGTTCATATAGTCTTCTTCCAAAAATCTAAAGTGGGTGCGGATGTCCACCTTTTGATCTTCGGAACTATAGAACACACTCCCTTTTGTTCCCTCGGGATATCCTACAAACAACCTTAATTCTGATCGAGGATCCAATTTACCGGCTTCCTTGTCCAACACGTAGGCCGGACACCCCCAAATTCTTTATGTGTCTCATACTAGGCTTGCGCCTGGTCCACAATTCTTTAGGAGTTTTGGGAACCGATTTGGATAGCACCAAGTTCAGAATGTAAGTCGTTGTTTCCAAGGCATGACCCCAGAACGACTCGGGAAGATCCGCATAACTCATCATTGATCTAACCATTTCCAAAAGAATTCAGTTTCTTCGCTCTGCAACCCGTTTTGTTGAGGGGTTCCGGATGCAGTGAGCTGGGATACAATCCCTTCATCAGATAAGTAGTTCAAAAACTCATTGCTGAGGTATTCGCCTCCACGATCAAATCGTAAACACTTGATATGTTTTTCCTTATGATTCTCTGTTTGAGCCTTAAATTCTTAGAATTTCTCAAAGAGTTCATATTCATGCTTCATAAGGAAAATGTACCTTGAGTAATCATCAATAAAATTACTCATAACCTCCTCTTGCTTTGGTTGACATTGGACTACATACATCTGTGTGAACGATCTCTAACACTTCTTTGGACCTATTCCCCTTGGCTCCAAATGCCCTCTTGGTCATATTACTCTCCAAACATGATTCGTAGGTTGGAATCGGTTCAACTTGGAGAAAACCCTAGTGAACCGTCTCTCACCAACCTTTGGATCCTTTTTGGATTTATATGACCCTAATCTTAGATGTCAAAGAAGTGTCTCGTTCACGTCTGATGAACGTTTTCTTTTCTCGGAAACAGTTGATGTGTTATAGGATACATTTCGTGAGTGGTGTGTACAATTAATTGTATAGAGATCATTCAACAACGTTCCATGACAGATAAATTTATCAAAAAAAAATGGTAACAACTTTTATTAAAAAAAGTAATCAAAATATCCATCATAAAAGTTTAGAAACTGAAAATGAATTCTTTCTAAAATCCGGAACGTAAAGAATATCTCAAAAATTAAAGCACTGTCTTCAAAAGACAGGTGCACTTCTCATACTGCTTCAGCTGCCACTCTCGTAGCATCGCCCAGTATGATGAGGACCTCACTCCCACTAAGCTGTCGGGTCCGCTTGAACCCCTGTAATGTGAAACAAACATGATTAGTGGATCCCGTATCCACCACCCACAAAATGGGAGGCATACGCCGCTAAACAAGTTTCAACAACTAGTGCGTGAGAATTACCTTTCTTTCCATCCCTCTTAGGTCAGGAACAGGCTGACCTCCAATGTCCTTTCTCACCGCAGTTGAAGCACTTCCCCTTAGCTGGCTTGTTCACTCCACCACCCTTCTTCACCTTATCTTTGCCATTGGCAACACTTGAGTTCACTTGCTTGTGACCTTTGTTCCTTTTCTTGTTCTTACCACCCTTTGGTCTAGAAGAAGAAGAAGGTCCGTTTGCCACCAAGGCTTGGCTTTTCTGCCCCAATATCGCCTCTGCCGAGACTAAAACTTGCAACAGATCAGGCATCGAGAACTTCTGATTATTCATCTGGTAGTTCAACCTGAATTGTTCAAAGCTTTTCGGCAGAGAATGGAGCACGAAATCGATTTGGGTCTCGATATCGTATTCAACGCCAAGTACCTCAAGTTTATTTAGGTGAGCCATCATTTGGAGAACGTGCTCCCTTACGGGCGTTCCCTCCACCATTTTCATAGAGAGCAAGTCCCTCATGGTGATCTGACGAGCCACACGGTTCTGATGTTGAAACATCGCTTTAAGACTAGTCATGATTTCCACAGCGGTCTCAACGTTCTGGTGTTGGTGTTGCAACACATCTGACATAGAAGCCAAGATGGTACACTTAGCCATTTAGTTAGACCGCTCCCAGTCAGCATACTCTTTCTTAACCGTTTTAGTGGACTCATCTGATGGTTTATCCGGTTTAGGTGTGGTCAGAACCCAGTTATGGCTTTGTGCAGTGAGGACAATAGTGAGTTTTCGATTCCAATCAACAAAATTTTCTCCAGTGAGCAAATTGTCTTTCAGTATATTGAACAGTGGATTAAAAGGTTGCGACATGATGAACTGAAATAAACAATAATATGCATAAGCACAAATATATCACAAGGTTTGATCACATGCATCATATTAAAATCTCAAAAAAATATGAACACGCATCAGCCAACATCTCAAAACAGTTTAAATAAGCCACGTGGGGTGGGTCATTATTTAAACACATTCAAGCAGGTTACAACCAAGAACAGTTACAAACCTTTATTATCCAGATTAATAGTTGGCTCCCACTTGACCAATATAAAATTGATAGGGACTTCGGGGAAGTATATGAATAACAATTTTATACCTAAGTAATAACCATGATTAAATACAGGATTACTATTTCGCTTTGATCAAGCCTCGTGGGGAGGGTCATCGTCGCCACTAGTAATAACCCACAATCATTCGTATGGAATTCATTCATGTGAAACCTATCTTTTGACCGTCCCGTGGGGGGAATTTCTCCAAAAGAATTCACAAATAAATAAATCATGGAGGTCAAAATTAATTCAATTTTATTATCCGGAATAAAATTGTCAATTAATTATTTAATCATACTTAGTAATTTTGAAGTTGAGATTTTTCCATTTGGCAACCCTCATGCAAACACATTTAAACAAATTAAATAAAGCATAAGATAGCACAAATAAATCAAGCATAACAGAAAAATAAACATATTGGGCACAAATTATCCAATTGTCATGGTTTGATTTTTCTTGGCTTGATCTCAAAGAAACACGTCTCGAATTTCTCCCACTCATTCGTCTCGAAAAAAATACTTGCCTCGAACCGCCACGCCAAGCGGCTTCGCGGTTAGGATGCCCACTTGCATCCGGCCCGGCCGCCAGCACAGGGCAGCGCCTCGGCGGCTTCGGCCTGCCCGGCGAGCCACGCCCGCCGATGCCTCGCGGCACGCCTCGGCGTATCGCCGAGTCGGCAATTCTCGGCAAAGCGTCGGCGCGTCCGTCTTCCTTTCCTTCGCCAGCGCTCCGCCTACCGCCCGGCGTCCTCAGCGGCGCCGTCGTATCGCGCGCCGTTACCTGCAGCGCCGACATCCGCCCCATCCGCTTTCGGCCTGGCGCGCACCCCGTCTTGTGGCCCTCAATCCTCGCCCTCGGCTCGCCCGGCCTCTACTGCTTCCCATGCGTGCACGTGCGCCCCAGCCGCCCTTCACTGGTTAAGATTTTTGTCCTTTAATTCTTCATCTCTTGCGTTCCCGATCCGGTTACAATTTATTTACAAAAAATAAATAAACCTAGATCTAGACTAGTCTATTACATTGATCAAATCAAACAAATCCTAGTCTACTCTTGGATTTTCTCACGAGGTAAAACAAATCCGAACTAATCGAATTAAAAAACCACAGTTTATATGCATGCAAAATAAAACATTAAAAGCCATGACAATTGGATACCTGCAAAACAGATCTAACAGTTCTACTATCCAATTTCAAATTTAATGTCCACGAATTAAATTACAATTTAAAAATTGAGTCCACAAATTGGCTCGATACGATGCGATTGTTGGGGAATGACTCGCATGCATCTATTCGGGTGAATATTTAAATACAAATTTAATTCATTAATTATTACTAGCATGAATTAATCCTATATTAATTCAAATAATAATTGCAACAACATATCATGCATATAAAAAAAACCACGTAAAACCTACGATGCGAATCTACGGGTTTACGTGAACGCATTCTCTTGGGATGGCAGTGGCTTTGGTCGGACGGACTAACCAAAAGGACTTCCCAAGTATTCCCTTAGCCCTTGCTCGACAATCCGGTGGAAGGATACTCGCGAACAATTAACAAAAGGAAAAAATAAACTTTGTTGCACCACTTATGTGGATTTGTTAATATTTCCAGCACATGGAATTGTACTTGGGAATGAACTAATCATCCCCTATTTATAGGAGAGGGAGTGGTCGAAATTTTAGTGATATTTCAATGTGGGAAAAGACTTTTCTTGGTCACCAAGAAATCTTGAATATATCCCTTATATTCTTTTTCCCATAGTTAAAATATTCCACAAAAAAACACACCTCCTCAATATATGGTATTTTCGAAAAAACAAGAGTGCAAGATTTCAAGATTTGGATCTTCTTGAATTTATGAGATATTCTTGTATTTCAAGAAATACATATCTTCCATAATATCTTTTCAAGAAAATCTTTCTTACCCTCTATTTTCAAAATTTCGAAATATCCCTTATGAATAACCAAGTGGGAGATTTCTTGAATTTAATGAGATAACCTTGTATTCCAAGAATACATATCTTCATTCCATAACAAAATTCAAAGAAAATCTTTCTCCCTCTTTTATCCATAAATTTCGAAAATTTAGAGGAAATATAAGCAACAATATTTATTTTATTTTAATCACCTTTTCAGTTATTGGACTGTATGTTGGGCTACTCAGGGGGCCTTTAGGAGAATTAAGATTGGACCTTCTAATGGACCTTGAATATCTAATATTGAGCCACAATATAATTCAAGCCCATAAATATCGATTAATACCACTACATAATTAATATTGCACTATCCATCTTAACCCATATTACAGTTAATATGGCTCCCGATCATTATTTCCCGTGTTTAAGATTATCTAGCCCATTAATTAATTCAAGCCACTGAAATAGCTTTCCGTTAATTAATATCTTTTGTCCTTGGTCGAGGAACGGTTCAACATTATTATCCATACCGGAAAATAATTCCACTTGCAAGATTTGGTATGATAAAACTTATGAACCTCCCAAGGGGGCAAATCAAACAAGCGTGATTTGCACACACGATTCTTCAGATTAAATCTTAGCAATCACATGTGACCAATAATATTTCCCAAGATAAAAAGTATTGAATCTCTCTCGATTCGCTACCCATGATAAGTCAAAGCAATAGTTACCAATCCCACGATCCTATTTAAGGGACGAAGGTTAAGAAACAATGAACCACCGAGGTCTAATTCTTCCTTGTTCATTCAAGAATTTATCCTCCTCAGAGGTCCTATTCAAATTGTCGATCACATGCACTAGTGTAATCTCTTGGTCAAGACAAACCAATCTGAGCCTTACACCTCAACCTTTCGCGATGGTTGTTCATTTCCATCTAGGTCGTGAAATGGCGTACTTTTTTAGTTACAAGGGACCGTTAATTTAATCTTATGTGATCCGGTACCACTAAATTAACTACTGATTAACACGCATTTAATTATTGAACAGTTATGCAAGAAAATATATATAACATTCAATCATATTTAAAGCATCGGTGATAAACAATTTATTTCAAGAAATAAGTCCGAAAAATTCAGGTTCGATTATACAAAGTAAAAAGCATACTTTTTCAAGATAATCCCAACAATCTCCCACTTATACTCAAAGTCCGCTTTTAAGTATACTACAACACGCCTCGAGTAGTCCGTGACATCTAATGTCACCTACACGAACCTAATAATTTCTCCCACTTATACTCAAAGCAGATTAGCAACGGTCTTGACACCCATTCCACTCACATGTCTCTCGAATGTATTCAGAGGCGGACTTTTGTGAATGGATCTCGCTGGGTTGTCCTCGACGCCATATCTTTGCCACATCTATATCTCCTCTCTTAACGATTTCTCGTATAAGATGTCTTTCTTTTAATGTGTTTGTTTGACTCGTGGACTCTTGGATCTCTTGAATTTGCAACTGCCCCTAGCAGATATTGCTTAGACAAATTCAGAACACCATCCAAGTCCACTAAGAAGATTTAGAGCCCAATCGGTTCTTTCATCGCTTCACAAGACTACTTACCCGAGTCCCATGGTTGAGTCAGTGATGCATTTCTGCTTCACACTCGTCCATTTGATGGCTACACTTCCCAAATGGAAACACACTAACTGAGGCAGATAATTTCTAGAATCTAAATCTGATTGGAAATCCGAGTCCGTGTAGCCGATGGGGATTGGAGTATCTGACTGATAAATCAACATTCTACCCCGAGTTCTTTTCAGACACTTCAGAATGTTTTTAACTTTCGTCCAATGGGCTTTCCCTGGGTTACTTTGATATCTTGCTACCACGCCTACGGCAAAGCAGATATCCGGTCTCGTACATAGCAATGCATACATAAGGTTTCCAACAGCCGAAGCACAAGGAATACCTTTCATGTCATCTATCTGCCTTTTCGTCTTAGGGAACATTTTCTTGGATAGATGGATTCCAAGTATGAAAGGTACGAATCCTTTCATTGAATCTTGCATGTTGAATCGTTTCAAAAACCAGTGTCTATGTATGAAACTTGAGATAACCCGATCATCCTTTTCTGGAGATCTCGAGTTATCTTGATCCCAAGGATATGTCCGGCTTTCCCTAAGTCTTTCATATCAAACTGTTTTGAAACCATGCCCTTACGTCTGATCACACCTTCACATCGTTCCCGATGATCACAATGTCATCTACGTATAGTACTAAGAATACCAATGCAGTTCCGAAATGCTTTTTATACACACAACTTTTAAACTTGTTTTGATCAAACCCATAAGACTTTATTACATGATCAAAACTTTGGTTCCAAGCTCTGGATGCCTGTTTGAATCTGTAAATGGACTTCTTGAGCTTACAAACAAGATGTTCTTGGCCTGTTTTAATGAAACCTTGGGGTAGTTGCATATAGATCTCTTTATCAAGACTTCCGTTAAGGAAAGCTGTCTTGACATCTTTTTGCCAGACTTCAAAGTCGAAATGTGCAGCAATCGATAAGAGAATACGGATGGAATTAAGCATGGCTACGGGCGAAAAAAAAATTTCCTCATAATCGATCCCTTTCTTTCTGATTGTAACCTTTCGCCATTAGTCTTGCTTTAAAGGTTTCAACCTTCACGTCCAGTCCTCTTTTCCTCTTATATACCCACTTTCATCAAATGGGTTTGACCCTATTAAGTGGTTCGACTAGCTCCCACACTCTATTATGAAACATAGAACCCATTTCGGCTTTCATTGTTGTTTGCCAAGAAACTGCATCCTTATCTTTGAGTGCCTCGTCATATGTCCATGGGTCTGATTCCGGGAATCAAGTCCGAGGACTCTCCTATTCCCGTGAATCTCTCGGGCTGTCAAACAACCCTCCCACTACGACAAGGCTCCGGTTGTGAAAATGTATCGTTTGGTATATCATCTAGTACAGTTGGCACTGAGGTTTGCCCTCTAAGCTCATTTAAGGTAATCTCACTTCTGGGTTTTCTTTGGTTCATATAGTCTTCTTCCAAAAATCTAAAGTGGGTGCGGATGTCCACCTTTTGATCTTCGGAACTATAGAACACACACCCTTTTGTTCCCTCGGGATATCATACAAACAACCTTAATTCTGATCGAGGATCCAATTTACCGGCTTCCTTGTCCAACACGTAGGCCGGACACCCCCAAATTCTTTATGTGTCTCATACTAGGCTTGCGCCTGGTCCACAATTCTTTAGGAGTTTTGGGAACCGATTTGGATAGCACCAAGTTCAGAATGTAAGTCGTTGTTTCCAAGGCATGACCCCAGAACGACTCGGGAAGATCCACATAACTCATCATTGATCTAACCATTTCCAAAAGAATTCAGTTTCTTCGCTCTGCAACCCGTTTTGTTGAGGGGTTCCGGATGCAGTGAGCTGGGATACAATCCCTTCATCAGATAAGTAGTTCAAAAACTCATTGTTGAGGTATTCGCCTCCACGATCAAATCGTAAAGACTTCATATGTTTTTCCTTATGATTCTCTGTTTGAGCCTTAAATTCTTAGAATTTCTCAAAGAGCTCATATTCATGCTTCATAAGGAAAATGTACCTTGAGTAATCATCAATAAAATTACTCACAACCTCCTCTTGCTTTGGTTGACATTTGACTACATACATCTGTGTGAACGATCTCTAACACTTCTTTGGACCTATTCCCCTTGGCTCCAAATGCCCTCTTGGTCATATTACTCTCCAAACATGATTCGTAGGTTGGAATCGGTTCAACTCGGAGAAAACCCTAGTGAACCATCTCTCACCAACCTTTGGATCCTTTTTGGATTTATATGACCCTAATCTTAGATGTCAAAGAAGTGTCTCGTTCACGTCTGATGAACGTTTTCTTTTCTCGGAAACAGTTGATGTGTTATAGGATACATTTCGTGAGTGGTGTGTACAATTAATTGTATAGAGATCATTCAACAACGTTCCATGACAGATAAATTTATCAAAAAAAAAATGGTAACAACTTTTATTAAAAAAAGTAACCAAAATATCCATCATAAAAGTTTAGAAACTGAAAATGAATTCTTTCTAAAATCCGGAACGTAAAGAATATCTCAAAAATTAAAGCATTGTCTTCAAAAGACAGGTGCACTTCTCATACTGCTTCAGCTGCCACTCTCGTAGCATCGCCCAGTATGATGAGGACCTCACTCCCACTAAGCTGCCGGGTCCGCTTGAACCCGTGTAATCTGAAACAAACATGATTAGTGGATCCCGTATCCACCACCCACAAAATGGGAGGCATACGCTGCTAAACAAGTTTCAACAACTAGTGCGTGAGAATTACCTTTCTTTCCATCCCTCTTAGGTCAGGAACAGGCTAACCTCCAATGTCCTTTCTCACCGCAGCTTGAAGCACTTCCCTTAGTCGGCTTGTTCACTCCACCACCCTTCTTCACCTTATCTTTGCCATTGGCAACACTTGAGTTCACTTGCTTGTGACCTTTGTTCCTTTTCTTGTTCTTACCACCCTTTGGTCTAGAAGAAGAAGAAGGTCCGTTTGCCACCAAGGCTTGGCTTTTCTGCCCCAATATTGCCTCTGCCGAGACTAAAACTTGCAACAGATCAGGCATCGAGAACTTCTGATTATTCATCCGGTAGTTCAACCTGAATTGTTCAAAAGCTTTTTCAGAGAATGGAGCACGAAAATGATTTGGGTCTCGATATCGTATTCAAATAGAAAGTACCTCAAGTTTATTAAGGTGAGCCATCATCCGGAGAACGTGCTCCCTTTCGGGGCGTTCCCTCCACCATTTTCATAGAGAGCAAGTCCCTCATGGTGATCCGACGAGCCACACTTGCGGTTACGATGTTGAAACATCGCTTTAAGACTAGTCATGATTTCCGCAATGGTCTCAACGTTACGGTGTTGGTGTTGCAACACATCCGACATAAAGCCAAGATGGTACACTTAGCCATTTCGTTAGACCGCTCCCAAAAAAGATACTCTTCTTAACCGCTTTTAGTGGACTCATCGGATGGTTTATTCGGTTTAGGTGTGGTCAGAACCCAGTGATAAAAAGTATTGAATCTCTCTGATTCGCTACCCATGATAAGTCAAAGTAATAGTTACCAATCCCACGTGATCCTATTTAAGGGACGAAGGTTAAGAAACAATGAACCACCGAGGTCTAATTCTTCCTTGTTCGCTTTTGAAGAATTTATCCTCCTCAGAGGTCCTATTCAAATAACATCACCATGCACTAGTGTAATCTCTTGGTCAAGACAAACCAATCTGAGCCTTACACCTCAACCTTTCGCGATGGTTGTTCATTTCCATCTAGGTCGTGAATGGCGTACTTTTAGTTACGAGGGACTGTTAATTTAATCTTCTGTGATCTGGTATCACTAAATTAACTACAGTGTAACACGTACGAATTATTGAACAGTTATGCAGTAAATATATATAACATTCAATCATATTTAAAGCATCGGTGATAAACAATTTATTTCAGTAAATAAGTCTGAAAATTCAGTTTCGATTATACAAAGTAAAAAGCATACTTTTCAGTATAATCCCAACAATAACTTGTATTGTACATTGTAAAGGATCAAAAATCTTAGAGTCCTAGGCAGAAAAGATACAGTAAATTATTTCTGGCTTGGTCGCCCCTAGACGTAGTCTTTTTCATAGACTAACTGGGTAACCAAATTTTGTGTCCTTTATCGTTTTGTCTGTTGCTTTGATCGGTAATCCTATCACTGTATTTGCTTGTTCGCCGGTGAATAATCCGGGTACAACAACTGGGAGCCATATTACCATAATATGGGTTAAGTTGGATAATGCAATATTAATTATATAGTGACATTAATTAATATTAATGGGCTGAATTATATTGTGGCTCAATATTGAAATTCAAAAGCCCATTGGAAGGTCCATCTTAATTCTCCTAAAGGCCCCTCATGTAGCCCAATTAAAGTCCAATGAATAAAAGGTGCTTAAAATAAAATAAATTATTGTTGCATTATATTTCCTTATTTTTTTCGAAAATATTAAAGAAAAGAGGGAGAAGGATTTTCTTGAAAAGATTTTATGGTAAGGAGATAATGTATTCTTGGAATACAAGATTATCCCATAAATTCAAGAAATCTCCCACTTGGCTTCTTTAAGGGATAATTTTCGAAAATAGCATAAAGAGAAAGGGAAGAAAGATTTTCTTGATTTTCTTGGAAAGATTTTATGGAGAAATATATGTATTCTTGGAATACAAGAATATCTCATAAATTCAAGAAAGATCCAATCTTGCAAATCTTCTTGTAATTTTCGAAAATTAAGGCTAAATAAGGGTGTGAGATTTTATGGAAAAATACACATGGAAAGAAGAATATATTGGATATATTCAAGATTTCTTGGAGATCAAGAAGATCTTTCCTAGCCCTAATTGGCCTCAAAATTTCGACCCTCCCTCACTTATAAATAGGGGATGAATTTTTCATCCCCAACTAGTGTTCCATGTGTTGGAAATATTATAAATCTACAAAGGTGGTGCAATATTTTTTTATTTTCCTTTGTTTTATAAATCGTTCATTGGAGAACCTTCCACCGGGGTTATTGGACGAGGACTTGGGAATACTTGAGAATGACTTTTGGTGGGTATCTAGATATTGGATCCTGTCTGTCTCAGGCCATCTCTCCAACGGGTACGTTTACGTAATCTCCTAGAAATTCCGCATGTTAGGATCTTTTAAGTGAAATATTATTTGCATGTTGTTGTTGGATTAATTATTATTTGAATTCACTTAGGTAAATTCATGCTAGTAATAATTGTTAATTTAAATTTGTGTTTATGAGGTCATCCCGATAGATCCTGGCATATGTTATCCCAACAACTGGTATCAGAGCCCTGGTTCGGGCTCTGATCTTTTAAACTGTAATTTAAATTGTTGTTCATTAAAATTGAAATTGGATAGTAGAACTGTTAGATATGTTTTGCAGGAATCCAATTGTCATGGTATTTTAATGTGCTTATTTACATGCAAATAAATTGTGGTTTTTAATTCGATTCGTTCGAATTCATTTTGCCTCGTGAGAAAATCCATGAGTAAATTAGAATTTGTTTGATTTGTTCAATGTAATAGACTAGTCTAGATCTAGGTTTATTTATTTTTTGTAAATAAATTGTAATCGGATCGTGAACGAAGACGGAGACGGAGAATTAAAGACGAACATCCAAGTGCCCAGGCGTACGCGAACCAAGGAGGAGCATGCGGGCTAGGCCGAAGGCCTAGCGACCGCGCGCACCACCTGGGCGGTCGCGCACGGGGCAAGGCGCTAGCGTGCATGGTGCGCGAGGCTCGTCTTGGCGTTGGGGACGACCCGCATACGGGCGTGCACTTGGGCGCGCGCGAGACACGCATGTGGGCGGGGCTGGGCAACGCGAAGGGCACGGGACCTAGGACGGGCGTGCGCATGGGCGAGCACGGACGCGTCCGGGCGATGCTCTTCGCATGCTCAAGGTCGTGGGCGACGGAGCGGGATGACCGATCCGGACCGGGGCGTGCGCCTAGGCGCATGAGACTCGCGTTCTAGGTCATGAGCTACTCGATTTCCGGATGTTGTCCTAACCCGAAATGGAGGATATTCTTTGAAGAATTGTTGCGGATTCAGTGGGAGCCTTTCGAGATGAACGATGAAGGCAAAAGAAGAGACGGTTTCTCAAGATCAAGATTTGGATTTAAACCATGACAGTTGGATATATGTGCCCAACTTGATTTATTTTGTCTTGATGTTTGTTTTAGATTCGTGCAATTTTATTTGTTAAATGTGTTTGCATGATTTAGAATTGTCTAAAGAAAATCTCACTTTAGAAAATTACTAAGTATGTTTTATTGACAAATTTTATTCCGGATAATAAAATTACGTCAAATTTGACCTCCATGATTTATTTATTTGTGAAATCTTTGGAAGAAATTTCCCCCACAGAACGGTCAAAAGATGGTTTTCACGTGAATAAATTCTCAAAAGGATGATTGTGAATTATTATTAGTGGCTGCGATGACCCTCCCCACGAGGCTCGTACAAAGCAAAGTAATAATTCTGTATTTAATCATGGTTATTACTTAGGTATAAAATTGATATGCATATACTTCCCCGAAGTCCCTGTCAATTTATATTGGTCAAGTGGGAGCCGACTATTAATTTTGAATTAAAGGTTTGTAATTGTTCTTGTTTTTAACTTGCTTGAATGTGTTTAAATAGACAGTTCACCCCACGTGACCTATTTAAACTGTTTTGAGATGTCGGCTGATGCATGTTCATATTGTTTTGAGATTTTGATATGAACAATGTGATCGAATTGAGTGATAATTTTGTGCTTACACAAATTGTTATTTATTTCAGTTCAGCATGTCGCAACCTTTTAATCCAATGTATTATATACTTAAAGACCATCAATTAACTGGTGAAAACTATGTTGATTGGAAACGTAAACTGATGATTGTCCTCACTGCACAAAAGCACAAGTGGATCCTTGATACTCCAAAATCTGATGAGCCAACTGGCGAGTCGAGTAAGGCGGAAATGAAAAAATATGATGATTGGGAGCATTGCAATGATATGGCTAAGTGTACCATCCTGGCATCTATGTCAGATGTGTTGCAACACCAACACCAAGAATTTGCAACTGCTGCGGAAATCATGGAAAATCTTAAGAAGATGTTCCAACATCAGAACCGCATGGCTCGTCAGATCACCTTGCGAGAAACGCTTTCGCTAAAAATGGTGGAGGGCACGCCCGTAAGGAATCATGTCCTCAAGATGATGGCTCATCTAAATAAACTTGAGGTTCTGGGTGCAGATTACGATCTGGAGACTCAGATTGATTTGGTGCTTCACTCTCTGCCTAAAAGTTTTGAACACTTTCAGTTGAACTATCAGATGAATAATCAGAAGTTCTCGCTAGCTAACTTGTTGCAAGCTTTGGTCTCGGCGGAGACGTTGATGGGACACCAAACTCAAGCTTTGGAGGCAAGTGGACCATCTTCATCTTCTAGGCCAAAGGAGGGTAAGAAGAAGAGGAAGGCCAAAGGCCAAAGGCAGTCGAACTCAATTGTTGCCAAGGGCAAGAGTAAGATGAGGGATGTTGGGGGTGTCAAGAAGGATCCAAAGGGGAAGTGCTTCAACTGCGGTGAAAAGGGACATTGGAGGTTTGCCTGTTCCAAACCAAAGCGGAATGGAAAGAAAAGTAATTCTCATGCACTAGTTGTTGAAACTTATTTAGCGGCGTATGCTATCCACTCGTGGGTAATGGATACGGGATCGACTGATCATGTTTGTTTCACATTACAGGGGTTCAAATTGACCCGACAACTTAGTGGAAGTGAGGTCCTCATCACACTGGGCGATGCTACGAGAGTAGCAGCTGAAGCAGTGGGAGATGTGCACCTGTCTTTTGAAGACAAGATTTTAGTTTTGAGAGATGTACTTTACATTCCGGTTTTTCGCAAAAACCTTATTGTAGTTTCTAAACTATTTAATGATGGATATTCTGTTTGTTTTTCTAAACAAGTTACTATTTACCGTAACGATGTGTTTATTTGTCATGGAACTTTACGGAACAATCTCTATACTATTAACTGTGCACACCACTCACAAAATGCATCTTATAACACATCGTCTGTTTCATGCAATAAGAGAAAATGTTAGAAAACGTGAACGAGACACTTCTATGGCATCGAATGTATTCAGAGGCAGACCCTTTGTGAATGGATCTGCTAGGTTGTCCTCAGACGCTATCTTTGCCACATCTATATCTCCTCTCTTAACGATATCTCGTATAAGATGGTATTTCCTTTCAATGTGTTTGCTGGCCTTGTGGGCTCTTGGTTCCCTTGAATTTGCAACTGCTCCGGCATTGTCACAATAAACAGTGATTCTGCTGGGCAAATTCGGAACCACATTCAAGTCCACTAGGAAGTTCTTGAGCCAAACCGCTTCTTTCGTTGCCTCGCAAGCAGCTACATATTTGGCTTCCATGGTAGAATCTGCGACGCATTTCTGCTTGACGCTTCTCCATGTCACGGCTCCTCCCCCCATGCAAAACACACTACCGGAGGTAGATTTTCCGGAGTCTATGTCTGATTGGAAACCCGAGTCCGTGTAGCCGATGGGGATTGGACTATCTGACTGATAAACCAACATTCTATCCCGAGTTCTTTTCAGATACTTCATAATGTTTTTAACTGCCGACCAATGTTCTTTCCCCGGGTTACTTTGATATCTACCATGCCAACAGCAAAGCAGATATCCGGTCTCGTACACAGCATTGCATACATAAGGCTTCCGATAGTCGAAGCATAAGGAATGTCTTTCATGTCATCTATCTCGTTTTGCGTCTTAGGGCACATTTTCTAGGATAGATGGATTCCATGTCTGAAAGGTACGAAGCCTTTCTTGGAATCTTGCATGCTGAATCGTTTCAAGACAGTGTCTATGTATGAAGCTTGCGATAAGCCTACAATCCTTTTCTTGCGATCTCGAGTGATCTTGATCCCAACGATGTGTGCGGCTTCCCCTAAGTCCTTCATATCAAACTGTTTTGAAAGCCATGCCCTTACGTCTGATAACACCTTCACATCGTTCCCGATGATCAGTATGTCGTCTACGTATAGTACTAAGAATACCAATGCAGTTCCGACATGCTTTTTGTACACACAACTTTCGAACTCATTTTGATCGAACCCATAAGACTTTATAACATGATCAAAACATTGGTTCCAAGTTCTGGATGCCTGTTTGAGTCCGTAAATGGACTTCATGAGCTTACAAGCTAGGTGTTCTTGGCCTTTTTCAATGAAGCATTGGGGTTGTTGCATATAGATCTCTTCATCAAGACTTCCGTTAAGGAAAGCTGTCTTGACATCCATTTGCCAGATTTCAAAGTCGAGATGCGCAACAATCGATAAGAGAATACAGATGGACTTAAGCATGGCTACGGGCGAAAAAGTTTCCTCATAATCGATCCCTTCTTTCTGAGTATAACCTTTCGCCACGAGCCTTGCTTTGAAGGTTTTCACCTTCCCGTCCGGTCCTCTTTTTCTCTTATACACCCACTTGCAACCAATGGGTTTGACCCCATTAAGTGGTTCGACTAGCTCCCACACTCTGTTATGAAACATAGAACCCATTTTGGCTTTCATTGCTGTTTGCCAAGAATCTGCATCCTTGTCTTGGATTGCCTCATCATATGTCCATGGGTCTGATTCGTCTTGTCCGGGAATCAAGTCCGAGGACTCTCCTATTCCCATGAATCTCTCGGGCTGCTTCACAACCCTCCCACTACGACGAGGCTCCGGTTGTGTAAGTGTGTCGTTTGGTATGTCATCTTGTACAGTTGGCATTGAGGTTAGCCCTCTTAGCTCATTTAAGGTAATCTCACTTCTGGGTCTTCTTTCATTCATATAGTCTTCTTCCAAAAATCTAAAGTGGGTGCTTATGACCACCTTTTGATCTTCGGGACCATAAAACATACACCCTTTTGTTCCCTCGGGGTATCCTATAAACAGCCTTAATTCTGATCGAGGATCCAATTTTCCGGCTTCCTTGTCCAACACGTAGGCCGGACAACCCCAAATTCTCATGTGTCTCATACTAGGCTTGCGCCCGGTCCACAATTCTTTGGGAGTTTTGGGAACCGATTTGGATGGCACCAAGTTCAGAATGTAAGCTGTTGTTTCCAAGGCATAACCCCAGAACGACTTGGGAAGAACCGCATAACTCATCATAAATCTAACCATTTCCAAAAGAGTTTTGTTTCTTCGCTCTGCAACCCCGTTTTGTAGAGGGGTTCCGGGTGCGGTGAGCTGGGATGCAATCCCTTCATCAGATAAGTAGTTCAAAAACTCATCGCTGAGGTATTCGCCTCCACAATCGGATCGTAGAGACTTGATACGTTTTTCCCTATGATTCTCTGCTTGAGCCTTAAATTCTTTGAATTTCTCAAAGGTCTCAGATTTATGATTCATAAGGAAAATATAACCGTACCTTGAGTAATCATCAATAAAAGTGATAATATACTCATAACGTCCTCTTGCTTTGGTTGACATTGGACCACATACATCTGTGTGAACGATCTCTAACACTTCTTTGGCTCTATTCCCCTTGGCTCCAAATGCCCTCTTGGTCATTTTACCCTCCAAACATGATTCGCAGGTTGTAATTGGTTCAACTTGGAGAAACTCCCGTGAACCGTCTTTCACCAACCTTTGGATCCTCTTTGTATTTATATGACCCAATCTAAGATGCCAAAGAAGTGTCTCGTTCACGTCTGATGAACGTTTTCTTTTCTCGAAAACAGTTGATGTGTTATAGGATGCATTTCATAAGTGGTGTGCACAGTTAATTGTATAGAGATTATTCGATAACGTTCCATGACAGATAAATTTATCAAAAAGAGAAATGGTAACAACTTTATTAAAAGTAACCGAATATCCATCATGAAAAAGTTTAGAAACTGAAATCAAATTCTTTCTAAAACTTGGAATGTAAAGAACATCTCTTAAAATTAAAACTCTGTCTTCAAAAGACAGGAGCACTTCTCCCACTGCTTCAGCTGCCACTCTCGTAGCATCGCCCAGTGTGATGAGGATCTCACTCCCACTAAGTTGTCGGGTCCGCTTGAACCCCTGTAATGTGAAACAAACATGATCAGTTGATCCCGTATCCACCACCCATAAATGGGAGGCATACGCCGCTAAACAAGTTTCAACAACTAGTGCGTGAGAATTACCTTTCTTTCCATTCCCTTTGGGATTGGAACAGCTGGCCTCGAGTGTCCTACTCTCCCGCTTTCCAAAATTTTCCTCATGCTTGATTCTATGATTTTATTTGATGTTGAGTCTGCTTGGTTCAACTTTCTTCTCTTTTCATCATCCTTATCACCACATGACCTAGGATGAAAAGAAGATTTATGTTTTCCCAAGTTCTTTTCCTCGCGCTCCCTTTCCCTTTCAACCAAAGTCAGAGCATTTACAAGATCATCCACTGTAAAATCTAGATCTTCCATTAGATACTCAAGATAGTGGTGATTATAGCTCTTTGGTAAGGATTGGAGAATGAAATCAATCTTAGTCTTGAAATCACATTTTTCGTTGAGGATCTCAAGTTCCTCAAATAGCACCATAACCCTAAGGACGTGCTGCGCTGCAGTCGTTCCTTTTTCCATTTTTAATTCAGCAATTTCTTGCTTCACACTTTGGACTGCCATATGGGTCTGATGTGCGAACATCGCTTCGAGATTCTGTAAGATGTCTGCAGCTGACTCATATTCTTGATGAAGGTGTCTCAACGCATCTGACATGTGTGCCAGAATTGTATCCTTCATCAATTCATTTGCCAGCTCCCATTCACCATTGTTGGGATATTTTAGTTTTGATGAATTATGCCAAAACATTATCAACTTGTATTATTGAAGCTGATTTACAGATAACAGGTTGAGGGGGAACGAGAGAACAAATTGAGGGGGAACTCACGAAATCAGACGAAGATGATCGAGATCAGGCGAGGCTGCAGACGAGACTGATCGAGATCAGATGAGTAAAGATGAGTTCCAGAGTTAACTGATGAGCTGTGCAAAATCAGAAGAGAAGAAAAGCTAAGCCAGCCGATCAGAAGATCAGTCGAGCTGATCAGAAAGAAACTGACCAGAAGATCAGAAGAGAAGGTTGCAGATCAGAAAAGGAGCAGATGAGGCTGATCGAGATCAGACGTGATCGAGATCAGATATAAAGATGAGCAGATGATCAAGATCAGACGTGATTGAGATCAGATGTGCTAAACTGATATGCTAAACCTAATGAACTGGCCTGATGTTATCCTGAGTTGTTGATCTGAAGATATGTTGATCTGATCAGTCGAGCTGATCAGATCAGGCAAAGAAGAAATCAGATAGCCTGAGTTAAAGTAACCTGAAGGTCGGGATGTCTGAATTCAGAGAACTGAACTCAGTCAGCCTGAGTGTCAGTATGCCTGATCAGACAAGGTCTGCTGAAGAGAAGTCAGCTGAAGGCTCAGATAGACCTGAAGGCTCAGACAGACCTGAAGGCTCAGATAGATCTGAAGGTTCAAATGAAGAACTGAAGACTCAGTATGTCTCTGAAGACACTGAGGCTCAGAGATCCTGAATGGTTCCAAGGCGAGGAATCTGAGAAATATAGTCGTTGAATCAGCTGACGTGGACCAATGAGAGGAAGACAACCAGCCTGGAAAAGCTGCAGAACCTACAGAGAATAGTATGGATTTGAATGTGATTCTCTCCAACGGTAACATTCAAATCCACACTATAAATACAAGTTCTTCCTTCATTATCAGGTGTGGAAGTGAAAAGCGGAAATGAGAAGATAGCAACGATGCTACAGAGCCAAAGAGAGTTAAGCTTTCCCACCCTAGAACACAAGTCTATAGATATACAAATATATTCAAAGAGTGTTCTAGAACCCAACCTAAGCAACCCACGATGTATCTTAAGCTTAGAGAGATTTTCCCAACCTTAACATTGAGGCTAAATCATTGTAAGGGAAAATCTCACCATAGTTGGAGACAACACCAAATCCAAACCCCATGGTGAAGTGAGGTAGTTGTTAGGCAATCCCGTAAAGGGTGATAAGTCCCGTTGGAGTGTGAACTCGTTAAACATCTGTAGGCGATCCCGTGGAGGGTGATAAGTCCCGTTGGAGTGTGAACTCGTTAAACATCTATAGGCAATCCCGTGGAGGGTGATAAGTCCCGTTGAAGGAATTTCCCTAGAGAGGGAGAGTGGATGTAGGACTGGTTGTCCGAACCACTATATATTGCTGTGTTGTTTACTGCTTTATGTTTATACTTGTCATATGCATCTGGTTATAAGCAAAACACAACACATGAGCTTAAAACGCAAAAATTGGAAACACTCTGCCCTCACCCCTGTTTTATATGCATCGCTTTTAAATTGTTTGCTTCCGCATGCGCAAAATGGGTTTTCCCACCGGGACCATCAATTGGTATCAAAGCGGGAGTTCAAAAGATCACTTTTAATGTGATCACCTGAACTGATCTTTTTTTAAAAGGAAAATCCGTTTCTTTAAAAATGCATATATTCTAATGTTTTGGCGTCATTATCAAAAAGGGGGAAATTGTTGGGATATTTTAGTTTTGATGAATTATGCCAAAACATTATCAACTTGTATTATTGAAGCCGATTCTGAGATAAACAGTTGAGGGGGAACGAGAGAACAAATTGAGGGGAACTCACGAAAATCGCACAAAGATGATCGAGATCGGTAGGAGGTCAAGAGACGAGGACCGACGAGATCGATGAGTAAAGATGAGTTCCAGAGTTAACTCGATGAGTCAGGCAAAATCGAAGAGAGAAGAAAAGCTAAGCCAAATGATCGTCGAAGATCGGTCGAGCCGATCGTAAAAAAAACCCACCGAAGATCGGAAGAGAAGGTTGCGGATCGAAAAGGAGCGAGATGAGGCCGACGAGATCGACGTGATCGAGATCGGATATAAAGATGAAGCGGATGATCAAGATCGGGGCGTGATTGAGATCGGATGTGCTAAAACCGATCTGCTAAACCCAATGAATCGACTGATGCTATCCTCGAGTTGTTGATCTGAAGATATGTTGATCCGATCGGTCGAAATTTGATCGGATCGAATAAAGAAGAAATCGATAGCTTTGAGTTAAAGTAACTCGAAGGTCGGGATGTCCGATTCAGAGAACTTCAACTCAGCTGAGTGTCAAGATGCTGATCGAATAAGGTTCTGGCTGAAGAGAAGTCACCGAAGCCTCGGATAGACACGAAGGCTCGGAGCCGGACTGAAGGCTCGATATAGATCTCAAGGTTCGGATGAAGAATCAAGACTCGATTATGTCTCTGAAGACACCGAGGCTCGAGAGATCTGAATGGTTCCAAGGCGAGAATCGAGGAATATAGCCAGATTGAATCACTGGCGTGGACCAATGAGAGGAAGACAACCACTGGAAAAGCGCCAGAACCTCTAACAGAGAATAGTATGGATTTGAATGTGATTCTCTCCAACGGTAACATTCAAATCCACACTATAAATACAAGTTCTTCCTTCATTATCAGGTGTGGAAGTGAAAAGCGGAAATGAGAAGATAGCAACGATGCTACAGAGCCAAAGAGAGTTAAGCTTTCCCACCCTAGAACACAAGTCTATAGATATACAAATATATTCAAAGAGTGTTCTAGAACCCAACCTAAGCAACCCACGATGTATCTTAAGCTTAGAGAGATTTTCCCAACCTTAGCATTGAGGCTAAATCATTGTAAGGGAAAATCTCACCATAGTTGGAGACAACACCAAATCCAAACCCCATGGTGAAGTGAGGTAGTTGTTAGGCAATCCCGTAGAGGGTGATAAGTCCCGTTGGAGTGTGAACTCGTTAAACATCTGTAGGCGATCCCGTGGAGGGTGATAAGTCCCGTTGGAGTGTGAACTCGTTAAACATCTATAGGCAATCCCGTGGAGGGTGATAAGTCCCGTTGAAGGAATTTCCCTAGAGAGGGAGAGTGGATGTAGGACTGGTTGTCCGAACCACTATATATTGCTGTGTTGTTTACTGCTTTATGTTTATGTTTGTCATATGCATCTGGTTATAAGCAAAACACAACACATGAGCTTAAAACGCAAAAATTGGAAACACTCTGCCCTCACCCCTGTTTTATATGCATCGCTTTTAAATTGTTTGCTTCCGCACGCGCAAAATGGGTTTTCCCACCGGGATCATCAACCATAAATCATCTCATCCCATATTCCGGAGCCCTTAGTTGGTTTTTCGAGTTTTGGTGTATCAAGTACCCATTTGGAAGGTGATGCAGTTAGGACAGGTTTTAGTTTGTATTTCCAATCAAAATAGTTTTCACCAGTAAGCAAATTATCTTTAAGTATATTGGACAGTGGATTAGAAGGTTGCGACATGATGAATTGAAATAAACAATAGTATGCATAAGCACAAATATATCACAAGGTTTGATCACATGCATCATATTAAAATCTCAAAAAAAATATGAACATGCATCAGCCAACATCTCAAAACAGTTTAAATAAGACACGTGGGGTGGGTCATTATTTAAACACATTCAAGCAGGTTACAAACAAGAACAATTACAAACCTTTAATATCCAGATTAATAGTTGGTTCCCACTTGACCAATATAAAATTGATAGGGACTTCGGGGAAGTATATGCATATCAATTTTATACCTAAGTAATAACCATGATTAAATACAGGATAATTATTTCGTATTGAACGAGCCTCGTGGGGAGGGTCATCGTCGCCACTAGTAATAATCCACAATCATCCACTTGGAATTTATTCATGTGAAAGCTATCTTTTGACCGTCCCGTGGGGAGAATTTCTCCAGAAGAATTCACAAATAAATAAATCATGGAGGTCAAAATTAATTCAATTTTATTATCCGGAATAAAATTGTCAATTAATTATTTAAACATACTTAGTAATTTTGAAGGTGAGATTTTTTATTGGGCAACTCTCAGGCAAACACATTTAAACAAATTAAATAAAGCATAAGATAGCACAATAATAAATCAAGCAAAGCAAAAAAATAAACATATTAGGCACAAATTATCCAATTGTCATGGTTTGATTTTTCTTGACTTGATCTTGAAGAAACACCGTCTTGAATTTCTCCCACTCGATCGTCTCCAAAAGAATACTTCGTCTCAAAACGCCACGCAAAGTAGCTCCTGGCCCGGGATCAAAGTCGGCCGGCCACCACCAAGCTCGGCCTCGACATCTCGGCACCCCCGGCGGTTGTGCCGCCCAGCGCCTCGACAGCCTCGACAGGGCTCGGCGGTACCTCTGCAGGCGACGCGCATACCCGTGCTCATCCGCATGCGCGCGCTCTCCAGCCTCACCTTACTGCGGTACTTTCGCGATGTCGCCGTCCGTCAGCGCCCGGCGCTTCGCCTCCTCCACCCTGTCCGCCCGCCCGTCTTGTGCGTTTCCTCGCCGCTCGGCCCCTCGGCCTCGCCATGCCGTCTTTTTCTCGCGTCAGCGTCACGCGATGCCTCCCTTTGGCACGCGTTTTAAGCGCGATGCACGCTGCCTACGCCAGGTTCTGGATTTTATCCTTTAATTCTTCGTCTCCGTCTCCGTTTCCGATCCGGTTACAATTTATTTACAAAAAATAAATAAACCTAGATCTAGACTAGTCTATTACATTGATCAAATCAAACAAATCCTAATCTACTCGTGGATTTTCTCACGAGGCAACGAATCGAATTAAAAACCACAATTTATATATGCATAAATAAACACATTAAATTCCATGACAATTGGATACCTGCAAAATAGATCTAGCAATTCTACTATCCAATTTCAAATTTAATGTCAGCGAATTAAATTACAATTTAAAATTTAGAGCCCGAAACTGTGGCTCTGATACCAGTTGTTGGGGAATAAGTTGCACATATCTATTAGGGGTGAATATTTAAATACAAATTTAATTCTTATAATTATTACTAGCATGAATTAATCCTATATTAATTCAAATAATAATCCAACAACATATCATGCATATAATTAATTCACGTAAATCCTACGCATGCAGAATTCTACGAGTTTACGTGAACGTACCTTTTGGGATGGCAGTGATCTGGCTGATTAGACTAACCAAAAGAACTTTCCAAGTATTCCCTTAATCCTTGTTCGACTATCCGGTGGTAGGACACTTGTGAACAATTAACAAAAGGAAAATAAATTATGTTGCACCACCTTTGTGGATTTACTAATTTTTCCAGCACATGGAATTGTACTTGGGAATGAAAGAATCATCCCCTATTTATAGATAGGTGTTGGACGAAAATTTGGGAAGAAAAACAATGTGGGAAAATCTTTTCTTGATCTCCAAGAAATCTTGAATATATCTCCTATATTCTTTTTCCCATAATTATAATATTCCACAAAAAATCACACCTTATCAACATTATGGTATTTTCAAAAATATAGGGTCCAAGATTCCAAGATTTGGATCTTCTTGAATTTATGAGATATTCTTGTATTTCAAGAAATACATATCTTCCATAATATCTTTTCAAGAAAATCAAGAAAATCTTTCTTGCCCTTTATTTTCAAAATTTTGAAATTTCTATTATGAATAACCAAGTGGGAGATTTCTTGAATTTAATGAGATAATCTTGTATTCCAAGAATACATATCTTCATTCCATAACAAAATTCAAAGAAAATCTTTCTCCCCTTTTTATCCATAAAATTCAAAAATTACAAGGAAAAATAGGCAACAATATTTATTTTATTTTAAACACTTTTTTCAGTTATTGGACTATATGTTGGGCTACTTAGGAGGCCTTTAGGAGAATTAAGATTGGACCTTCTAATGGATCTTGAATTATCAATATTGAGCCACAATATTATTCAAGTCCATAAATATTAATTAATCCCACTACATAATTAATATTGCACTATCCATCTTAACCCATATTACAGTCAATATGGCTCCCGGTTATTATTTCCCGTGTTTAAGATTATCTAGCCCATTAATTAATTCAAGCCACTGAAATAGCTTTCCATTAATTAATATCTTTTGTCCTTGGTCAAGGAACGGTTCAACATTATTATCCATACCGGAAACTAATTCCACTTGCAAGATTTGGTATGATAAAGCTTATGAACCTCCCAAGGGGGCAAATCGAACAAGCGTACTTGCACACGATTCTCCGTATTAAATCTTAGCACTCACATGTGACCAATAATATTGCCCAAGATAAAAAGTATTGAATCTCGTTGATTCTCTACCCATGATAAGTCAAAGCAATAGTTAACAATCACACGTGATCCTATTTAAGGAACGAAGATTAAGAAATAACGAACCACTGAGGTCTAATTCTTCCTTGTTCAGTTCTGAAGAATTTGTCCTCCTGTTGGTCCTATTCAGTGGATCAGTCATGCACTAGTGTAATCTCTTGGTCAAGACAAGCCAATCTGAGCCTTACACTTCAACCTTTCACGATGGATTGTTCATTTCCATCTAGGTCGTGAATGGCGTACTTTTAGTTACAAGGGACTGTTAATTTAATCTTCTGTGATCTGGTATCACTAAATTAACTACAATGTAACACGTACGATTTATTGAACAGTTATGCAGTAAATATATGTAAAATTCGATAATATTTAAAGCATCAGTGATAAACAATTTATTTCAGTAAATAAGTCCAAAATTCAGTTTTGATTATACAAAGTCAAAGCATACTTTCCAGTATAATCCCAACATACGGGATCCACTGATCATGTTTGTTTCACTTTACAGGGGTTCAAGCAGACCCGGCAACTTAGTGGGAGTGAGATCCTCATCACACTAGGCGATGCTACGAGAGTGGCAGCTGAAGCAGTGGGAGAAGTGCACCTGTCTTTTGAAGATAGAGTTTTAAGAGATGTTCTTTACGTTCCGAATTTTAGAAAGAATTTAATTTCAGTTTCTAAACGTTTTCTTGATGGATATTCGGTTACTTTTAATAAAGTTGTTACCATTTCTCCTTTTGATAAATTTATCTGTTATGGAACATTATCGAATAATCTCTATACAATTAACTGTGCACACCACTCACGAAATGCATCCTATAACACATCAACTGTTTTCGAGAAAAGAAAACGTTCATCAGACTTGAACGAGACACTTCTTTGGCATCTAAGATTGGGTCATATAAATCCAAAGAGGATCCAAAGGTTGGTGAAAGACGGTTCACGGGAGTTTCTCCAAGTTGAACCAATTACAACCTGCGAATCATGTTTGGAGGGTAAAATGACCAAGAGGGCATTTGGAGCCAAGGGGAATAGAGCCAAAGAAGTGTTAGAGATCGTTCACACAGATGTATGTGGTCCAATGTCAACCAAAGCAAGAGGAGGTTATGAGTATTTTGTCACTTTTATTGATGATTACTCAAGGTACGGTTATATTTTCCTTATGAAGCATAAATCTGAGACCTTTGAGAAATTCAAAGAATTTAAGGCTCAAGCAGAGAATCATAGGGAAAAACGTATCAAGTCTCTACGATCCGATCGTGGAGGCGAACACCTCAGCGATGAGTTTTTGAACTACTTATCTGATGAAGGGATTGCATCCCAGCTAACTGCACCCGGAACCCCTCAACAAAATGGGGTTGCAGAGCGAAGAAACATAACTCTTTTGGAAATGATTAGATCTATGATGAGTTATGCGGATCTTCCCAAGTCATTCTGGGTTCATGCCTTGGAAACAGCAGCCTACATTCTCAACTTGGTGCCATCCAAATCGGTTCCCAAAACTCCCAAAGAATTGTGGACCGGGCGCAAGCCTAGTTTGAGACACATGAGGATTTGGGGGTGTCCAGCCTACGTGTTGGATAAGGAAGCCGGAAAATTGGATCCTCGATCAGAATTAAGGTTGTTTGTGGGATACCCCAAGGGAACAAAAGGGTGTATGTTCTATGGTCCCGAAGATCAAAAGGTGGTAATAAGCACCCACTTTAGATTTTTGGAAGAAGACTATATGAACGAAAGAAGACCCAGAAGGGAGATTACCTTAAATGAGCTAAGGGGGCTAACCTCAATACCAATTGTACAAGATGACATACCAAACGACACACTTACACAACCGGAACCTTCGTCGTAGTGGGAGGGTTGTGAAATAGCCCGAGAGATTCATGGGAATAGGAGAGTCCTCAGACAAGACGAACCAGACCCATGGACGTATGACAAGGCAATCCAAGACAAGGATGCAGATTCTTGGCTAACAACAATGAAAGTCGAAATGGGTTCTATGAATTATAACAGAGTGTGGGAGCTAGTCGAACCACTTAATGGGGTCAAATCCATTGGTTGCAAGTGGGTGTATAAGAGGAAAAGAGGACCGGACGGGAAGGTGGAAACCTTCAAGGCAAGACTCGTGGCGAAAGGTTATACTCAGAAAGAAGGGATCGATTATGAGGAAACTTTTTCGCCCGTAGCCATGCTTAAGTCTCTTATCGATTGCTGCGCATCTCGACTTTGAAATCTGGCAAATGGATGTCAAGACTGCTTTCCTTAACGGAAGTCTTGATGAAGAGATCTATATGCAACAACCCCAAGGCTTCATTGAAAAAGGCCAAGAACACCTAGTTTGTAAGCTCATGAAGTCCATTTACGGACTCAAACAAGCATCCAGAGCTTGGAACCAATGTTTTGATCATGTTATAAAGTCTTATGGGTTCGATCAAAATGAGTTCGAAAGTTGTGTGTACAAAAAGCATGTCGGAACTGAATTGGTATTCTTAGTACTATACGTAGACGACATTCTGATCATCGGGAACGATGTGAAGGTGTTATCAGACGTAAGGGCATGGCTTTCAAAATAGTTTGATATGAGGACTTAGGGGAAGCCGCACACATCATTGGGATCAAGATCACTAGAAATCGCAAGAAAATGATGATAGGCTTATCGCAAGCTTCATACATAGACACTGTCTTGAAACGATTCAGCATGCAGGATTCCAAGAATTGCTTCGTACCTTTCATACATGGAATCCATCTATCCAAGAGAATGTGCCCTAAGACGCAAAAGGAGATAGATGACATGAGAGGCATTCCTTATGCTTCGGCTGTCGAAAGCCTTATGTATGCAATGCTGTGTACGAGACCAGATATCTGCTTTACCGTTGGCATGGTGGCAAGATATCAAAGTAACCCGGGGAAAGAACATTGGACGGCAGTTAAAAACATTCTGAAGTATCTGAAAAGAACTCGGGATAGAATGTTAATTTATCAGTCAGATAGTCCAATCCCCATCGGCTACACGGACTCGGATTTCCAATCAGACATAGACTCCAGAAAATCTACCTCCGGTAGTGTGTTTTGCATGGGGGGAGGAGCCGTGACATGGAGAAGCGTCAAGCAGAAATGTGTCGCAGATTCTACCATGGAAGCCGAATATGTAGCTGCTTGCGAGGCAGCGAAAGAAGCGGTTTGGCTCAAGAACTTCCTAGTGGACTTGAATGTAGTTCCGAATTTGCCCAGCAGAATCACTGTTTATTGTGACAATGCCGGAGCAGTTGCAAATTCAAGGGAACCAAGAGCCCACAAAGCCAGCAAACACATTGAAAGGAAATACCATCTTATACGAGATATCGTTAAGAGATGAGATATAGATGTGGCAAAGATAGCGTCAGAAGACAACCTAGCAGATCCATTCACAAAGGGTCTGCCTCTGAATACATTCGAGAGACATGTGGAAGGAATGGGTGTCAAGACCATTGTCAATCTGCTTTGAGTATAAGTGGGAAAATTATTAGGTTAGTGTAGGTGACATTAGATGTCACGAATTAGGAACTACACGAGACATGTTGTAGTATACTTAAAAGCAGACTTTGAGTATAAGTGGGAGATTGTTGGGATTATACTGGAAAGTATGCTTTTACTTTGTATAATCAAAACTGAATTTCGGACTTATTTACTAAAATAAATTGTTTATCACTGATGCTTTAAATATCATCGAATGTTACATATATTTACTGCATAATTGTTCAATAAATCGTACGTGTTACATTGTAGTTAATTTAGTGATACCAGATCACAGAAGATTAAATTAACAGTCCCTTGTAACTAAAAGTACACCATTCACGACCTAGATGGAAATGAACAATCCATCGTGAAAGGTTGAAGTGTAAGGCTCGGATTGGCTTGTCTTGACCAAGAGATTACACTAGTGCATGACTGATGCACTGAATAGGACCTATAGGAGGACAAATTCTTCAGAACTGAACAAGGAAGAATTAGACCTCAGTGGTTCGTTATTTCTTAATCTTCGTTCCTTAAATAGGATCACGTGTGGTTGGTAACTATTGCTTTGACTTATCATGGGTAGAGAATCAATGAGATTCAATACTTTTTATCTTGGGCAATATTATTGGTCACATGTGATTGCTAAGATTTAATACGGAGAATCATGGGCAAGTACGCTTGTTCGATTTCCCCCCTTGGGAGGTTCATAAGCTTTATCATACCAAATCTTGCAAGTGGAACTAGTTTCCGGTATGGATAATAATGTTGAACCGTTCCTTGACCAAGGACATATGATATTAATTAACGGAAAGCTATTTCAGTGGCTTGAATTGATTATTGGGCTAGATAATCTTAAACACGGGAAATAATAATCGGGAGCCATATTGACTGTAATATGGGTTAAGATGGATAGTGCAATATTAATTATGTAGTGGGATTAATTAATATTTATGGGCTTGAATAATATTGTGGCTCAATATTGATAATTCAAGATCCATTGGAAGGTCCAATCTTAATTCTCCTAAAGGCCCCCTAAGTAGCCCAACATATAGTCCAATAACTGAAAAATGTGTTTAAAATAAAATAAATATTGTTGCCTTATTTTTCCATGAAATTCGAAATTTATGGATAAAAGGGGAGAAAGATTTTCTTTGAATTTTGTTATGGAATGAGGATATGTATTCTTGGAATACAAGATTATCTCATTAAATTCAAGAAATCTCCCACTTGGTTATCCATAGAGAAATTTTCGAAAATTTTGATAATTAAGGGAAAGAAAGATTTTCTTGATTTTCTTGAAAATATATTATGGAAGATATGTATTTCTTGAAATACAAGAATATCTCATAAATTCAAGAAGATCCAAATCTTGGATTCTTGCCCTATAATTTTCGAAAATAATCCATAACAAAGAATAGGTGGGATTTTGTGGAATATTATAATTATGGGAAAAAGAATATAGGAGATATATTCAAGATTTCTTGGAGATCAAGAAAAGATTTTCCCACATTGTTTTTGGCCCAAAATTTCGACCACCTCTACTCTATAAATAGGGGATGATTCTTTCATTCCCAAGTACAATTCCATGTGCTGGAAAAATTAGTAAATCCACAAAGGTGGTGCAACATAATTTATTTTCCTTTTGTTAATTGTTCGCAAGCGTCCTACCACCGGATAGTCGAGCAAGGATTAAGGGAATACTTGGGAAGTTCTTTTGGTGTGTCTAATAAACAAAGACATTGTCGTCCCAAGAGGTACGTTCACGTAAACTCGTAGAATTTCGCATGCGTAGGATTTACGTGAATTAATTATATGCATGATTTGTTGTTGGATTATTATTTGAATTAATATAGGATTAATTCATGCTAGTAATAATTATAAGAATTAAATTTGTATTTAAATATTCATCCCGAATAGATCTGTGCAACTTATTCCCCAATAGGCTACAATGTCGTGCGACTTCGCCGGGGCAAGGAGCTCGTGAGTGGGATCCCTAACAAAGTCGATGGTTGGCACCAAAAGTGGTGGTTTGTTGGAGGGGCGTGGGAGTCCGTGGACCCTTCAAGCACTCTGCCCATACATGTCCCGACAGATTATGTGAACCGAGTAGAACACGGTAAATCTCATGTTCTTGATTCTGAAGTCGTATTGATCGAATTCTCATTTTCTTTTGCAGTGTTCACGGCTCAAAAATCCGACCTGTATTGGGACTTCTTGGAGGCCTTCAATCTAGTCCGTGATACCCCTCCGAGCTGCCGGGACGTCAACGCCCTGAACTCCAAGCTCGGCCGTCTCAAGGCCAGCTTATACACGTACCCGCATCATCTGAAGATCCCTTGTAAGTTCCCTTACTACGTGATTATTACATTTTTTGATACCGACCTGACTGGTTGGCTTCTCACATTCCTGCAGTTCCTAACACCCCCGTTTACCGTCGTAAGCCTTCTGCGGACATCATGGCCTCACGTTGGAAATCTGTTCTGGGAAACATGAGGCGACTGGTGATCTCTGAAACCGCCCCTCCGAAGCCGACTACCACCGAGGTCGTCCCTCCAAGTTCGGTCCCCACTGGTCCCTCTGCTGCCGACAAAGGCAAGAGGAAGGCTATGGGATCAACACAACCGACTTCTTTGCACGCTCGGAAGAAAGTGAGGGAGGAGATCTCGACGTACGAGTCCGAAATCAACAGGGGGATGGGAAGAAAGATCGAGTCCGCCCCCGATCGCAGCCGGCGACTTCGACCCTGACCTCGCCGCCCGCCAGCTCGCAGCCTGCCTCGCCTGCCTGGAGGAGAGGTCGGCACGACGATGATGACTCCTTCTTAGGCTGGGAGGAGGAGCGGGTGAACGAGTAAGTCCTCATTATGGTTTGCCTAATCCTCTTTTTTTTTTACATTAATCTTCATAACTCTGATGATTCGGCTCTCCTTTACAACCCTGAACTCGGCCCCACTGACTTTTGCCCCGAGGTGGTTAGCTTCCTCAGGAGTCCTCCCCTTGCTTCGGCCGACCTCCCCAATAAGTGGCCGGGGTACATTTCCAGAAGCGTGCACAACATGCCTCGGGCGTGGACGCGTACTGATCATGACAACGCCTGTCATTAGAAAATGACGGGCAATATGTACTCAGCCATGGTCCACACTCTCAAGGTGGACTTTTACTTGGAGAGGACCAGTGCCCAAGCTGAAACCGAGCTCCGACATCTCCGTGAGTCCCAGGCTCGTGTATCCGATTAGGCCGGAATGATCTTGGCGGCAGCGGCCAGACTCAGAAAGGGCTAGAGAAAGCCAATGGGGAGCATCTTCTATGGATCTCGACCCTCGAGGGTTGCCTTGCTGAGCTAGAGGGCGTGCTAGCCGAGGAGAAGCTGAAGTCGGCCCCGGGCGGAGACTGCACTGGAGGCCGAGAAGATGAAGATGATCCAGGCGGAAAAGAAGGCGGCTGAGGTGGAGGCTGATTTGAGGGAGGAGCTGGCCAGGGCCAAAGGGGAGCTGGACACTAGGGAGGCCCAGTTCAAGGTCACCGAGGAGATGAATGTTAATTTTGCGTATGTGATGGCCTTTGCGGGTGCCATCCGAATATGTCACCAGGTGAACCCTTCCGGCGACCTTACTGGGCTAGTCGCTGATCTCAAGGAGTACGTCCGGGACAACCCTCTGGCCCCCAATGTTCTGTTGGATATCCAAGATTTGGAGGATATAGGCATCAATCTCTCCTTCTTTCCCGATCCCAAGCAAATCGTGCGCCCTCTCCCCGACTCCCTGCTGGTTGACCTCCCGGATGCCACATCCTCTGAGCCCTTGGCGGAGAAGTTGATAAGCTCGGAGGTCGTTCCTCCCGTAGCTGCCACTCCCGCCGAGCCCACCGGGGAGGAGATACCGAGGTCGGAGGTTGTCCCTCCAACTGTTGACGTGCCTGTCGAGCTCGTTGTGGAGAGGATCTTGAACTCAGAAGCTGATCCACCGGTGGTTACGCAGCAGGAGCCTCCCTTCAGGATGGTCATTGCCCCGACCCCGACTGTCCCAGCCGAGAAGAATTGAGATTGCAGCTCTACTGCCCTTTTATTTTTTTCTTTTTCCGTTGTACTTGCCTTTGGGCTTTTGGTTTGTGATGTATTTCTCCCGACCTTCGGGTCTTCTATGAATGGAAGTTATTTTATGTTTTGGTCTGGTGCTTATCTTACTATGTAAAACAAACTCCCATAGTTCATCCCCCCCAAGTCGAGGTCGCAAGCTCGTCTCGGGGCCTTGACTTGAATCCGTACAACTTATCAACTTCTGGCAGGTCGGACTCAGGAAATGTGCCTACGCCGACATCTCCTCCTCGGGGAGGCGAAGCGTTGCCTCAATTTTCCGAATCGGTGTGACGGTTGATAGATCCGCAATGATAGCCTGGGTATTTGGTGGCACTGGGCGCCATAAATTGGCCCAACCAAAAGTCGTGTTCTGTCCACGAGCCCCAAGTGCGCCGCATGTTTTTTTATGGGGCCCTCAAGAGTTGGAAATTGCAACTTGACCCCCGCCCTCCACCTATAAATAGGGCGGGTATTTCACATTGAAAACTCATATTGTCCCCTTCTGATCTCCCCACTTTTCACCTCCAAGCTCCGGCTATGGGCAATTCCAGCGATCCTCACGTTTCAAAACCTTTTCGGGCAGTAAGCCTCTCTGGCTTTGTACACATTGTTTCCGACCCTCCGACCATCTTTGCGGCTCCTCCATCTCGGATTCTGCTGTCACCGGAGGGTGACCATACGGCCATTACCAAGTTTTGTTGTTACCCAGGCGGCGGCGGAGCCCCTAACTCATGGTGTCTCGGGCGCCAATCGGGAGAACGGGATTAATGGTGGCGGGCCACTCCTGATACGTGATACGGATTTAATGCGAATCCGATCATGCCAAAATACCCTTCACAATCCCTTGAGTTTTTTGTGTCGCAAAGATGGCACTCGTGCTTGCTCACACGAGAAGCCTCATTGCAGTATCTGACACTCCAAGGATGTTGTAACATCCTTTTCTGATAGTTTTGCAGCATCTTCCTCAGCGACCTCCGCGTCCGAGAGGTGCTACCCTAGTAGCAATGTAGTACAGACCAAGTCTCTAGTTCAAGTGGCTCCATAGTATAGACCAAGTCGCTAGCTCGATTCCGGAAAATGTATTGTATTGGAATGCTCTCTTTACCGACCTTCGGTTCTATTGTAATGGGGTTTTCCCTGACCTCTGGGTCTTTATCAATGAAATTCTCCTTTTTAATTCCTTCATTGTGTTGACTTGATTTCCTTATGCGACTTTTGCTTAGTCCTTGTCGTCTTATTTTCTATGCGACTTGTTTCTTGGACATTTGCGTAGCCGTCTTATAAAGTCGGGGGATGATCACACCGCTAGGGTGGCGATCTCGCCTCCAGTATTTCTAAAGTTGGACCTCGGGTTCACACGTTATCAATCATGTCTTTCATGCGACCTGCATGTTATCAATCATGTCTTTCATGCGACCTGCATGTTATCGATCATGTCTTTCATGTGGTATGCATGTCATCGATCATATGTTTTTCAAGCGACCCGCTTGGTTTACACAGGAATCTTACACTTCAAAAAGAATAGAGAATTTATAGTTACTACAAATGTTTGTTTACATCGCCTTGATCGGTGCAAGGGTATAAATCTACTGGTAGTACTTTTTCAAATGAGTTGCATTCCACGGATATTGGGCCTTGGTCCCATCTACTTTCTCGAGCTCGTATGCCCCATTTGGTAGGACCTTCGGTATCTGGAACGGGCCCTCCCAATTGGGACTGAGGGCACCTTTTGAGTCTCCGAGTATCTTTTTTAGTACCAGGTCCCCGACCTTGAAATGTCGAAGTCACACTCTAGAGTTATAATATTTCTCGGACCTCTGTTTGTATCTGGCATTTCTCATATTAGCCTCTAATCTCTTTTCTTCGAGTAGGTCGAGGTTCCTCTCCAGGGCCTCGTCATTGTGATTGAAAGCGACTTGGCTAGTCCGTAAATTCGGGACGTCGACCTCTACGGGCACAACTGTGTCAGTTCCGAAGGCTAGCGAATAAGGGGTTTCGCCCGTTGAATTTCTGCAGGTTGTTCTGTATGCCCACAGCACATCTGGGAGCTCACTAGCCCATTTCCCTTTTCCCCCTTCGATCTTGGCCTTGAGTGTGTGCTTTATGATTTTGTTCACGGCCTCAACCTGTCCATTTGATTGGGGGTGATACGGGGTGGAGAAAAACTTTGCGATCTTCCACTTCTTGAAGAAGGCGTCGACCTTCGTACCGTCAAACTGTTCCCATTGTCTAATATGATTGCCTGAGGCAGTCCGAATCTGCAGATAATGTTGCACCAAATGAACCTGATGACATGATCTTGGTCGATGGTTGCTAGTGCCTCAGCCTCGGCCCATTTTGTGAAGTAATCCACCGTTATTAAGGCATACTTGACCGATCCTGGGGCCGTTGGGAGTGGCCCAATGATGTCTATCCCCCACTTTGCGAAGGTCCAAGGACTGAGGATACTCGTGAGCTCTTCAGGTGCGACCTTGATAGAGGGGGCATAGATCTGACATTTGTGGCATTTTCGGGCGAAGACAATAGCATCGACCCTTGAGGTTGGCCAAAAATATCCCTGCCTAGTGGTTTTGTGGGCCAGCAACTCCCCCCCAGTGTGGTTTCCGCATGCCCCTTCGTGTATTTCTCGTAGGATGACTTGACCTTGTTCGGGTGTTATACATCGAAGTAGGGGTATGTCGAAGCCTCGCTTGTACAACTCCCCACCTATCATTGTGTATCAGGCGGCCCGTAACTGCAACTACCGGGCTTGGACGCGATCAGGCGGCAAGAGGCCGCTTATCAAATACTCCATGATGGGTGTCATCCAATTCGGCACAGGGTTTTCTAATGATGTTACGGTTACTTGCACGGTGGATGGGTGGGGAAGTGTTGTGATGGTGACATCCTTCATGTCTAGTGATCCTTCGGAGGTCGCCAACCTGGTGAAAGCATCGGCTCATGAGTTCCGCTCTCTCGATATCAGCTTGACATGGATCTGTGTGAACTTTATGCACAGTGTTTTCACAATTTCCTGATAGGTTGCCATCCTGTCGTCCCTAGCCTCGTACTCCCCCGAAACTTTGCAGGCTACGAGCTGGGAGTCGGTATGAACCTGCAATCTCTTTACCCCCATGGCTGTTGCCATTTCCAGGCCGCTGATGAGAGCCTCATACTCGGCCTCATTATTCGTTGCGGGAAAATCGAAGGTAATGGCGTTCTGGAATGAGATACCCTCAGGACTCATTAAAACCACCCCGACACCTGACTTGTGAGAGGTTGCCGACCCATCTATGAAAAGCTCCCAAGGTGAGCTGCCTTAACTTCCTGCTTCTATCGGGAACGTAAGCTCTACTAAGAAGTCGGCCAGTGATTGAGCCTTGATGGCAGGTCGTGGCGCGTAGGTTACACCGTACTGCCCGACCTCAATGGCCCATTTGAGGCATCGGCCTGAAGTGTCCGGACGGTGGAGTACATTCCGCAGTGGTAGGGAAGTGAGAACCTCGACCTGATGGTCGAAAAAATACAGTCTCAGCTTTCTCACGCTCATGACTAATGCGTATGCCAGCTTCTCTAGTTAGGGGTAGCGTTGCTCCGTCTCGTTCAATGTCTGGCTAACGAAGTAAATGAGCAGATGGACCGGACCTTCTGCTCGGACCAGTACCGCGCTCAAGGCTGTCTCCGAAGCCGCGAGATACAAGAACAGCTTCTCTCCTGGAACAGGTTTGGAGAGTATGCTCACATCTGCCAGGTAAGTTTTGATTTTTTCAAAAGCGTCCTGGCTTTCGGGCGTCCATTCGAACTTTGCCTTTTTACGGATCATGTCGAACATTGGTTTGCACTTGTCCCCCATCCGAGAGATGAACCTGCTTAGGGCAGCCAGGCATCCCGTGAGTTTCTGAACTTCCTTCACATTTCAGGGTGCCCCCATGTCTAGTACAGCCTTAACCTTTCCCGGGTTCGCCTCGATGCCCCGCTTACTGACCAAGTATCCCAAGAACTTCCCCGACTCCACTCCGAAGTTACACTTCTTGGGGTTGAGTCTCATATTGAATTTTTTGAGGATGTCGAATGTCTGCGCGAGGTGAAGCAGGTGGTCTTCTCTTTTTAGGCTTTTGACCACAATGTCGTCGACATAGACTTCTACCTACTTCCCTATCTGGTCAGCAAACATGTGATTGACCAGCCTTTGGTATGTTGCCCATGCGTTCTTCAAGCCGAACGGCATTCTCTTCCAGCAATATAGGTTCATTTCCGTCAGAAACGAGGTGTGCTGCCGATCTGGTTCGTGCATGGCTATTTGGTGATAGCCCGCGAAAGCATCCATGAATGACATCATTATCTATCAGGTGGTCGATATGTGGCATCGGGAAGAAGTCTTTAGGGCAGGCCTCATTGAGGTCGGTGAAGTCGATACATAACCGCTAGGTCCCGTTGGACTTCTTTACCAATACTGCATTGGCTACCCACTGTGGTTGGTCAGCCTGCATGATCAGGTCGTTATCCAGCAGTTTCTTTACTTCTTCCGCCAAGGCGGCATACTTCTCAGGGCCAAATTTTCGCCTCTTCTGAGCAACCGGCTTTCGGGATGGATCAATGTGGAGTCGATGGCACGCTATCTTTGGATTGATCCTCACCATGTCTTTGTGCGACCAGGCGAAGACATCTAAATTCTTCTTGAGAAAGTCAATGACTTCCCCCTTCATGTCGTTCGGAATCTTGGAGCCGATAATGACCTCCAGATCCGGGCGAGTTGGATCGATCTTGACTTTCTCTAACTCTTCCCCCGGGATGGCTCTGGGACCATCTTGTTGGGGATCGTCAATTTTGGCCTCGATGAGGAATTTGTCAGGCTCGTGCCCTATTCTTGGGTCGAGGTCGATGTAGGTTCTTTTTCAGTTTATCCTTGTCTCACTTAATTTCTCATTCTGTTCATTGGTATCTATTACAAGTGTTTGTTTGACATGTACTAGTGCAAAATTGAAAGGGGACGAAGAGTAAATCAAACAATCTCTCGCATCAAATTGGTCGCCCTTAACGGTGCCGACCACCCCACTCTTGGTGGGAAACTTTACACAGAAATAGAAAGTTGAGGACGCAGCCTCGAATTCATGTTCAAAAGGCCTCCCCAGGAAACCATTGTAGGTGCTGGGGAGGTCGACTACGAGAAAATCTAAGCCTAGTTGCCCTAACCTCACTATTCAGCGTGGAGACCAGTTCGACGGCCAGTCGGATCATCCCGGTGGGCCTCATAGTAGCGTCCCCAAATCCTTTCACGAGCTGGTCGCACAGGGTGACATAGGCATCGTATTCCCCAAGATGGTCGAGGGTTTTCTTGAAAAGGATGTTGCAGAAGGCCCCCCCGTCGACCAGAAGTCGGCATACCGTAGTCCCTATGATGTTGGCTCGGATCACCAAGGGATCGACATTGGGGTAGACTACCCCAACCTTGTCCTGTTCTCCAAACTCGATAGTACTGGACTCTTCCCTAACGGCGAGGACAGGCAACACCATCTTCCTGGCGTTCTCTAACTCCCTTATTTCGGCTTTCATCCTTCGCTTGGAGGAGGAGCTGGTGGCTAGCCCCCCGACAGTCCCTAAGGGGGGAAGAGTGTGTATCATGCGATCCCCCGCATTCTCTGGCATGGGCGGGACAGGTCGCTCTCCCTGCCTCGCCCCCTGGTTGTCGTTCCTGCAGAGGTGTTCTTCTTGTTGGCGGCCTCTCGGAGCCTGGTCGCCATTCTTCTGAGGTCGCTTGACGAACTCGTCAAGCAGGCCATCCTCATACAGCCTCCAGAGCTGAGGCAGCAGATCCTTGCACTCACTGCTATAGTGCCTTACTTTTACGTGAAAATGGCGATTTGTTGGGGTTACGCACCGCCCTTGTTCTTCACGGGGCGGGGCGGGAGAAGAAGTTCCCGCTCCCGGATCTGAGTGAAAATGTTTTTGGGGGTCATGCCCAGGGCATCCATCAATTTCACCGGAATGTTTTCCTCAAAAGGCTTGAAGCTTCCGGGCGGCTTGTACTGCGAGGAAGACTTTTTGGAACTTTTCTTGGGTTCCGCGATCTCCTTAGTCTCAGATAATCGGGATTCCAAGAGCTCCGTCGTATGTATCGGGTCACTAGCTCGCCTCTGAAAGTCGGTGTAGCTAGTCCGGTGCTTTCGATCGTCATCTTGCCAGAGTTTGTCCCCTTCTTCAGCCGAGACAGCCCAATCAATTTTGCTTCATCCCCAATGGGATCTCCTTCCAAAATCGACAGTCGATCCTTTCAATGTAGGACCGATCAGATTCGGTATCCCCCTGCTGGGTGTTCATCAAATACCGCCCGGTCCTGTGTCGGGATCCAGGCGTTGAAGTCACAAGAATAAAGCAGCGAGCTGCCGAAAGTGTCCAATCGACAGGGCGCAGAGAGGTGAACCATTAGTGAGCCCGGGTCGCCGTGTTCGAGAGAACAAATTTCACATTTGGTCGCATTAGTGGTGCCCATAAAAGCCATGTATGAGTTGTACTTCGCTACATGGACCCTTGGGTCAGTGTTCCCACTTTAGCGATCCAAGGTCGCGACATTGATCTTCCTTTGAGTAGCCGCCAAGGTAACCAAAGTTCCGAGTGGGGAGTTCGGACGAGAAAGTGGTCCCGTCCCTCACCGCCCATTTCGACTCTCCATGTGTTCCATCGCTTGCTTGACCGCGGGGTTAAAGGCCAGCGACCGAGCATCGTGGGCGGCAAGGTCATGTTCTTGCCGTAGGGTCGCCGCACGAATGCACGGCCGACCCCCGGATCACGCTGTGGTGGAGGTTCAAAGCTGGCGGGCGAGGTCGCTCTCCACTGCCAAAGATGACGAGGCTCAAATTGTGCCTCATCTTCCATGTTCCTCGGGGCTTGCCGACCCCCGAGGTCGCCAAGTCGGTCGAACACATTGCTCGACCGCCGGGCCTCTTGAGAGTCGGGCGATTGCGACAAGGCATGTCCAATGGATCGTGAGGGCAAGTTGGCCCGCCGAATGCCCCTTCCGGGCTTGAGCAGCCTGCTTTTTTGGGGGTCCGACCTCCTGGGTGGCCTACTTAGGGGGAGGCTGCACGTTCTCCTCGTCAAACGCGAGATGTTTCTTGTTGAGGACGGCCATCACGGCCTTTGCGTCCTCGGGCGTCTGCACCAAGTTCTACCAGTCAGGGGTCATCAATGGGTCTTGCTGACGAGCGCGATGGGAGCCGGAGCATTGAGAGCTCATAGAGGCCTCGCGCCCATCGCGGGCCTCCGGGTCTTGCCCGTTCATATTGTCTTGATTGCTCGCCATTGGTATTGATCAGAGATGAGATGGGTTTTCCTTCGAACAAAGTGATTTCGTAGGAATTGTGCTTCCCACAGATGGCGCCAAATGTTGCACCCGGTTTGATTACCGGCGAACAAACAGTTAATTGTTAAGAGATCCGATCAATATAATGGCAAAAGCAGTGAAAGACACACGATTTGATTACCCAGTTCGTCTCTGGAATAGACTACGTCTGGGGGCACCAAGCAAGGATTTCTACTGTATAATATATGCCTAGAGTACTAAGATTACGATCTTTTACAATGTGCATTACAAGTTATATTTATAGACATGGATCTAGGGCTACAGTCTTCATGGGATTTCTCTAGTGGGCCGATCAGGGCTCCCTTCCTTGTTCTGCAAGTCGCGCTCACGGATATGCTTTCCCTGGTTATATCCTGAGAAATCCGCCTCACCATAACTGCCCGAATCTTGTCCATATTTATCTCTAACCGAAGTCGCGACCTCCTTGACTGCGACTTCCGACTCTTTCATGTTGCTCCGTGACTTCTTCGCTACATCAGGTTGCTAGCGACCTCCCGAGGCCTCAAAGCAGCTTCTCATCCAGCTCCAGCTGGATAAAATCGGATAACAAGCTCAAAGTGAGACCGTCCAATCCCGAGCCTTCCTTAAGTTGGGTTATTTCCCCGTACAACAAGCTGAGACAGTAACAACTAAACCATCTGGTTCAGGGGGAACACCTGATGTTCTGGCGGACAGACATCAGCCTATGATGATTCCAACATCAACTGAGACTTGTCCATGCCAAGTGGATCCTATTACTGTACCACTCCCAACCTCTAGTGACTCAATATCAGAAGAGGATGACAATATCCAAACTAATATACATCAGAAAAGAAGGACTTGGTTGAAAGACCATCCGACTGATCAGATAATCGGCAATCCTAATGCCCGAGTCCAAACTAGACATCAGGTTGGTGAAAGTGTTATGTATTGTTGTTATCTGTCTTTGAAGGAACCTACCACAATAGAAGAAGCTCTACAAGATGCCAGCTGGATTCTAGCTATGCAAGAAGAACTAGAGCAGTTCGAGAGGAATCAGGTTTGGGAACTTGTAGACAGACCAACTCATCAAGACCTGATAGGCACCAAGTGGGTATTCAAGAACAAGAGGGATGAGAATAATGTCATCACCAGAAATAAGGCAAGACTTGTTGCGAAGGGGTATTCACAATCAGAAGGAATTGATTATGATGGGACCTTTGCATCAGTCACTCGTCTGGAAGCCATTTGGCTGTTTCTGGCATATGCTGCCCACAGAGGGTTTATTGTGTATCAGATGGATGTAAAGAGTGCATTCTTAAATGGGGTACTCCTGGCTTTGAAAAAGGCAACCAGGTGTACCATTTAAGAAAAACTCTTTAAGGACTAAAACAGGCTCCCCGAGCTTGGTATGATACACTATGCCAGTTCTTGGTAGACAGTGGATTCACTAAAGGATTCATAGACAGAACCTTGTTCAGAATAGAAGATGGTGAAGACATTGTGATGGTTCAGATTTATGTGGACGATATCATCTTCGGATCTCCCAACAAAATCTTATGTGATAGATTCAGCAAACTGATGCAACGGAAGTTCAAGATGTCCATGATGGGTCAGATGAATTACTTTCTGGGTCTTCAAGTTAAACAAAGTACATAAGAGATATTCATCTGTCAGGCAAAGTACACTAGGAATCTATTGGCTAAGTTTGGAATTCAGAACAGTAAGGTAGCCAAAATTTCTATGATGACTGGATTCAAGATGGATCCAGATGAAAATGGTCAGAAAATTAATCAGAAATAATATAGGGCTCTCATTGGATCATTACTATACCTGACTGCCAGCAGACCAGACATAACCTTCGCAGTAGATGTATGTGCCAGATTTCAGGCAAATCCGATGCAAAGCCACTTGGAAACAGCTAAGTGGATTCTTAAGTATCTGAAGGGGACAATAAACCTTGGTTTATTCTACCCATCAGATGATAATCTTGAGCTTAGTGGGTATTCTGATTCTGATTATGGAGGTTGCAGAATAGACAGAAAGTCAACCTCAGGTACTTGTCAGTTCTTAGGAAGCAAACTGATCTCTTGGTTTTCAAAGAAGCAGACATCTGTTGTCACATCTACTACTGAAGCAGAATATATGGCCGCAGGAAGCTGTTGCTCCCAACTGCTCTGGCTCAGTCAGCAGCTGAGGGATTATAACATTGTAGCTACGAACGTGCCCATATTCTGTGACAGTAATAGTGCTATTGCAATCACTCGGAATCCAGTTCTGCACACAAGATGCAAGCATGTGGACGTCAGACATCATTTCATAAGAGATCATGTGGAAAAGAAGAATATCAGAATGGAAAAGATCCATACTGATAAGCAGAGAGCTGATATCTTAACCAAGCCACTAACTGAAGTCAGATTCCGAGAACTATGTAATGAGTTAGGACTTCTGGATTTAGGAGAAAATGCACCAGAAGTCTTTGGTGGACTGGTCTCCAAGACCAGTTGGTTAAGAAACTAACCAGAAAAGAAGGATCAGTTGAGATATGGAACCTCAACTGATCAGGGAGGATCAGTCAGGGACTGATCAGAAAAAGGATAACAGTTGAAGGGGAACTTCAACTGGTCAGATAGGATCAAAAGAAACCTAATCAGAAAAGTGGGATATTGTTGGGAAAATACTAAGGATTAGGCTACAATCAATAAGGTCAACAGTAATTAGGCAAGCCAGATCAGAACAACGTGGTAACTGACTGATTACAATATCAGTCAGTCAGATAAGTTTTCTGATTTATCTTTCTATAAGCCTATGCTAATCTATGCTAGTTATTACTGTGCCCATTACTTTGTGACATCATGCCTGCAAGCATTAAATGCGGACGTGGGGTTTTTGTATTAAATGCATTTATTGCGAGTTTTTAAGTCCAAAAGTCTGTCGTTTTAAATCCTTGACCGCACGATTTAATTACTTTTCAACCTCTTAATCTTGACCGTGGAGAAGACTGATACAAGCCTTGACGCTGTCTGGAGGAGATTTGAAGGCTCCATAAGCAAGGCCAGAAAATCTCTGGAGTCAGTTTTGAACAGAATCATGGGACCTGCGCCCACAGCTTCAAATATGCGGATAACCCCGTTGGCCATCGAAGAACTGAAAGAAGAGGTGATGAGAGAATTCAAAACCTTGAACATTTGTTTGACGAACCTTTTTGAAGTAACCAAAAAGGGGGGAGAAGGATCAGAAAAATAGGCTACAACTTCATTTGGTCGGGGTTTGACACTTGCCATTGTGGAGGAAACAACTACTGAGGCTCCAGATACGGAGCTAGCTGACATGTTCCAGACAATTGAAGAACACAGCAGGTTGTTGGAGACTCGAGATAGGGCAATAGCTGAACATAAATCTTCCCTTGGTGAACTGATTACAAGGGTTGACAAAATTGAAGACTTTTCTTCAAATGTTCAGAAAAGATTTAATACTGAAGATCAGACCAAGAGTCTTGAACTGGTAAGGAAGCTACAAGAAGAAGAAACTACAGAGACTGAGGCTGAAGAGAGGAAACAACAGAAAGCCAAACAGGTAAAGAAGCCGATTCTGAAGCTAATTATAACTCATTCTCAATCGCAGATGACAGCTGCACAGAAAGAAGAACAGCAAATGAGACAGAGAGTCATTGAGGCTGCCATCAAGAAGAAGAAGTTTGTTGATGCTGCAGGGCTGAGCAGAACATATGTTAGAAGATAAAATAAGAAAGTTGCTGCTGCAGAAGAGAGGGACTGGGAAGAACGTGCCTTACCTGAAGAGGTTGAAGCGATTCTGGTAGCTCAACAAGATCTGATTCCAGAATGGACCAGGATCAAGGTCGATTGGTTAAGTGATGTGTACATCCTGCAGAAGATACCAGAACACACAGATCAAGGCATTTTCGATGCTGAGTTTCTGAACTGGCTGGAGACTAAATACGAAAAAACTTACAAGGTTCTGATGCATGAAGGCAAGATCATGACCTTGATGCCTTCTGCACCCAGATTTGAAAACATGATCCCGCCCCTTCGATTTGACAAATCCCTCGACCCTATTGGCTTCAAAAAGTTGTTCTACGACTTTGCGAGGAGAGGAGACATCATTGAACGAGACAGATTGGAAGCCTTGCTGCAAAAAATGTACAAGATTTTTGCTATCCCAGCTGATCTCCAAAGGTTCTCCTTTTGAAGTTTGGTTCAGAAGACTGCTGATTGGATCAGATAGATAGGTATCTACTTGCTTTTTCACTGTACTTGTAATCTTTCTATCATCAATGAAAATCCACTACCTTTCTGATCATAAGATAACTTCTCATTATCTTCTGAACTATTACTTCTGTTCTTTACATTTTTTTTTGTTATCTGTTTTTCTGATTAACTGTTTTAGTTCCATCAAAAAGGGGGAAATTGTTGGGAAATTTTGTAGTTTTGATGGAAGTTCCAAAACAGGTTGTAATAGGACCAGTCATACCTGTTAGTTGACTGATGACTTAGAAATCAGGATAGGATGACCAACTGAGATGTATAGACAGCTGATGTAATAGTTAGATCACATATTGAGGGGCAACTCAATATGTATAGGTCAAGTCAAGAAGATCAGAAGATCAGACAAGTCAAGAAGATCAGAAGATCAGACAAGTCAAGAAGATCAGACAAGTCAGATAGTCAGATGATCAGGTGAGGACATGAAGCTGAAGAATCAGAAGACCTGAAGATCAGATGACTACCAGAAGAACAAGACCAAGAAGACCTCAGATAACCTACATCAGAAGACTCAATCAGGTAGGCTGATCAGTTTTAACTGATCAGGTCAGCTCAATCAGGTGACAACCAAAGGTTCACCAAAGTCATACGAGTTCATCAGACAAGAAGAATGTCAAACTAAGTTGGTAAATCAAACACTGAATAAGTGTACTTGATAACCAATGAGAGCAAGACACGTGTGTACAGAGCTGACAGTCCAGGATTCAGCGGATCACAGTCAAACGACTATAAAGGACAAACTTACATGCTTTCGGCCATGCCGCCTCTGTGCACGTCATATCCATCCTGCAAATCTACCTTAAATAGACCAAAATTCAAATTGCTCTCCAACGGCTAATTCGATTTTGTGCCTATATATATGGGATCAAATCTTCATAGTAAGGTTACGGAAATTATCATCAAGCTCAAGTTATCCACAATTTCCGCATGAAGAACACAAAATCAAGAATATTTTCTAAGTGTTCATCCCATAAGTTCTTAGCATAGAAATCTTATCCTTTAGCTTTAGGCTACCCAAATACTAGGATAGATTTCCAGTTGGAACACAACAAATCTTATACCCAAACCAAAAGTTAGGTTATGTTTGTTTAGCAAGATTTCAGACTAGGGTTTCTAGTTCTGATTTCTGGGATTGGTTGAGTGAGAACTCTTGAAATACATGTTGTACTGTGTTGGACTAACACATTAATCTAAGTCCAGTTGGTTAAGTTGGTGCCCCTGCTGATAGGGAAGAGTTGACGTAGGACAAGTTGTCCGAACCACTATAAAAATCTTGTGTGCCTTAATTTGCTTTACCTGCTTTACACTATCTGCACACACCTGTTTAACTATTGCATGCATATTTTAAGTCTGGATCAGATTTTCACCAAGCAACTGATCTAATCAGTTTGGCACTCTGTCATCTGATCCGATACAGATAACTTAGAATCTGATTTAGTAAACTGGTTTTTCACACGGGCTAAACTTATCTTACGCACATCAGTTAAGCTGATAGACACCGAACTAATCAGCTCTCAAGCGATCAGTAAGTTGGATATCAGTCCAAACTAATTCACACGCACTCTGATCAGGCAACTTGCTATTCACACCTGATCCCACGAAAAAGTTTCAGAAGTCTATTCACCCCTCCCCTCTATACTTCTGCCTCACTAAAACCCGTTCGGGACCTACACTACGGCAGCTCATTGCAACCCGATCAAGCATTTTATACAGCATGGATCGACACTTGGCTTCAAAAAAGTCTCGAAATCAGCGGACACTATTTGGACAGGAGTTATGTGGTCTATCTGGAATTTGAGGAACGACCGCACTTTCAATGGATCAACTCTCGACATTGAAAAGGTTTGGGAGGAAATAAGAGCACGTATCTGGTCTTGGCTTTCAGTAAAATTGGAAAAGGCGCGAACAATTCCGTTTGGTGTGTGGATACAAAATCCCAGAGCATACGTATAAGGGTTTGAACTTTAGAGCAGGGAGTTTTTTTTTTCATGATTCATACGCTGTTATGGCATGAGTTCTTTTCACATCTGTAATAGGAGTTTTCTGCAACCTGGACTATAACTTGTATTCTGGGTTGCAATTGGAGTTATTAATAAAATCTTCAATTGGAGTATCATTAAAAAAAAAATCAATTTTAACCTCATAAATATATTAACAAAATGTCTCATTCAATATATCTAATAGTGTAAGTGTCTCATTATCATTTTTCTTATTCCAAAAAATGTGAGACTCTGCCTAGATATTCTTCTTTTTTATTTAAATATATTTTGTTGTTCTTTTGTGATATTGGGTTGGAAGAGATTGTTGATAAATCTAAACCTAATGAGACACATTTGCGTGAAATAATTTTCCAGTGAGACGGAACATAATTTGGACATGACGTTTTAATACTTTGAAAGAGATAAGTGTTGATTTTTGTCCCGTCTCATATATAAGACTGTCTAATATAAATTTTTGTTTTTAAAAAAAATATCCCGACACAATTTTAATATTTTAAAAGTGAATGCTAAATAGTGAAAATTATTTTAGAAATTAGACGGACCTTAAAGAAAAGTGATATTGAACCCTCACTTCATTTTACAAAATATCCCCTCTGACCCGTTACTAATTCAGTAATAATATTTTTGAACTATTTATTTTTAATAAAAAATCGTAAGAGACAATTTCTTACATAAAATCGAGTAAAAATCAATATTAATTTTTTTTAAAATGTTAAAGCGTCAAGGAAGTGTTTTCAAATAATACTCAATAGTGTAGAAGTATTTTTTTTGGGAAGTTGGTGTGACCCAACTTCTCCCAAAAAAAAACACTTCTTGAATCAATTAAGAGATCCAAAGCACCCCCAAGTTCGTTAAATTTCGCGGCGAGACAATCACACATAAGTGTGAATCTCTTTTTTATACACCTTTAATTGTGTTTGTAAACACCCCTAAATCACCTGAGAGGAAAGGAATGAAACTAAATACAGAAGAGACATGCTTCCAAATTCTTTAAACCAAAAATATACTACACTTGTGATTTCCTAAACAATGAATTATATGAGTATATATTACTATATTAGCCTTCCAACAGAAAGCACCAATTCCAATTTCCTCAATTACGCCTCGAAGTAACCGCCGGAGCACTGATCTACAGCCATTACTCCACCGGCAACCGCCACCCGTCGCACAAGCTCTTACCAGTATGGCGTTAATTTCTCCCTTAGAACTTCTTCCCCTCTCTCTTCTCCCCAATTCCACCTCCACCGGACTCCAATTCCGAATCCCCATTCATCCCGGCCCGAAAAACTATACACTATCCACAATTCTCTTCGCATCCAATCGAATCTCGGGCCCGATTGGGCCCGTTTCAGTCTCCGCCTACTCTGCGGTAATCGCCAACGCTGTTCCTGTAACGATCTCTTATCTACTTCAACTCTATTTCATTTCATCTAGTTTTTGGCCAGAGCAATTAGTTTAAATTGATTAGTTTTGTGGCTTGTTGTACAGCCAAGGAATGGGGTGTATACTGTGGGTGATTTTATGACGAGCAGAGAAGATCTGCATGTTGTCAAGCCCACCACAACTGTGGATGAAGGTTTCAGAGTTAATATAGTTTAATTTTTGTCGGTGGTTTGTGTGACGCTTGTTAATCTGTGCTTATTTCTTTTTTCCTGTTTAAATTTTGATGGAACAGCTTTGCAAATGCTTGTAGAAAACAGAATAACTGGTTTTCCTGTGATTGATGATGATTGGAAATTGGTGAGTGTTTTTCTTTTCTCTCTCTCAATGTTTAGGGGCACAAGTACCTTATCACTTATCAGATCACCTGAACTTAATTAGTTTGATTAAATTTCTTGCATGATAGGATAAAGAGTAATACTTGGGTGCATTAGGTGCACATGGCAACTGGTGCACAACTAATACTATTCAGTGAAAACAGCTAACACTGACTAACTAATACCTTTTAGAAAAACAACTAATACTATTTGAAAATGTCCTTGAGTTGCACGGTGCAAATGGTGCTTATAAATATTTGCCTGGGATTAAATGATATCTTGTGAGTGCATTTCTGGGAGCATGTGAAATTATCTTCATGGAGAGATGGAAGATCTCAGCCACTTTTCTTATTTGAGACATAATATACATGACAGGAAACAGGTCAACACATTTAAAATCTAGAACCTAATTGTGTGTTATCAAGTACATTTCATTCTTTCCTTTCAAAAAAAAAAAAGTACATTTCATTCACCTAATGGTCTAAACTGTTGAAGTTCCGTACCCTTGCACCGGGGTGACTATCTACATAGAGGTACCGCTTTGTTGGTTGTCCTGTTTACAAAACTGAAAAGGAGGAAATATCGTGAAGCCATGAACACCTCTTTTATAGTTACTTTAATTACTTTTCACTTCATGCTTTCTGCATCCCTGGAACCATCAAGGATTTATTGAAATGTAAAAGTATGCTGATGTATATTTTTTATTAATGTAATGTGATTTCAAATTATTTATTGGGTTTGTGTGCTCTGCAGGTTGGTCTCGTGTCAGACTATGATTTATTAGCACTGGACTCCATCTCAGGTTTTGCCCTTTTCTTGTTCTCAAGTGATATATTTAATCTACAACTTTACATGATTGTTATTGTTGTCACCAAGAACTTTGTCTGGGATTGATCATATGTGATTTGTTGCGAAGATCATAGTTATTAAAGGCGCGCCCGAGGCGCGCCTAAGGCGCCAGTCGCTCGGGGCACTAGCCAGCTCGCCTGCCATAGGTCCAGGCGGTTAGGATTTTCTAGGCGCTCGCCTGGGAGCGCCTTTCGGCGTCTCGACTCGGGGCAAAAGGCGCGCCTAAGGCGTGCCTTGCGTACATCTAGGGTTTGAAATAAAAAAAAACGTTTTTTTACTTGTCAAATAACATCAGAATAATAAAAAATATTATCTCTTAAGCCTTAATATTTAAGTGAATCACATCTAGGGTTTCACTTTAAAAAAAAAAAAACTTCAAAAACGTCTTCCACTCTTGCTCCTTTTTCCTCCAGCTCACGCCCAAGGGCAAGGGCAAGGGTGTGGGTGTGAGAGGATCATCTTTTAGCGGCCTTAAAGATGAATAAGAAAATGAAGATGAAATTGAATTTAACTTAGAAGGTAAAGATGTGGAGGAAGAAGAATTTCGTGAGGACGATCCACGTTATGATGATGAGGAGGAGTTTGCTTTTGATGAATTCGTTGATGGAGATGATTAGTTTGCTATTTATGTCTTTAATTTCGTGATTAAGCTGGATATTTACTGTTTGTTATTAGCGTACTTCTATGGTTTGAAGTTTATGTCTTTACTCTTTATTTTGTGTGATTTATATGTTTTTAACCTTCAACTTGTTAGTTAATTATATGTTAGTATGATTAACTTAGGTTTACTTCCATGGTTAGGTTTACTAAGAAATTTTCAAGGTCTTATGTTGTTTTTCCAGGGATGCAAGGCGCGCACGCCTAAGGCTCCAGGCGCGCCTAAGGTGTCAGGCGCAGCTTTGCTCCTTGTGGCGCCTTGCGCCATTAATAACTATGGCGAAGATGAAGATGAGAAGGAGAAATCTTCCTGGGAATTAGATCGTCAATATTACATTTATTGCTACTGCACCACCTCCTCTCTTTTCTTCCACGTGTTTGTAGAGACAGCCAGCAAATGTGGGTTGAGCACATAAAATTTTAGACACCTAGTGTCTGCTTTTCATAATGACAAAGTCTTGTTTGCACCAGGTGCACCGTATAACACAAGTGCATTTTGAAACGGTATTAGTAGTTTTCACTGAACAGTATTAGTTGTTTTCACTGAAAAGTAGTACAACTGGTGTACAAGAGACGTACTCTTACATAATTGGGTGAGTGAAAACTATAACATTCGCTTTCCCAGACCAGAGACCAATACCATGTTATTGCTTGGTTATAATTTTTTTTCTCTTCTCCAATCATAGAATGCAATTATGTAGTGCGATTTTTGCTACAGATTTTGATGTATAAATGATGGAATGCATGATCATTTCAAAAACTGATCTTGGATCAAGTCATTAGTTCATTATTCATTGACGCATTTCTTCGCATCAAATATGATATTAGTTATGTGCATAAGCCATATAGACTATTGTGAGCTCATAACTCTTGAAAAATACTCCTTTCTTGCTATAGATTGAGACAAACGGATCCTTAACATGATAAATAAATGATCTAATGTCTCCATCAGGTACTGGAAGGACTGACACAGACATGTTTCCTGAAGTCGACAGAACTTGGAAAGTACGTCCGAGCTCTCCTTCTTTTACTGTTCATCTTTATCTTTTATTTGTGTATATCAGATAATGCTTGAAATGAAAACTAAGATTTAATAACATTATATAATTGTTTTTCCTATTTTGTCCTACCAATTTACAGAAATGTATCTCCCACTGAGTGCTAATCGAAGCACACTTAACTTTTTTTTTTTTTGGAAAATCCCTTGCAAAGTAAATGCTTTTAGTCAAAGTTAAAAGAATTAGAGGAGACTTGTGGAGCCTGTTTGATTTCACATACAAATGGTATCTTTTTCCAATTTGAGTGCAGAACTCATAAAGTTTTATCCATTTACAGTAGAAACGTGACTTAGTTTTGTTTACAGCACTCTTTTCCTATAACTAATATGGTTTCACTTGTTGTACCCCTATTAATTTATTTCAGATATTTACCATTTCACATATTTATGAAAATTCGTTTATGAAACAAAACAAAGTTATTTTCGTTTCTAAACTTATGTAGACTATATAGAAACATAACTAATGCTATTATTAAATTTTGAGGCAAAAAATAAAGTGACGACATTTTCAGCCCTGGAAATGCAGAAAATAAAAGTGGGAATGAAAATAGTGACGATTAGTGCCCCATATGAAAAAGGAATTGTTCCATTCCCACCCATTCATTGCCTTCTCCTACCTAAATTCACTCCCAAAACGGCTAATTCTGGGAACTCGCATTTTTTTTTTTTTTAGATTTTAGCAAGCCGTTGCAAAGTAAATGCTCATTGTCAAAGTTAAAAGAATCAGAGACTGTTTATTATTGTTTCCAAATATTATCTATCCAATATTCACAATTTTGAGCATATAAGATTTTCTCCATTTTCATTAGAAACACAACTTTCTTTCAGTTAGAGAACTCTTTCTCACACCTATTATTGTTTCACATCTTTTTTCATCCACCTATTAATGTAGATAAATATTTGTTAGAGAAAAGAGCCAGGAAGAAGGTTTTTATTGAATAAACCTGTCCCAAGAATTAGCATCTAGAGTAATCCCTTTCTGTCCTCCACCTCGCATCATATTATGGAAGTCTCTATTTATAAAGAGCACATGAGGTAGAAATACATATGTCAATTACTACCCATGAATCATGCTAAATTAGATCCAAAAGCTACAGCCACTCTAATTGCTAATTATGTTTGTAACCCTTTATTAATCTTATTCCTATAAATAATCCATTGAGTTTAAGCGTGTGATGTGCCTTCCTTATCAATATTCTACCATTTCACATTCTTTATTGCAAAAAACACCACAGAACAACCATTTTTCATTTGTAAACCTGTGTAGCCTATTCTGAATGTACAGATTCAGTTTTTAGACAAAATAATATGATGATATTTTTATTCCCAGAAATGCAGGAAAAGTTAAACTGAGAATGAACATAGTGATGATAGAAGCTGCACGTTGTGAGTATCTAATTATCAGATTGGATATTTTATACATGTTAATGTGGTACTGGTAGCAAGTCTATATATGGTCTTTACTGTTACATTGTTATGTAAATGATTCTTGTAGAATGCAAAATTGGATTGTATTTGATTGCATTTCTATGTGCGCCTGCATGTGCATGAAGTCACTTAGTGCTGGTGTAAAAAAATATACTTAGGGGGTGTTTGTTTAAGGATTGGAGTGAATTTCAAATCCAGTAGGTGGATTGATGAATAGTAGAAGGTGTTTATTTTTTTGGATTTATAGTGTAGGATTTTGAAAAAGTAGGATAGATAATTGATTGTTGTTTAGTTGGACATATAATAATAATTAAAAAGTAACACTTTGGTGAACTAGTTGCACCGTGCAACTGGTGCAAACCTAATACTGTTCAAATGAAAACAACTAATAATGTTCAGCAATAACAACTAATAATAACCAACTAATACCTTCAAGTAAAAAACTAGTACCATTTAAAATTGTACTTTATAGGATTTGAAATCTTATACCCAAATCCGGAGAAACAAATGGGGACTAGAAACAAATACCGCCTTTTTGTTTTGGAATGTGTGAGATTGAGTGGCTTTTATAGATATAGTCTCTGTCTCTCACATGCCTATATGCATGCAGTACTGATGACAGGAAATTTCTTTAGTTTTATCCCATAAAATTGTTGCATCCCTGATTCTGAATAACCTCGCAGACATTCAACGAAGTACAAAAGTTGCTTAGCAAAACAAATGGACAAGCAGTTGGTGATTTGATGACACCGGCACCAGTAGTGGTTCATGAATCTACCAATCTGGAGGACGCTGCAAGGTGGTTTCTTTCACTTAATTTCGTCGTATTCAATAAAATAGCAACTGATCGTTTTAAAAGTTTTTTGTCTGTTAATGATCAGATTACTGCTCGAGACAAAATACCGCCGCCTCCCTGTTGTGGATGGTGATGGTAAGCTGGTGAGGGCCTGCCACGTCATTACTTCATATACACGTTTTCTTCTTCTTTTTTTTTTGGCAAAATGCATCAAAATGTCCCTAAACTATCAACTTTTATTTTGCTATGTCCCTAAACTTTTTTGTTATGTTTTGAAAAGCTCTGTAACTGTCAAAATTTTATTTCATAAGCTCCCTCAAGATGAAAATTGACTGAATTGGTCGATTCGCCTTACTGGTCACATTAAAATATGTAGCCAGCTTTATTTAATTTAATTATATACAAAATTATTTTTCGCAAGCCAATTAGGTTCCCATTGCCTAAATAATTAGGGTTTAAATGACTTGCACAAAACACATTTGCATATTAATAAAATTAACGTCTATATTCTTTAAAGGGCTTTCTTAAACAAAACGTACTTTAGGGACCTATCATTAAAGTACCTATCAAAACAAAAGTCGATAGTTTAGGGATTCGTTGATGCATTATGTCTTTCTTTTTTTGCATGAAACTTCTTCCTTCTTTGGTATATGCTTAATATTTTGGTTTTAAAGGTTGGAATTATCACTAGAGGGAATGTTGTAAGAGCTGCTTTGCAAATCAAACGAAGCATTGAGACAGCTTGAGAGGTAACATCACCACCAACACGGTATGTAGATTGTACACCTATCCAATATGGTGAGATAGTTCTTCCACCATTTCAGGACCCAAAAAATACTAGTGATGTTTCTATTTTAAGTACTTACAAATACATGTAGAATGTTGTTAAACTATACATGTAAACTTTAAGTTGATAAATCACAAACTTAAAACTTCTGAGCTTGAATTTGATTATTCTATTCGCGCCATAAAAAGAAAGAGTAGTCATTAAAAAAAATAGATCTACTAATAGCTGTACCTAATCATTAATGACCCCCTGCATTGTTTAATAACAGGCCATTGATGATGATTTAGTATTGATGATGATTTAGTATTTTCTTATTATTATTATTATTGTTATTATTATTATTATTACAAAATTTATAAAATATACCTATCAAAGTGATTTTTTTTTATAATATAGGAATATGTTGTAATTGATAAAACATGAGAATATTGCGATTTTATACGTAACCAATCTTATTTTAAAATTTTATTATATAATAATTTTATTAAGAATTTATTTTTATTTTTTTAAAATATTTTACATGAAATGAACTAGAAGATAACATTTTGTTTTAAATGGAGATAAAAAAAATATTGAGTATTAGTTGTTCTTTCTTCATGAATGTTAATTTTTTTTATGTTTGGTGGTTGTGATTGTAATCAATTATCAACCCATGGGTTAATACTATTATATATCATGACATGGGTAAGTGTTGTATGTATCCAGGTGCGCACTGTGTGCTCATAGTGCATTTTAAAATCGTGCAACTTGTTATATTTAAAGATGTAACTTGTTTATACTGAAACGTGCAATTATTTTTCTATATTAATAATTGTACGGTTCAGTGTAAAAAAGTTGCACGGTTCTAAAATGCACTATGAGTACACGGTTCACTTAGATGCATATGATGTTCACTTTTATGACATATGCCTCATATCAAGTTTCACACTTTCCTTTTTCGTTTGTCCCACATAGGCTTGACAATAGATTCTAAAATGCACTATGAGTACACGGTTCACTTAGATGCATATGATGTTCACTCTTATGACATGCCTCATATCAAGTTTCACACTTTCCTTTTTCGTTTGTCACATAGGCTTGACAATGGGGCGGGGCGGGGCTGGGTGACAATTCTTCATCCCCGTCCCTGCGAAGTTCGGGGAAGGGGCGGGAATCCCCGCAAAGCATTCGGGGAAAAAACCACCCCCATTCCTCGCACCTTTTTTTTTTCCCCATAATTTCTTCATACTTCTGCAAATAAATTTGTCACATGTATAAATCAAATGTATGTTCCAAATTATTACAAATAAAAACATGCATAGTTCAATGATAATCATACTCCATGTAGTTCCAGAAATACACATACGTACAGTAGCCTAGTTTCTTCACAATCAAATAAATCACAGCATAAACAAAGAGAGAGAACATGAAGTTCATCATCATAAAAGTATATATTTGAATTTGAGATGCAAATTTAGGGTTTATAATTTTAAAAAAAAAAAAATATATATATATATATATATATATATATATATTTATTGATTTTTCTGATTCAAAATCAGATGCTTCTATAATTTCCGGTTCTGATCTTCAAGATGCTCAGGATCCGAATGAAGATTATCAAGATTTTTCTCTCCAAGAGAATTTTGATCTACTGAAGAATTCTCTTAAAGAGAGAATTAAAGAAAAGAAGTAATTATGAATTATTCTTATCCACATATCTTCTTTACATATATATATATATATATATATATATATATATATATAAGTAATAAAAAATTGGGGCCCCGCGGGGAACTGGGCGGGGAATACTATCCCCGTCCTCGCCCCCGGTCCCACCTTCAGGGGGAAACTTTTCATGAGGATTTCAAAAATACATTTCAGGCGATCCTCTGCTGAATGTGGGGATTCCGCATTTTTTAAGATGTAGTTTGTTATATTGAAATATGCATCTTGTTTACACTGAACCGTATAATTATTTTATATTAATAGTTGCACAATTCATTGTAAATAAGTTGCATATTTCAGCACAACAAGTTACATGTTTTAAAAATACGTTATCAGTGCACGGTGCACCTGAATGCATACAAGACTTGACCTTAGTTTTCACCGTCAGAAAAGAAAACTTTACTCATAACACTTACCCTCACAATATACACTTATTTACTCCATCGGTCCCAAATATATATGTTTATTTGATTGTTCACACATATTAAGAAATTGTATTTAAAAAGTAAATTAAATAAGCCAAATTTCTATTATACCCTTATTTATTGATTGTTATAGTTTCCAACATAATTAATGCATAAAGTTATATTAGTAAATTAATTATAAAAAGTTACTTTATGTTGAAACAAGTTTATATATTTGGGACATTCATAAAAGAAAAACAAGCATATATAATTGGGAACTGATGGAATACTTCCCGTGCCAATACTTTTTCTAACACAATTAAAACTAATTGACTCAAATATCTCTTATTTAATCACTTTATTAAAGCAAAAACAATTTTTTTTTTGGTTTTCATACCCAAATCAGTTTTCACTGATATTAAATGGATTTTTTTTTTTTACTTTATATGTTGAAACTTAAATTTTATTATAGCATGTATTAAATATTTTAATTTTTATTCAATAGTCCATTAGAATTAAGTTCATATTAATGGTAAACCGTTTAACCCACAGTTAAGTAGTCCGCGATAGATGTGGGAAAGGTATTAAAATTTCGGTATATCACATTTATCATACAAAAAAATATCGAATTTATCGAAAATTTTATTATATATACCAAAATTTTTGGTACAGTATGATACTGTATCGAAAAGTTTTGTTACGGTAATGGCATGAAAAATAAAAAAAAATTGGTATTTCGCTACATACCGGTATTTCGGTATCTTGTCGTTAAAACTTTTAAAAATTTGATATGAAACGGTTCGGCATGAAACAGTATATAAAATTTTCGGTATGAAATGGTATTTTACTAGAAATTTGGTATAGTACAGTATATCGAATTTTCGGTACGGTATACGATATGCAATTTTAATATATCGAAATTCGGTATACCGATTTACGATATACCGAAATTTTTAATAAAGTAACGGTATGATATTTTGAATACCTAAAATTTCGCTACCTTAATACGGTATAGTTTGATACTTTTGGTACGGTACGGTATGTCACTCTTAGCCCGTGATCCTATAAGACTTGTCTTAATGGATTAGGGTTAATCCATTAACATCCCTAAATAGGAAGGCCCGAGAAGCACTATGAACCGATATCTACATCATACGTACATGTAAATGAGCAATTTCTGTCCACCGACCGAACAATTTCATGATAATGACATTTAACGTTGTATTTAATTTCTTTATAATATGGAAAAATGCCAAAAATGTGAAAATAATTATCTCATTTTGATTGTTCTCAGCTGGAAATATTAAATATAAAATTGGAAATATCTAGGAATAGTAGTTACGGTTATTATAAGCAATAAATGTCCACAAGTAGTAGTACTATATTTGTCTGTTGATATATACTTGTTCTTAAATCCCTGTTTTGATGTATTGTCAGTTTAGACAAGTCGATGATCATTGCCAGCAAATATTACTACCTCCGTCACATTATTTAAGGTCTTTTGACTGTTCATAAGGATTTATGGAAATAGTGATAAAGTGATAAAGTGTTGGGGGTAGAAAGAGTTGTTTATTAATATTTTATGTGATAAAGTGATGGGTAGTTGGGGGTAGAAAGAGTTGTTTATTAGTATTTTATGTGATAAAATGAGAAAGTGTATTTCCATTTTAGGAAACAAACCTTAAAGATTGAGACAAAAAAAATGAAAAGAAAACCTTAAAGATTGAGACGGATGAAGTATATGGTACATAAATGTTCATTAATAAGGAAAATGAAAGTTTCAATATTCTTTCATTCCACTCACATACTAAAACCCCTCAAAACCCGACTAAGTTAGCTAAATTCGAAGGAGAATTGGTGATTAAACAATGGGAATATTTGATAATTTCCTTTTAAATTGTTTTTTTTATATATATGTTAAATTGTGATTTTAGATACTTTAATTAATTGGCTATATGTTTTAAAATAATTACATGGGTATACCTTTAAACAGGAATGACATAGAGCTCACTATTTATGTGACAATGTAAATGAATGGATTTTGATTAGTAAGTTTTGATCAAAAATTACTTAATTCGTTAGTATTTTTTAAATGTTCTTGGCATATACAAATTAAAATAACTTAAATTTAATTAAACGTACGAGCAAGCTTTTAAAGTCGAGTACTACAAAACTTGAGAGAGTTCGCTAAAGCAATTAACTTCAAAAGAATTCGAATTCTCTATAATGAACTGCACAGTACATTTATTGTATAGGATCCAAACTCATTTCAAGATAATTTCAATATTTTTCTTTCAATCAAGCACGAGCAACTCGAAAACTTTAAAACCTAGCCTTAACCCATGCAATCATGCTAAAGAAGCTATATATGCAACAATTAAGACTAAGGGGGTGTATTCAATTGGGATTCTATTGAATTTTTTTTGACTTTAAAAAGTACGTGGATTTAGAAAATCCATAGACTCCATACAGAGTTTGACTAACTTTTTTTTATTGATTTACATGGATTTCCATGGACTTGACAGGATTGTGAAATACACTTTTTTTATTTATTTACATAGATTTACATAGGTTCCGGCGCTGGAACTATTGATGCAAATGTATATTGAACACACTTTTATATAAAAAAATTATCCACATTGTGTAAAAAATAATACAAAAAATACATTATTTCCAAAAAAATACATTATAATTCATCATTATTGTTCTCATCTTCATTTTCATCAGTGTTTGCACCCATGAACATTAAGAACAACAAATAAATATATAAGATGAAAGAAAAAGGCTTCACCAATAATATATAATGTTAAAAGAAAATGAAAAGCAAACCTGATTTACATCTTGGATATGCATTCCAAGCTTCTTCTTGAATCACAAGAGCATCTGTTGGGGCAAATTTACTCAACCAACTAGGAGGTTTGCTGGAAAGAATAAAATGAAACAATCAAGACAACTATAAACCTATGAACAAAGTATCAATTTGCCTATATATTGAAATTAGAACGAATAGCACGATACCAGAAAAAACCGTTTCATCAAAGACAAAAACTCAAGTAATGAACACCAATAGTATAAACAACAAATCCCAGAAAATCAATTAAGCATTATATCAGAAAACTACCTTTGCAACCTATAATTCTTCAATGTGTATTGGTCCTTGCCAAATTCGTCGTCTTCGAAAGGTCTGTTCTCCAATACCTCCACCCCTTCTGCCCCTGTGGTGTTCTTTTGCTGCATTTTCATGACCATATACATCTGCGCTACTTGAAACTGCAAAAAATTGCAAAATAAAGAAAGAAACGCTCAATACCAATTATCATAATGTTACGTTTTTAAAAAATCTCTGATTGTTTGAAGAGATTTTGGAGAGGGAAATCTATTTATATTTTTGAAAAAGAATCAAAGAAAATCCAGAGTATTAAAATCCATAAACTATTGAATACCTAAAGATTTTTTAACTTTTTAAAATCCGTATTGAATACCCCAGGATTTTTAAAGACTTTTAAAAATTCGAATTGAATACCCCCAGACTTTAAAAGTCTAAAAAAATCCTACAGATTCTACAACCAATACACCCTCCTAAGTCTTGTATGCATCCAGGTGCATCGTGCACTCATAGTGCATTTTAAAAATATGTAACTTGTTATACTGAAATATGCAACTTGTTTACACTGAACCGTGTAACTATTAATATGAAAAAATAGTTGCACGATTCAATGTAAACAAATTGCATCTTTAAATATAATAAATTGCATGTTTTTAAAATGCAATATGAGTACACGATGCACCTGAATGCATATGAGATCCACTTAATAATTAAAGCTCGAGTTCGAGCACAAACTTGATTAAACTGAAGCGGCCGTTCTCTTTGGATTTTATTTTTTTCACTACACCTCCTTAAAAAACATTTTATCATTTCATATACTAATAATTATATCGTTAAAACACGAGTCAAATAATGAATGTGCAATCTAAAACAACTCGGAGGGAGTATAAAAAAATTTGCAACTTTTGAACCAAAATTCTAAGGGGGTATTTGCAAAAAATTATAAGTGATTATAATCACCTAGAATTGTGTACAGAAGCAATTTGGAGTGTTTTATTTCTCTTTTATTAGATTAAGTGCATGTTTAATTTCAACCCCTTTTAAAATAGTGGGAATCACTTTTTAAAGTGGATAAGACCCAATTTTTTTTAAAAAAAATAAGTGATTCTAGCGTTCAAATAGGGTTTGAAAACACCACCTAAATATGCTATCAAAAGTTATAAGTTCAGTAAAAGTTAAGGGGGTGCCTTCAGTAAGCTTATTAGTCTTTTTTAGATATTATTAACTTATTTTACAAATATTATCAACTTTTTTTAAAATTATTTTATACACACTATCAACTTCTATTATTAATCAATTTTTCATAATTATTAATTTTAATCACTTTCTTTTAAAAGCACACATTTTTGCAAACACCCCTTAAATTATTGTGCAAACTTTGAGTGTGATTTGACATGGAATTTCTTCCACTGTCTATGTCTGTGTCTTTTGGCAGGCCTAGCTGGATGTTCAATGCGGTGGTGCCCTTCTTCTGCACTTTGGAGATTACAAAAACATATACATAAACCATTCAAATTAATATCCAATCAAAATCATATCCCCAACTTTTTGTTGAGAATTTTTGTTATAGCAAACAAATTGAAATAGCCACTTGGTCTTGCACAAAATTGCTAGAGCTAGCATTAATGGTATTGGTAGGTCCATGCATGTTCCACAATTCTTCAATCCTCACATGCATATACTCTCACTGGGCCTGCCCTCTATTCTCATCCCTTAATTAAAAAACCTACATCTTTGCTAATCTAAACATAAATATGCTGGGTTAATATTAAATATTACTCCTATTATGTAATTTAGGTCGTGTCCAATTATGTGTCCAATATTAGGTAATTTAGGTCGTGTCCAATTATGTGTCCAATTGTAATTATGTATTTTGATAGTATTCTTTAAATTTTGGCCCCATTAAACCAAAATTATCACCAAAAGATCAAAAAAAAAAAGCTAAAAATATTGATTAGCAGCACCCTGAGAACTAGATTTACACTTTTATGTATAAATTCTATCAATGTTGTGCACATTAATTTTTATCACTATATGTATAAACACTATTATTATTTAAAAATAAAGTATATTTTAAACAATAATGTACTAATGTTTATGCAGAATAATGATAGAGTTAGAAGAAATAGAGTTCACACACAATTTTTTGTCAAAAAACATATAGGACTAATATTGAACAAAAAAAAAGGAACTAAATTTGGAAAAAAAAATGTACATGGAATAAGGATTAACAACAAAATGACCAAATTTGACAAGAAAAGAACCATATAATTAAAAAAATAAAAATAAAATATTAACTCTAAATATTGACATTTATTAATTAACTTCTTCCACATTATAAGTAGTAGCACCAAGAAAACTGTTCTATCCAAGAAAAAAGAGAATTACAAAACAGGAAAAAGAAATTACAGACTAAGATGGTCCTGACCATTGAGGTGCATGTTACCATCACACCCTCAAACTAAAAAAAAAAAAAAAAAACTAAAATATTTAATCATAAATTAAAATTTAAAAAAAAAAAAAAAAAAGATCTAAAATTCAACAAATTATCACAATTGTTTTGTTCACCAATACTCAACTGATCTTGGGTCTTCGGGCTCGGGCTTCTTATTAAGATCAATCTCGTCTTCCAACCAACACCTCCTCATCGACTCATCACGCGCCGCCGCCAAATTGTTGCTATACAGGGCGGCGTCCACCCTCGCACCCACCTCCGCCGCCTTCTGCCTTATCGACGCGGCGGAGAGGTCCTTCAGCCCCACAGCGGCGATTTCCTCCGGGAAGTTGAGCTTCGCGGTGGGGCCGCGGAGGTAGTAGACGGCGATGTCGTAGGCACGCGCCGCCGCGACGGGCGTGGCGTAGGAGCCGAGCCATATTCTTGAGCGCTTGTTGGGCTCCCGAATCTCCGCCACCCACTTCCCCCACTTCCGCATCCGTATCCCTTTGTACGGCTTCTCGCTCCGCCTCCGGACCACCCCTCTCGCCGCCCCGCCGCCCATCTTATACAAAATTCTCGGGATTTTAGATAATTAATTTTTTTTTTAATATGTAGGTATTTTTTAGGGTGGGGTTGTAGTAATGTAAACTAAGTTACAAAACGGACCGACACATTTTGTGTGTGTGTAGTGTGGATTTATAGAGGGGGGTGTTGCTGTTAATGAGGTTGAGAAATTATGTTATTGTTGTTCCGGTTTGGTGCAGGTTTGATTTTTATTTTTGTTTCTAATATTAAACGGTTGTGCGTATGGCATAACATCATCATTAGTGTACATCCATTTGTTTGGGTTATTTTGGGAGTGAGCCTCGTCTGCACTTAAGTGCACCGTTCATTCATAATATATTTTAATATCACGTAATTTTTATATTGAAAGATGCGTAATTTGTTTATATTGAGTCGTGTAATTGTCAATATGAAAAAAATAATTATATTGTTCCGTGTAAATAAATTGTATTTTTCAATATACAAGTTATATGGTACTAAAATGCATTATAAATGCACGATGCACCTGAATGAAAATGAGGGTCGCCCTATAACAAAACGTAAGTCTAATAATCAGGTTATAAGACAAAATCATGACACGAGATTCATAGGCTAATTAGCTTGAATCCCATGATTAAAAAAAAAAAGATAATAGCTTCAAAATACTTATGGGCTCGAGGATACTAGCCGTGTCTATGAGACTATGCGCATAATCACATATATATATATATATATATATATATATATATATATATATATATATAAAATTACAGCGACTCAAAATGTATTTAGTTATCCATCTTATATTCTTATTAGAGGCACATTTGCATTATAATATTTAAGACTAAACATAATTTGAACATATCACATGACATTTTAATATTTTAAAAAAAATAAATATTTATTTATACTAGTTTATACTCTATCTTTTTTTTTTATTTATTATAATAAAAATAAAATATTTGAACATACGATGTTCAGAATATTATAAAGAATTATAAATTGAGATGAACATATGAAAATATTTTTTACTGTTGTTACGTTTGCGTTTCAAGATAAGGATTTTTTTCATTTGATTTTTAGCAAAAAACTTTTGTGAACTTGTACTCATATGAATTTTTATTTTTTTTCAAATATCAATGTTGTACATGCGAAATGTTATTGATATGCATATAAAGTATCATCATTGTACATATAAAGTGTTATTTAAAAATAAATATTTTCATATACATAATATTGACTCGAAAAAAGATAATTCACGTGAATTTGGGTTTGCAGGAGACCTACTGTTGATTTTCTACATTAGCCTTACATTGATAGAACTTACGGACGAAAATAAATACAAAAGTGTAGGTCTCAAACGAGTATAGTGAGATTAAAGTTTAGAGGGAAGGGGTGAATAAACTTTTAAACTTTTTCGTGGACTTAGCGTGTAGGCAGCAGACTGGAATAGTTGCTTCAAATAAGGCTAAGTGAGTGTGATGTGAAATCTGCTTCGTCTAATATTCAATCTACTGAAGCTTATCAATTAGACACCTATCAAATTAGCTGATGTGCGAAAGCTTAACTCGTGTATGAAATTAAATCCTTTTAAAACAACTAAGCTTTGAACAAAGATCGGATGACTTGTTGCAGCTGACCTGATAAGCTATGTATGTGGTTTTAGTACATTGATAAAAATATGACAGTTTAATCAAAGCGGTAAATGAACACAAGTTTATAGTAGTTCGAAGAAACCCTCCTACGTCCATCCTTCCCCATTAGCGGGGGATCTTCCTTAACAGGAGTCTTAGTTTACAGTGTTCACTACTAGAAATTTGCTAATAGACAACGGATATTTTGAAATTCGTTGTCTATTAAGAGAAATACGTTGTCTATGTGAGTAACCGTTATCTATTAGCGAGAAATCTCTGTAATAGACAACGGATATAGGCCTACGTTGTCGTTTTGCGTTGTCTATTAGCGAGAATTCTCGATAATAGACAACGGCTATAAGCCTACGTTGTTGTTTTGCATTGTCTATTGCGAATGCACTCTAATAGACAACGGATATGGCGTACGTTGTCATTTTGCATTGCCTATTAGCATGAATACATGGTTTTAGACAACGGATATGGCGTATGTTGTCATTTTGCGTTGTCTATTAGCATGAATACATGGTTTTAGACAACGGATATAGCGTACGTTGTCATTTTGCGTTGTCTATTAACGAATGCACGATAATAGACAACAAAAATGGTGTACTTTGTAGTTTTGTGTTGTCTATTAGCATGAATGCACTGTTATAGACAACGGATTTTGTGCACTTTGTCGTTTTGCGTTGTCTAACATATCAATTATATATTTTTTATTTTAAAATAAAATTTAATATATTTAATTAATTCACTTAAAAAAATAGATACACATGTATGTTGTTTTTTCTCCGTGGTAGTGTATGTATATTATATGTCTAAGTCTTGTATGCAACAGGTGCACCGTGCACTCTATATATAGTGCATTTTAGAAACATACAACTTGTTGCACTAAAATGTACTACTTGTTGCACTGAAACATGCAATTTGTTTACAATGAAATGATCAACTATAAATATGAAAAATAAGTTGCATATTTCAGTGCAACAAATTGTATGTTTCTATAACACACTATAGAGTGCACAGTGCACAAGAGACACACTCATATTATATATACATATATTTTTTTAATTTTGATAATTTACCTTTAATTATAAATTTATTATTTAATTTTCTTTATAAACATAATTAATTAACACCCATGTATTCTTACCAGTAATCCAGTAATTGAAACTTAATTATCAATTATTACCTTAACAAATTAGAAGTGTATTTATTTGTAGAAAATTTACAAGAGACACACGTAACTCCCATTCTCATTTGCGGTTAAACCCTAGCTAATCCTCTCCCACAAATTGCTAAACTGATCACCGTGGTACGCAATTCTCAACAACCACTTGTTGCGCCGTCTCTCAATCGCACCACTTTTCCACAGGGGCTCGTTTCCCCTGTGTCACGGCGCCATCGCTCAATCGCTCTATTTCTCCACAGCCTTTAGTTTCCGTCCGTCGCTACCCCTGTGTCGCGTCGTGCTCAATCGCACCGTCTATCTCCTAGGTAATATTTGAAACATAATTATCTTTGTTGTTTCATACTTTAAAGGAAGGTTAAAGGACACAAGTTCGCCGAAGCTTCTTCAATTATCCTGTTCGCTGTTGAAGGTCGTATAATCTGTCTCGAGTTTTTCTCTGTTCTTGCTAATTTTTGTCTCACCATGTCACTCAGTTTGCGATCACAACTCTTTTGCGTCTTCAAACTTCTATTGAACATTAGGATGATAGTAAATTGTTGAATGCCCTAATTGTTGAGTGGCCCAATCTGTTGATTGCCTTATTTTTTATCAACTCTAATTGTTGAACTATTAACCCCAATTATTTTATGGAGTTGGGGGAAATAGGGACCATGATATTATAAGCCTGGTGCGTATTTGTGCAAATCTATTATTTGAGTGACCAATGGGTTTGAGTCAGTAGTTATATTATTTGTCTTCTTGATTTTAACTGAATTAATCTTATACATGTTTGAACTTCAAAATCCGTCATATTATTTGTACAATTAATCTAGTTATTTTTATGGTTGTTTGTTCTTTTCATTCTAAAGATGGGTTCCCTTTAGGTTATTATTCAAGATTTCAAATTAAAAATTGTAAATTCTATGATATCATAAGCTTTCTTTATCAGGAATGTTGGGATTAGAAGATGATTCTCAATACTTGTAGGTTAAGTGTCACAGTGAAACTATGTAAACATCTTTATCTTTTTTCAGGTTTGAATTATTTTTTCTAGATTATTTAAAATGGAGTTCATTGATGAACTCATATCTCTGTACAAAAATATGGTGTTATTGTGTCAAAACAAAAATATGAGATGAAATGATATTTAAATAAATGATCTCAAGTGATATTCCAGGCTATTTAGGTGAAATGATATTGCATGAATTTTTGTACGTAGTGAAGGATTTGGGACCTTCTATATTTCCAGGCTATTAAGATTCAATTAGGAAGTAATCATTGCAGAAATATATGTTTGTTGCGTATCAAATTCAAGGTACGTCTTCTTATTTAGATATTTTATACTCCCTCCATCCCAGAAAAATTTGCACACCCAAATAAGGAAATCTCTTATTAAACTTCATCCTCACAATATTCACATATTTACACCAAATGTTGTTATATTTGGGGCCCGCATATACACTCAATCCATTTAATTCATTTACTTTATACATATAAACTTACTACATTACCCCTCAATACTCCACCCATTACAATTTTATCTTAATATGCGTGCCATAAAGTTTGGGCAAATTTCTTTGGTACGGAGGGAGTAATACTTTTGCTTCTTAGATGTCCTGCTTTGAATATTGTTTCTTAACTAAATGAGATATATAATAACTCAGACACATTTGTGAGTATTGTTTCTTCACCCCTGTGTTGATATTGGGTTGTAATTATTTATTTTGTATTTAATCTCACTAAAATAGTTTAGCAATTTGCAACTTAATAATATTCTAAGTAGTTATATACTCTTATGAGTATGGGAACTGAGTTGTCAGCATGAGTATTTGAAGCTTAAAATATGAGTATGGGAACTGAGTTGTCAGCATAAGTATTTGAAGCTTAAAATATGGGTACGAGACGTTATTACAACATAAATATTTATGAGGATAGTTATTGGCTATTTAACATGCTTATTGTTGGGAGATGAATTTAATAAAAGATTATATGATTTTGATTAAGATCCCAAAACCTCTGAGTATGACATGTTCAGTAATGATCTTGATAAATGAGTCAGGATTCAGTTTTTAGAGTATTCAGGATGTTATCTGCAAAATGTATAGTAAGCAGATATAGTTTCAAAGATAAAAATGAAGTCTCAAGAAGACTCGATGAAATCGAGATCTTGAAAAGACTCGAGATGTAAACTGAGAACTGAAGACTCAGCATGAAGACTCAGTATATCAGTCAGTATAAATCTAAAGGCTCAGAAGACTCTGAAGACTCAGAAGATCCTGAAGACTCAGAAGACTCTGAAGACACAAGACTGAAGACTGAGAAACTGAAGATCAAGAATACTGAAAGCACAAGAATTCATCAAGACTCAAGAATGTCTTGAATGCTCAAGATGAACTCAATGTTCCGAGGCATCAATATATATATCCGAAGGATGCAATATCTTGAAAAAAACGATGCCTTAGAAAGTTAGATATTGCCAAGACATTCAAATGCGCATAAAAGGAACTAAGTCGGAAGTGTTGTTAAGGTTATATCAAACTCGAGTTTGTAACCAAAAGAGCCGTTGAAAGTGTCTACCTTTAATCGGAGACAAAAGTCAAAAAGAGGAAGACGACATCAGACTATATCGACAATCGACAAAGACAAGCCAAAAAAAAGATGTCGATGTACGAAAAGTTCCAGATCGCAAAAAGTGAAGACCGGCTACATGAAAGGCTATTGCCTAAAAACGTGTTAGGAGTGTCAAACTCTAAATATAGTCAAGTTTCTCACACACCATAAGAGGGAACTCACGGCTATCTCTCCAACGGATAGTTTTCAAGAGTAACCTTGGTGTATGCCTATAAATATTGGTGACCCTCTACATTGTAAGGTTTCGGAAATTTATACATAACTCAAGAGCTCAAACTTATTCTTGCAAAAGTTAAAGCACTTTCGAAATACCTTGAATTTCCCAAGTGCTTCTATATTGAAGAGAGCTCACTTTACTAAGCCTAGCTTGATAAGATTTATCCAAAAGCTTAGTCGGGATATCCTAACCCTTTGCATTGTGCTTCATTGTAAAGGATATCTCATCCTAGTTGAAACCAACCAAGAAACCCCAAACCCTTGAGAAGGTAGTTGGAGTGTGTTTGTTGGTGAGTAGAGTTGTAAAGAGTTAGTAAACTACGGAGTAGTCGTGTAAAACTAGAGAGAGAAGTTAGTAAGCTCTGAGGTAGTCCGAAAGCTTGTGTGTGATTGAGTAAGTAAACTACGGAGGTAGTCGAAAAACTCAAGGTCGGGTTGAGTAAGTAAACTACGTGGAGTAGTCGAAAAAACTCGTAATGAGTTGAGTAAGTAAACTACGAGGTAGTCGAAAAGCTCGAAGTTGATAGTGAATTTCTCTCAAGAGTCGGGGAGAGTGGATGTAGGAGCTTGAGTCTCGAACCACTATAATCTAGCTGTGTTCTTTATTGCTTTCCTTATTTGTGCTTAACTCGTTGCATTAACTTGATTTAAAAAGCATACTTTTCACCGATATTCGGTTGGAATCAATCCATTTGAAGTTGCATAAGTGAATCACACCTAATCACTATTTCATAAGGGGAAGGTTTTCAAAGAAAGCTTAAAACGAGTATAAACTAAGGGCCAACCATTCAAGACGATCGAGTAGCTAGAACAGATAGTTACCAAACCGAACTCTCTTACGAGGATTCATGAAGTTAGTTATCTGATCCAAGCAACTCAGGATCTCTGACACTCGAGGACTCGGTTGGGATTATCTCGAGGTATCTCGAAAGCGGCTTCGGATCACTGTCTCGATGAGACTTTGACTCGAGCGATCGTCTGTGCTTCTCGAACCTAACCTTCGTGATTATCGACCCAAGTGACCTCGATGAAGAAAAAAAGTTTTAAAAATCTTGAACACGCGTATTCCCCCCCATACACGTGTAAGACTCGTTTTTCACCGGACCTACAAGTGGTATCGAGCGGTGGTTCAACTTGACCACTGCTTGTGTTGACCAAAGTTTTATTTTCAAAAATACTTGTGGTCTATCTGAACTGATCTTATTTTTGAAAAAAAATTTTTTTTCAAAAGATCAGAAAAATGTCTTCTAAAAAATTTCCCATGTTCTCAAGAGAACTATGATCTATGGAGACTGAGAATGCAGGCTCATCTTTGTATTCCAAACATGAGCGTATGTGGAGAGTGGTTTCTCAAGGACCATTCAAATTTCTTGTGGTGAATCCTGAATTACGAAAGATGAGAGAATTGATCCTAGAGAAGAATTTCCTAAGTCTGATGACCAACTAACTCCTGAGGAGAGAAAGTTAGTCAATCTAGACTACATTGCAAAAGACACACTATACAGTACAGTTGATAATGGTGTGATGGAATGATCTCTCACTGTAATACTGCTAAAGAGATATGGGATACACTAATTGTTATGTGCCAAGGCACGATCATCATATAAAGAAAACAAACTTTCAGTAAGCAATTGGAAAGTTTGACAGTTTTGAAATGGATGATGGTGAATCAATAGACAAATTGGAAGTCAGATTCACTAGCATCATGAATGATCTAAATGCACTTGGAAAGAAATATCCACAAAGAGAAGTGGCATTGAAAATTCTTAGAGGTCTTTCTAAGAAATGGGATATTCATGCAGTGGTGATTGAAAACACCAAGAACATTAGTTCAATGCCATACCAACAAGTCTTCTCTCGAAATAAAAGCCTATGAATTTGTAATTGATTAGAAATCCAAAAAGGTCGACAAAGAAAGATGATTCTTCATCAAGTAAGAATGTGGCTTTAAAAGCCAAAGATAAAACCTGTAAAACTAAAGAGTCTGAGAACCCCCATGCCAAACATCAGGATGAGCTTGAGGAAAAGCTAGCACTGATGGCAAGGAGGTTTGACAGACTTAATAATAGATTTGGAAAATACAAAAACTTTTACAGAACTACAAAGTACCGGAAAGAAACCCGAGGACGATCATCAACCGAGAAGAAGAAGAACTCGAAAAGTCGAAGGATCTTCATCCGCAAAGAAGGACTCCAAGTCCAAAGAAGAAAATGATCGGGATGATGATGCCAACAGATGCTATAATTGCGGAAAGAAAGGTCACTTCGATTATGATTGTCCGAGTTGAGTGCTAAGGAGAGAAGAGAAAGACAAGCTAAAAGAGACCGTAAGTTCTCAAAGGCCATGGTTCTTTGAAGAAGAACACTGAGGAGGAATCTAGCTCTTCAGATGAGATATTCTCAGACAGTGAAAGTGATGACATCTGTCTGATGGCCATTGAGGAGGTAAACTCTTCTGTCTCTGTTGTTGCTCCTACACTAGCACAAGAGTTTTCAAGTTCCACTGAAAACAATCATTTTGACCTGATGGATTCTTTTGAGAATCTGATGAAGGACTATGCTGTTTTGCAAGGACTGCTAAATAAAACTCAAGAGCAGAATAAGGAACTGAATGCTGAAAATCTAAAATGGAAAGACTCTAGCAAAACTGAAATCACTTCTCAATTTATGGGAGCTACTGATGAACTGGATGTTCTGAAAGTACAACTCTCAGAGAAAGAGAAGTTGATAGAGACCCTAACTGAAAAGCTAGAGAAATCCACTGAAGAAATTCAGCTAATCAGAACTAAGTTCAATGACCTCTCGAGAAGCATGAAACTCTCTGAGAATCGTGAGGATAGTCTTGCATGTAAGAAGTTAACTCTATTGAATAATGCATCTAAAGTAATAGATGAAATTCAGAGTTACCAGAGATCTGCCACTATAAAATCTGGATTGGGATACATTCCAGGGGGAACCTCACAAGGTCATCTGAATGCTGCATCAAGTAGCAAGAAGACAATCTTTGTTAAATCAGTGGCACCTACACTTCAAACAAGTAATGCCCAAAGTTGTAGACAAGGAAAAGGACCTATGGTTTCAAAGAAAAATCAATGATCAGGTTAGAAAGCCCAAACCTCAGGTGAAGGCTAGAAAACCTGAGCAGTCAGTTGGAAAATTTCAAGCAAGTACTTCAAAGCCTCAGGCTAAGAATGCAAACTTGAAAGGATCTACACTGAACCATAAGAGGAATCTTCAGAGGAGAAACACTCAGCAGAGATATTCTCAACTGAAGAGACCAAGTCCTCAAGATAATTGAAAGACCCATATTTCAAAGACAGTAAACCTAAACCCCACTTGCCTAAGGGTAAAGGTTACCTGAACCCAAGTCAACAAAGATTCAGACCAGCTGCACAGAAGCCAAAGCAATGGAACAAAAGGCCTAAACCAAAGAAGAATTCAAAAGCCCATGTTCATGCTAAAGCTAGCACACATACACAGAAAGCTGCTAAGGCACCTAGAGTAGAAGATGTGTATGTTGATGTCTATGGAAGACAAATTAGCCACTCTAAAGTGATTAGAGTTGTCAGACAGATTTGGATTCCGAAAGGTACAGCTAACCTCGTAGGACCCTACACAAAATGGGTACCTAAGAATTGATCTGTTTTTCAGGAGGTAAACAAGGGCACTGAACTGACTAAAGATAACATGGCACTGATGAGCAGAGATGAAAAAGCTCCTGATATATGGTATCTTGACAGTGGATGTTCAAGACATATGACAGATACAAGAAGATACTCAAAGATGACTATGTTGAACAAAGAGGCCCCAGATCACTTTTTGGAGATAACTCCAAGGGACGGTCAAGGATATGGAACTTTGGAAATCGACTTCGATTCATATCCATGGTGTTTCATATGTATCTGGATTGAAGCATAACTTGCTTTCAATTAGTCAATTCTGTGATAAAGGTTTTAATGTTGAGTTCTCCAAGAACTTATGTTTTGTGAAAGATGATACATCACAGAAAGTACTACTGACTGGTACAAGAAAAGGGAATGTGTATCTTGCTGATTGGAGTTCAACTCCTAAAGATACATGTTTAGTTGCTAAAAGTTCCACAGATACCCGATTGGTTATGGCATAAAAGAATGAATCACCTAAATTTCAAAACCCCGAACAAGCTTGCAAGATTAGCTCTTGTGAGAGGGTTACCTAACGAAGTGTTCAGTAAGGAACATATTTGTGATGCATGCGGAAAAGGCAAAACAGATAAGAGCATCATTTAAAAGTAAAGTTGAGGTTTCTACTGAAAGAATACTTCAGTTACTACATATGGATCTTTTTGGTCCTATAACACCTGTGAGCACTAATGGCAGGAAATATACATTGGTAGTAGTTGATGACTACTCGAGATATACTTGGGTCGTATTCTTACTCAGTAAGAAAGAGACTCAGATAAAGCTGCCAGAATTACTAAAAAGGCTCAGTATTGAGAAAAATCTGAGTGTGGTCAAAATCAGATCTGACAAAAGAACTCAATTTATAAATCATATTATATCGATTATTGTCACAAAGAAATGGAATTTCTCATGAAACATCACCGCAAGGACCCTCAACAAAATGGTGTTCTTTGAAAAGAAGGAACAGGACTCTACGAAGAAGTTCGCAAGGACAATGATAAATTTGAAGGTGATATTCCTAAAAGATTTTGAAATTTGAAGTCAAACACCGCATGCTTTACTCACGAGAATAGATCCATGTTGACCAAGAGTCAAGGCAAAACACCTTATGAGCTTTGGAATGAAAAGGAAGCCTCTTGTTTCTTTCTTTTTCGTGTGTTTGGTTGCAAGTGTTTCATACACAATAATGGTAAAGATCGGTTGAAAACTTTTGATAGTAAAAGGCGATGAAGGAATATTCTTAGGATATTCTCAAGTCGATAAAAAGCTTTCGAGTTTACAATTGTAGGACTCTTATTGTGGAGGAAACACCTCTGTTGTTTTTGATGAAACTATTTGTGTTCGAAAGAAACAGAACATGATCTTGATGAACTGACTAAGAGGATCACCAGATTAAGCTGAAACAAAAAGATAAATCATCCAATTGAACCCGAAAAGAAAGAAGTCATCACTATCTATGATTGGGTGACTCGGACTCGAATAAAGAAGTTCGGGATGGAAATCGATGGTGAGACTCGGAAAACCAACACTCCAAAGGTAACCAATCTGAGCAGACCTGAGTTCGGACTTCGGTATGTGATGCCAATGAAGATGTGGTCACAAATGAGGCAAATTCTGAATCTATCAACCAAAGGGGAACAAATGTCTCGACAATGTTCTCGGCTAAATTTCCCACGAGGAAGATGATTCACTTTTTCCTTTTCTCGTTGTTCCTCGAGTTTGTTTGATTTAATCGAACCTAACATTTTAAATGTTGAGGATACTATTGAAAGGGGAACATCAAGAAGGAAATGGTTAGATAGTCATCCTACAAGTCGATTGTGGGTGATCTAACCTGAAGGAGTTAAGACAAGAAGGTTCCATGGTGAGAGTGCACTATTCTCACACTTCCTATCGGAGAAAGAACTCTTTGAGATTAATGAAGCTCTACAAGATTCTTATTGGATTATTCTTGCTATGCAAGATGAAATTTGAATCAATTCTCACGGAATGAAGTATGGGAGTTGGTAGATAGACACGAAAGGCACAATGTCATTGGAACCAAGTGGGTTTTCAAGAATAAAAGAGATGAAAACAACAACATTGTAAGAAACAAGGCAAAAATTTGGTTGCACAAGGTTATTCCCAAGAAGAAGGCTTGGATTATGATGAAACCTTTGCTTTTTGTTGCAAAGACTAGAAGCCATCGATTGTTTCTTGCATATCTTTGCCCACATGAAGTTCACAATCTATCAAATGGATGTGAAAAGTGCATTTCGAATCGGTGTGCTTAAAGAAGAGGTTTATGTGGAACAACCTCCTGGTTTCAAAAAAGAATGACCAAGTTTACAGGGCTCAAAAAAAGCCTTGTATGGTCTCAAGCAAGCACCCGAGCATGGTATGATACTCTTTCTCGGTTTCTTCTTGACCATGGTTTTGTCAAAGGAATCTGTTGATAGAACTCGCTCGGGATAGAGGATGGGGAAGATATCTTCTTTGGTTCGGATATATGTTGATGACATCATTTTTGGATCTCCAAACCATCACCGTGTGAAAAGTTTTCAACACCGATGAAAGGCAAGTTTGAGATGTCAATGATGGGAGAGATGAATTTCTTTCTAGGTCTTCAAGTGAAACAATCAAAGGAATGAATATTCATCAACCGTGCAAAAGTACACCGTAGATCCGATTGCCAAATATGGTGTATGAATCGCAAACTCGATTAGGATTCCTATGAATACTAACTACAAGATGGATCCCGATTCGGAAGGCAAATCGATGAATCATACCGATTATAGAGGAATCATTGGATCATTGCTCTATCTCATGACAAGTAGGCGGATATAACATTTGTTGTTGGGATATGTGCAAGATACCAAGCTAATCCTAAGACTAGTCACATGGAGGTCGCCAAAAAGATACCGATATCTTAAGGGCACGATGAATAGAGGATTATGGTATCCAAATGATGATAACCTTGAATTAACTGGTTACTCAGATGCTGACTATGGAGGTTGTAGAATTGACAGAAAGTCCACAACAGGAACTTGTCAATTTCTAGGAAGCAAACTGATATCTTGGTTTTCAAAGAAACGAACCTCAGTAGCAACCAAGATTACTCGGTTTAATACATGGTCGCGAGAAGTCAAGTTGTGCTTTCGATTCTTTGGCTCAGACAACAATTAAGGGATTATAAAGTTGTGGCCAATGAAGTACCAATATTTTGTGACAATAATAGTGCCATTGCTATTTCACAAAATCTGGTATTGCACACCAGATGCAAGCATGTGGATATCAGACATCACTTCATCAGAGATCATGTCGAGAAAAAGGACATAAGGATGGAGAAAATTCATACTGATAGGCAAAGAGCTGATATCTTGACTAAACCTTTGGGTTGAATCAAGATTTCGTGAACTTTCGATTGAATTAGGGATGTTAGAACCAGTGTATAGAGTAAATCAAAAATTGACGATTTTTCGGATGCATGAAGCTTTCTCGAAACTCTCTTGAGAAACTCGGGATAAAATGGAAACACCGAATCGAGTCTCGAAACTCAGATCTTCAAGGTCAAGACTAATCGAAGCATCTTTGAACCCTTTCAATACTCAGTATTATCCTGACATTTTATCAAGGTCAGTACTCAGTAAGACTGATAGAGGGAAATTAGTCTAAAGAGGTAATGACTCATGTGATCCATTTATTGCTTAAGTAAAACTTCGAGAATCATTCGCAATAAATACAAAACACACGAGGAATGTTTTTTAAGCGATCGTTTTAAATTCGAAGAAGGACAACAAATCATTTAATGCTCGCCACATTATTGACCAAAAGAGGATATTTTGGCGGCTTACTTTTTCGAGATCGCTTGGTTCATATACCCGATTAATGGAGATTAATCTCAACCGTTGCTTTTCACCTAACCAAAGCACGATTCTCCACGATCTTGAAGCTATTTATACCTCTTTAAGTCATTCAAGCCAAAATTTTATCAAACCCTTCGTTCTCAAATACTCTGTAACTAAAATCCCCTTTGCCCAGAAATCGCAAAACCCTAAAGCTTCACATTCTTCAATCACATTCTAAAATGGCCCCAACCGTATTCGAGAGATTAGCCATAACCAATAAGCCATGGTACGAGTTCACTGTGTCTCTTGAAAGCACAACCAACTCAAAGCCAGAAGAGGAGGCTCTGCATATGATCCGATCAAAACTCACTCATCTAGTCGCAGTTTACCGCATCAGAGTTCGTTCAAAAGAGGTAATCGAATTCATCTCGCAATTTGAAAATAGATGAAGAAGATTGTATGCACTCTTCGATTCACAGATCTCATCTAGGGCACTCATCAAAATACGCCGATTTTGAGAGAGAGATGTACATTGTTCCTAAAAATCTGAATGATGTGTTTGAGCTATGTGATAGATGGAGAGGATCTGCGATGTATATGTCGGGGTAAAGAAGCGGGAGTACCTAGATAGGATTGCCGAGAATCCTGTGAAGTTTGAGGCAACTTTGAATAAGAAGCACCTAAAGCCACAATATCGTGTCTTTGATGGATATTGTGAGCAAGAAGAGCGTCATGAGTCTTCATGAGGGAGTTTTGAGCGATTAGTACCCAAGCTCGGATTGATGGCGGCGATCGAGGCATCTCCCACCACCGACTTCAACCGGGCTGAAATTCTTAGTCCAGATGGTGTCGAACAAGCCAAGATCATAAAAAGGGTCAATGGGGAAATCACGATGAAAGGCAAGATCCACCATGCCACCAAAATTGCCTATATTTTGGAGACGTCAAGAGAGAGGAGAGGATATCTTCGCCAATTCAACCCCATTCCCTAAATCCAAAATTCTCTTCAAGCCCATTTGATGTGAAGAAGCGGTGCCATTCGAGGGAAAAGAGAAAAGAAAGTAGAATCACCTTCCTGCACCGCCGAGAAAGAAACCCAACAAACCCGGGGGAAGGTTACATTGGAGGCAAAAATGGAGCAAGGAGCAAAAATAATGAAGCCGAAGAACCTCGCTCCAAAGCGCAGAAGATTGGTGGTTCTCACCGACGATGGAAGCAAAGGATTCGGCGGAGAGACAACCCGAGGGCCAAATCGCTCAAAGTTCACCATTACAAGTCTTGGCTCGAGTTATCTCAATGACACAGATCGATCGAGGGAGCGTGTCTTCTCCGAGGTGCTCGAGACATCACTTTCGATTCGGATAAAATTTCTCGAAATTTTTAAAGAGCTCGGACCTCGAGATGCCTACCTCGGATGTGCGGCAGCTCGGATCAAGAGCCAAATTTCGAGTCGATCCGAAGATGTGCGGCTCGGATCGACGAGCCAACTCGATTCATATCGAGGAAATGCCACCAGCCCTCGTAACCCACTCGGGATGCAAACCGAGGACTGAATGCACAAGCTTCGATATCTACCGCTCGGAGCAAAATGTACTCGATGAGCTCCCGAGTGACTTATCGCTTGATCCCTTAGCGGTAAGCTTCTCTTTGAACCGTAGAGCCCGAGATGGAAGAAGGGCGAGGTCAAGAAGGCGAATGGAGGAGCAAGGGAACGGTTCATCTCGACCGATACCGAGCTCAAATTTCATATACCCTGATCTGCAAGATATATTCTTCAGATTAAGGACGACAGTGTATATCCTCAATCAGACTCTTCCCGAGATGCTTGATATTGCTGCATTCAGAGGGGAAGACTGGTGGAATGAGGAGACAAATTTTCCGACCGACTTCTCGGGGTTCGTAAGACAAAGCTCAGATGAAAAAATTCCGATTTTGATGAGCTAGTTCAGAGGAAGCTCACGAAAAGAAAAGCAATCGAGGTTGGTGCCCGAAAGCGGAGACAAATCCAAAGATGGAGATGGGGACCAACAGGAGATGCCGAGGATCGGGCCTCAAAATGAAAAAGAGACTTCAGTAGCTGATCAACCTCAGACTGAAGCTAGCACTCTTCAGGTACCTTTTGGCACTATTAATAATTATGCCAGAGTTACTGAAAGTACTATCTTTAATTCTGAAATGTCTGATAATCAGACTGAGGCTCAATTGGAGACCGGAGCTCAGGATGAAGCTGGAGCTCAGGATGATCAAACAAAGACATGAAAAGTGCGTAAGGTCACCGAGATTGATCTCACTCCCGCCATGGAGAAACTTGAGAAGATTGAGCCAATGTCGATCAAACTTACTCGGATGGAAGCAACGCTGGGCCAATCAAGCTCGGATAATGGAAGGACTTAGCCATTCTTCGAATCGTGCGTATACAAAACACTCGACCACTCGGATGACCTCCATGGAAGAAAAAATCAATGTAAAGTGGAGGAGTCAACACAAGAGTTAAGTCTTTGAAATGAAACAAAAAGCACCGTGAGTCGATCAATTTCTAGAGGTGAAACCGACAGAGAAAAATGAGGTGCCGATCAAATCTGGCTTGTTGAGGAAATGAGCTCGATGGTTCATGACCAAGATGACAGAGATGCTTAAAGATGCACTCTCCGGGCGGTTTGCCCACATATCTGAAGAACTGCTCAGGGCTAAGAACCACATTAGGAGAATGGAAGATGAGCAAGATCAGCTAGCGGAGAGAGATCCGGTGTAAGCAAAGAACAAGATCACATGGACACAAATTCTCTCCGGACTTCTTCCAAACTACGGTGCAAGAAGGGGAAAGGGAAGGTCGCAGACCTCGGGAAGTTCATGGCACGTACTTTGGAAAAAGAAGGCTCGAAAGATGTTGAAATGTACAATCTAGCCCAAGCCTTTAAAAGAAGCTCTGAGACTACCGAGAAGTTGAAATTTGCTCAAGTAGAGAAGCCTCGTTTACATTCGAAGTTTCCGAGCAAACCAAGCTTGAGGTTGCAAGAGAGAAACCGAAAAGAAATAAGGTTGGAACAAGCCGGTTTGCCGAATCGCTTATGAAGAGGAAAGCCTTGGGCGTTGTTCAACTCAGAAGCAAGCGTCGCGAAGGCTTCTAAGCCAATCCAGAAAAATTGATTCGAAGATGAAGAAGAATCGAGTCTCAACCTCGGAAGAAAGTCTTCAACTCCAGAGGCTCGATGACACTCCAAAAGAAACAAGCTAAGAAAAGCTACCGCTTCGGTCTCGTGAACTTCGTGATCGAAAAGAAGATGAGCGAAGAGCGAAGCGAATGAGTGACTTCGTAAAGTTTGCAAGCAAGAGGAAGGAACATCGAAAGCTACTGGAAGGGCCCCATGTTGATAAATGGATGCCCATTAAACTCAACGACATGTGGGAAGAAGTGAAGAGAACCTTCTGGTTCAATTATGATGTTCTCAGGGAATGGAGAGGGGAAGGCTCAGACCAGAACGAAACTTTCATTGAACATCTTCTCACCTTTTATCCAAAGTATCTACAAAGCTGGATTAACCTTGCGGATGAAGGTGGAGTACAAATAGTAGCCCCCTGTCCATATTCCTATCCTCCTCCGAGACTTGGTAATGGCTTGGTAAATGAAAAGGCCATTACGCAAGAAATTGCTTTCGACTGTTGGGTCGGTTGGGCCCTAATCGAAAATGCAAATCCGGATATCATCGAGAGAAAGAAATGAGTCAAGAAGAGATTCTTCAATGTTTGATCTGGAAGTGCCCACTGATGAAATCAAAAATGAAGCAAAACAGAAAGCGGAAGACTGAAGAGCCGAATCTGAAGACTAAAGACTGAAGACTCAGAAGATTTTGTAGTCTTTAAATTTTTGTCTTTTTGATTTTGTTTGATAAATTCATTGTAATCTGTAATGGTACACTTATCATCAATGAAGATTTATCATTATGCTCAAAAGATAATATCTCATTATCTTATTTTTCATGTCTTTATATTTGATATGCCTGATTACTGTTGTTTGGTGATGAAATTGTTGAGAGATTCATTGCTGAAGCAATTGTTGAGAGACATAACCAATCTTGTAATAGGATAAATCAAAAACCGAGTATAGGTTATATGTCTGTAACAAGATAGGTTTTGGCATCATCAAAAAGGGGGAAATTGTTGGGAGATGAATTTAATAAAAGATTATATGATTTTGATTAAGATCCCAAAACCCCGAGTATGACATGTTCAAGAATGATCTTGATAAATGAGTCCAGGATTCAGTTTTTAGAGTATTCGGATGTTTATCCGCAAAATGTATAGTAAGCGATATAGTTTCAAAGATAAAATCAAGTCTCAAGATTCAATATGAAATCGAGATACTGAAAGACTCAGTATGGAAACTGAGAACTGAAGACTCAGCATGAAGACTCGAAGATATCGGTCAAGATAAATCTAAAGGCTCGAAGACTCAAGACTCGAAGATCCTCAAGACTCGTAAGACTCAAGACACAAGATCAAGACCGAGAAATCAAGATCAAGAATATCGAAAGCACAAGAATTCATCAAAAACTTCGAGAATGTCTTCAATGCTCAAGATGAACCTCAATGTTCCGAGGCAATAATATATCTATCTCAAGGATGCAATATCGAGAAAAAAAGCGCGATGCCTTAGAAAGTTAGATATTGCCAAGACATTCAAATGCGCATAAAAGGAACTAAGTCAAGTGTTGTTAAGGTTATATCAAACTCGAGTTTGTAACCAAAAAAGAGCCGCTGAAAGTGTCTACCTTTAACCGGAGACAAAAGTCAAAAAGAGGAAGACGACATGATCATCTTGATACCGACAATCGACAAAGGATGTCAAAAAGATGTCGATGTACGAAAGTTCCGCATCGCAAAAAGTGAAGACCGGCTACATGAAAGGCTATTGCCTAAAACGTGTTAGGGAGTGTCAAACTCTAAATATAGCCGCTTTCACACACCAAAGAGGGAACTCACGGTTATCTCTCCAACGGATAGTTTTCAAGAGTAACCTTGGTGTATGCCTATAAATACCGGGTGACCCTCTACATTGTAAGGTTACGGAAATTTTTACGCAACTCAAGAGCTCAAACTTATTCTTGCAAAAGTTAAAGCACTCAAATACCTTGAATTTCCCAAGTGCTTCTATATTGAAGAGAGCTCACTTTACTAAGCCTAGCTTGATAAGATCTATCCAAAGCTTAGCCGGGATATCCTAACCCTTTGCATTGTGCTTCATTGTAAAGGATATCTCATCCTAGTTGAAAACCAACCAAGAAACCCCAAACCCTTGAGAAGGTAGTTGGAGTGTGTTTGTTGGTGAGTAGAGTTGTAAAGAGTTAGTAAACTACGCGGAGTAGTCGAAAAACTCTAGAGGAGAAGTTAGTAAGCTGCTGTGGGTAGTCCGAAAGCTTGTGTGTGATTGAGTAAGTAAACTACGGAGGTAGTCGAAAAACTCAAGGTCGGGTTGAGTAAGTAAACTACGTGGAGTAGTCGTAAAACTCGTACGAAAGTTGAGTAAGTAAACTACGAGGTAGTCGAAAAGCTCGAAGTTGATAGTGAATTTCTCTCAAGAGTCGGGAGAGTGGATGTAGGAGCTTGAGTCTCTCGAACCACTATAATCGGCTTTGTGTTCTTTATTGCTTTCCTTATTTGTGCTTAATCTGCTTGCATTAACTTGATTTACGAAAGCATACTTTTCATCGATATTCGATTGGAATCAATCCACCGAAGTTGCATAAGTGAATCACAAACCAATCACTATTTCATAAGGGGAAGGTTTTTTTTTTAAAAGCTTAAAACGAGTATAAACTAAGGGCCAACCATTCAAGACGATCGAAAGTAGCTAGAACAGATAGTTACCAAACCGAACTCTCTTCCGAGGATTCAATAAGTTAGTTATCGATCCAAGCAACTCAGATCTCTCGACACTCGTGACTCGGGGCTTGGGATTATCTCGAGGTATCTCGAAAAGCGCCAGATCACTGCCTCAAGAGACTTTGACTCAGAGCGATCTGTGCTTCTCAGAACCTAACCTTCAGGATTATCTGACCCAAGCTGACCTCAATAAGAAAAAGTTTTAAAATACTGAACACGTGTATTCCCCCCCCATACACGTGTAAGACTCGTTTTCACCGGGACCTACACTTATAATTCTCATTTGTTATGTTATGTTGTTCTCTCTTTCTAAATTGCTCGGATTTCAATTACTATTTCTACTTTTAGGATCACTTATTAGCATCTATTTGTGACCCATCTCACACTTGGATTTTCTTTATGAACTGATTGTCAGTATTTCAATAGAGTTAATCTTGAGAGTTTCTATCTTGCATAACAGTTAAATCAACTCGACTTTTACGTTATATGTTATATTAGTTTTGATTGATTTCACTGCTCTTTAAAGTGAAATTTATATATATTCATATTTTGACATCGGTATTTTGTTCTAATTATATTTTATAAATGAATATATGAAGAAGTTAGCACATTTGTCTCTTGACTACTCTTCAGATTGTATGATTGTTGCTTTCTTCTTTTGTAGGAATTGTTTGGCTTAAAAAATGGATGATGAAAGGGTTGTTGGCATTAGTAGTTAGGTTCTTATTTTTTATTTTCATTTTTGTTAATAATGTATTCAGATTAAATTGGATTAATTGTGTTTGGATCTGTTTTGGATATATTGAGCATATCGTAATGACATTTATGCTTTTCCTTTCATTTAATATTTAATCGCTATATATATATATATATATATATATATAAAGAATGATATAGAACCAATTATCTGGTTTTGTATGGAACCAGATTAATGACGTGTCATGCCAACTATTCCCTAAACCATGAACCATAAACCCTAAATCATGAACCATTCGGGTCGGGTGAACCATGAACCACTCGGGCGGGTTCAGTTCTGGCCGAGTTGGATCCGGGCCGGGTAAAAAAAAATGTAATTTTTTTTTCTGTTCAGTTTTATTTTTTCAGTTCAATTCAATTTTTTTTTAACCCGGCCTAGACCCAAACCCAATCCGAGTGGTTCATGGTTCACCCGATCCGAATGGTTCATGATTTAGGGTTTATAGTTCATGGTTTAGGGAATAGTTGGCATGACACGTCATTAATCTGGTTTCATAAAAAACCAGATAGTTGGTTCTATATCATTACTCTATATATATAGCAGTATTTTTTTTAATAAAATATTCCTTGAAAGACAACGGATATTATCCATTGTCTATCAACATTGTGATACATATAATAGACAACGAATATTACCCGTTGTCTAATAATAGTGTGTAAGATGAAATAGACAACATATAATATTCATTGTCGTACAGCGTTGTGTTAGACACAATAGACAACGAATAATATATGTTATCTATTAGCAAATGGTATGTTTTTTGTTCATGCAATAAACAACGGATAATATATGTTGTCTATTGGAGCATGATCTGTTGTCTGTTCATGCAATAGACAACGGAAAATATCTGTTGTCAGAGAGAAGAGATCTTTAACTACACCTTAATACACAACGCATATTTTATTTAATAGACAACAGACATTGTCTATTGTGTATTTGCATTTTTGTAGTAGTGGTTAGGCACACTATCAAACTAAGACTAAGTCTTGCATGTATTCAGGTGCATCATGCATTCATAGTGCATTTTAAAATATATAATTTATTATATTGAAACTCGCTCACAAAAACGCGTGCAAACAGTAAACCCACCTTCGAATTCAGGACGGAGGGAGTACAATTTATTTATATTGAACCGTGCAACTATTTTTTCAAGATGCAACTTATTTATACTGAATCGTGCAACCATTTTTCATATTAATAATTGTATGGTTTAGAATAAACAAGTTGCATTTTTCATTATAATAAATTACATAGTTTTAAAATGCACTATGAGTGTACGTTGTACCTGAATGCACATGAGACCTACTCGAAAACTAATATTTATATTAGTAAGTAATTGTCGTTAGTTGTATGGTGGGAGAACGAAATTAATAATGTAAATGTTAATCAAATTGGAGAAAGTTGATTATTGCTTGGCTATCATTATTTGTTTGTTTGGTAAATTCAATATTGCTTTAAAAATAATATATAAAATGGAAACGGCGTAGGTCGGTGGAGAAATAGATACCGTTCTAACTGACTTTCCTACCCCCACCGCCTACGTTTCTCATTAGATTGACTATCATTGTTTTTTTCCTTTCGTTTTTCTTTATATATTCAACTTCCCATTTAACTAATACTATATACTAGATTGTTAGTGGCTATGAACACAATAAATAAGGTTGAAGACATCTTCTAATTGCAAAGATCAGATTGGATATTTTTTTAGGAGACATTCAATTATAAAATCATCTCATTATCGGTTAATAGTAACTAATTGATTAATCAAAATACATAATGTAAAGAATAGGTCTTGTAGGCACTCCATTAGTGTATTTTTAAAACATATAAATTATTGTATATTGAAATATACAATGTATTTACACTAAAACATGCAATTCATTTTACGAACACAAGTTATATGTTTTAGTGTAAATAAGTTGAAAATTTCAGTGCAACAAATTGTATATTTTAATAAATATATTATGAAAAGACACAATGCACCTGATGTACAGAAAACTCGCTCAGGTCCAAATTGATTTAATGGGTAAGTAAGTCAATTATACTTAATTAAAACTTATTTCAAGAATCCCCTGGAATTACATCATGTCAAACAATAATTGAGATTAAAAAAAAATCAATTTTCTTGAAAATTTGTAATGGGGACTGCTAATTGTATTAGCATGGGTAGTTGGCACCTCAAATGTACACTCGTGTGTGAGCTTTGTTCAATTATATGATTTGTGTGCCCTTTTCGTTTGACAGTTGATATATATGTATATATATATATGGTTATGTATCGATAATAGATACTCCCTCAGTCCCATGAGGACCTGAACATTAAAAATGATATGCAAATCAAGTAAAGTGGATTTTAGTGGGTTTGAGTGGAATAAAATAAGGGTGTTGTGAGTAAATAAATATTATGTTTGTTTCCATTTTGAAAATGTTCAAGTAATGTTGGGACGTCCAAATAAGATAAGTGTTCAAGTAATGTTGGGACGGAGGGAGTAAAAACTTATATGAATCAGGTGCAACATGTAATTTAAGAGGCACACTTGTATAAAATAATTTTACAGTGAGACTGAGTATAATTTAAACATGATGTTTTAACACTTTAAAAGAGATGGATTTTGATTTATGATAATTTATACTTTATTTCATGTATAAGACCGTCACAGACAAGTTTTTAATTTAATTTAATTATATTGAGTAGGTTTCATGTGCATCCAGGTGCACCGTGCACTCATAGTGCATTTTAGAAGCGTGCAACTATACAAAATATAAATGTGTAACTATTTCAAACAGAAGCGTGTAACTATGTTCCCATATTAACAGTTACACTTTTCTGTGTAAATAAGTCACACTTTTCAACATAATACGTCGCACTCTTTTAAAATACACTATGAGTGCTAGGGGTGAGCATTCGGTAAAAATCGAATTAACTGAACCGAATTAACCAAATTTCACACCATAATAAACCGAAACCGAACCACTTAAGCCTAAAACCGAACCGAATTTTTTCGGTTCGGTTTCAGTTTAAAACCGAAAAAACCGAAAATTTAACAATACATAAAGCTGCAATTCCAGAAAATATATTGTTGTCCTGCCTGTCCATACTCCATGATACTGTTGTCCATACTCCATAACCATAACAATTCAAGTCTGAAATTCAGAAATTCAAGTCCATAACCATAACAATACATTCCAGAAATTCATAACACAAAAGGACTCCAAATAACCTAATTTATGGCTGAGTTACAGTCCATAACAATGCAAAATATAACCCAAAAGCTGCAAATATGTCCAAAAGCTCCAATCTTCCACATAAACTGTCAGTGATGCAAAAGCAATGCAAGCATCCTTCACAACCTTGAGTTTTTGGAATCTGAGGACATTAGAAGACGGTGAAAAAATATTCACATTTTCTATTCATTAAGAGATCATATGCAAGAAAATGTTCCTAGAATTGAACAATAAGGCATACCTACAAATAAGACTATCAAACACACTGAAAAGAAAAAAAAGAAAAAAAAAAGGCAAAATCCTTCGGCAAAGCTGCATACGAGACTTGATTAGTACCTTGTTATTACCTGGAGACTAGGAAATATGTATATGTATACATAGATCACTTGTTAGTTAGGATAATGACTCAAAATTTGCCAAGAAAAAATGACCTACGACAACAACGATAAGACTAAACCCACTATGTCAGGTTCCTAAGTGATCTACAGTTGATCATCAAGATGCGGTAGTTCCAATAAGTGACAATACGGTAAAGTATAAAGAAAACTCTCAAAAGCATCTAAGAGGGATACCTTCACTCTTATTTCTTCTCATCCAACTCTTTTTGTTCTTCACATTCTTGAAGCAGATATTCTTTTTAGATTGCTCGACTTGTTACTAGTGTTCCACATGGAAGCTAGGTCAGTACGTAGTTGAACAAAGGCTTTTAACGCTGCAAAAGGAAAGATATATACATTCTCTACAAGTGGATTACAATTTCAAACATCTACATTTCAAGTTTTCTATTTCAACAAAGTATTACGTTTTCAGTGATGAGTTAGGGCTGAAACCTATAGCAAAGCACAAATCTTCAATTTCAGCTTTAAGAGCCACAAACCTAATCTGGAAATTTAAGCTTTGTTAAGAGGTAAAACATATCAGAAAAAGAAGCCTATATTTAAGATGATTTTATTCAGAGATCATACATCATTATTACTACTAACATAACAAAAAAAAAAAAAAAAACAAAGCCCAAACACTCCACTACAAAGGTCATCCAACTCGATCTAAAAACCCCATATAAACGAAAATCGAATAACGCAAATCATCAAAACAACACACAATCACCAAAATAAATAGATCTGCGAAATTCAATCGGCTCAAATATCAACAAAACCGAAGAAAGAAAAGGGGATAACAACTAAACTTGGTATGAAGCTGATAATCTTCAGGAAGTAACTCACGGAGGTTCGGGACCGCAGTGGAAGGGATTGGTCTTCGTGCACACGCGCGGGTGGGTCGGACTTCACCGTGAGCCTGTGGTCGGCTTATGGCGATGCGGGGGGGGCGATGGGGGCGGAAAGTCATGATGGAAATAGAATGGAGAAAGTTTAAATAATGCACAAGGTCAAATAATGAAATCTGATTAGGTTTAGGACTTTAGGGTTAGGTGGGACTTGGGAGGTATATATATATATTAAGTAAAATCGGTTCGGTTCGGTTTTTTTACCGAAAAAACCGAACCGAAACCGAACACCAATATTTTTAAAAATGAAAACCAATCCCGAACCGAACACCGATTTAACCGAACCGAATTTATATTTCGGTTCGGTTTTTCGGTTTTTACCGTATTCTGCTCACCCCTAATGAGTGCATGGTGCACCCGAATGCATACAAGACCTAGTTATTTTTAAGTAGTGGTAGATAAAGACAAAAACTTATATAGATCTTTATAAACCTTGTTTATAATTGGTGGACTTTTGAACTTATTCAAACTATTATACAGCTCAAATTTAATTGGTTAGAAAATTATATTAGAATGAATAATGAGTCAAATAATTCAAACTATTATACAGCTCAAATTTAATTGGTTAGAAAATTATATTAGAATGAATAATGAATCAAATAATTCAAGTTACAGCATAAATTTGATCAATAGGAGAGCAGTCTTAGATAAATCATGTTGACGTGGGACCAGGCTACATATATACTATACTTATAAAATGCTGTAAAGAGGAGTGGGAAAAAAGTAAGGAAATTAAGAATTGTGGGGGTGGGCCCCGACAGAGTGCGGTTCAGGTTTCTAATATTATATGAAAAAATAAATAGACAAATAATTTGAGCAAGAATAAATAATTGCAGGAGTATTTTAAGTTGTAAGTTGTAACTTGTAACCCTACCCCTCTACACCTCCCATTATTGGGTGGGTACAGTTCTAATGTTGTTTAATTAGAGTACTAGTTTTGCACACGAATTGAAGCCAAGAGCTGTTGCATGTTTTCTCCATTAATTTATGTAATTTTTAAATTTGGTTATTCCCATTTTTTTAGTTTAATTTTTTTTAATTTATAATCAAATCTTTTGGCCGCTTTCATCTCAAGTTCGGAGTAGGTCTCATTTGCACCAGGTGCACCGTGCAATTTAAATATATATTTTTAATTATATGTATATTTCTTTATAAACAAATTGCATATTTTATATGCATTAAGTGCAACATATATCTAACATGACTTGAAATATCTTAGAACATATACTATACATACAAACTTAAGTCATGTATGCACACAGGTGCACCGTGCACTCATAGTGCATTATAAAAACGTGTTACTTCTTATACTGAAAAGTGGGACTTATTTACACAGAGAAGTGCAACTATTACTGAAAGTGCAACTTCTTTTCACTGAAGCGTGCAACTATTTTTTTTCATATTAATAGTTGCATGCTTCAGTGTAAAGAAGTTGCACTTTTCAATATAAGAAGTCGCACATTTCTAAAATGCACTATGAATGCACGGTGCACCTGAGTGTACATGAAACCCACTCTACATACAATATTTGTAGGTCATTTTCGAAGGTTGCTTGGAATGTTCATAGAAGTTTTCTTTACGGTATGTTTGTTTCAGAATTTAGATGTGTGAGGTAAGTCTTGACTTCGAAATTCTATGAATTTGAATATATTGGTGAATAGTAAAAAATACTCCCTCCTTCCTACTATAAATTTCTCCATTTCCTTTTGCATCCGTCTCACAATAAGTTTTATGTTTCTATAAATGGAAAAAGTAACTCCACTGCCCATAATTTTTATCCCACTTTTCACACAATATTACAAAATATGTCATTCACAACTCCACTCATTACTCCATATACCTTTTTTTCTCTCTCCCAATACTTAAAACTTCCCTTCATTTTTATTATTTTATTATTATTCCTTAAACAAAATAACAACAAAAAAACAGGAAAGTTATACTAGGGCAGAGGGAGTATGTGTTTATTTTGAGATTTTAATAGAGATTTTACTTTATGCTAAATATTGGTTTATGTTATATTATTATATTGTGTTGAGAATGAGAAAAAAAAATGATGTAATTGTATTAAATTTTGTGAAAAATAAGTGTATATGTATGTTTTATAGAAGTGGATGTTGAAGTCTGGTTTTAAATTTCAAACTATAATTGGACATGGTTCGCAAAATTCTAAGTCTATCTGGATGAGTTCCGAAACAAACATACCCTTAGACATGGCTACGAAGGAGTCTTGTGTAAGACCATCACATAATGCATCCTACAAGACCTAAATCAACGCAGTCCAATTATTTTATTTATCAAACAAAGCTCTGTTTCACAAATTTCATTTGTGAAACGGTCTCGCACAAAACTTTATCTATTACTATATATTTTTTATTCATGTAAAGTTACACGTATTAAAATCCTACAAGACTAAAGTCGATGATTAATCGATTTGGATCTTGTGTTGAACAGTACCGTGCTGTGCAGTAAACAAACATGGGGTCTATAGTGTGTTTTTTAATTGAATAACATAATCATGTGTTGTCCGAACTTTAAATACACTATAAACCCATGTAAATTTATTACACAATACTGTATCATACAATACATGATCGAAATCCTTCATAAATGGACTAAATGACTATATATAGGTGAACAACGTACGTTTGAGACCATTTTCCAAATTCATGGAATGGTGGTATCTTCCCACAGTACAATGCTAGTTTCGACCACTATAAATAATGGTATTGAAATTAAGATATATGCGACAAGACACTAATGATAGAGTGAAAAAAATATGAATAGTATATGCTACCTCACAAGAATCACCCTAGGAGAAACACTAAGGCCCGTTTAGTTCACGGGATTGATTGGGATAGGTCATGATTAGGATTTTAATCCCAATTAATCTATTGTTTGGTTTGCGGGATGAGGGTCCATGATATACTTAAAGTCCGGGTAGAAAATGTACAAAATCTCTCCATGGAGGGATATGTCAATCATATGTGAAAGGTGAGATAGAGCATATCACAAATGTAATATTACAAATTGTCCTTCTATTGTTTGAATATATTCACAAGAATGAAGTGTGGTTGTTCTATTGTTTGAATATATTCACAAGAATGAAGTGTGGTTGTTTCAATTCAATTTAAAAGTGTTTATGACATTTCAATAGGTATCTCATCTAATCCCTCAATTTAATCCTACAATCCAAACGCATATCTTGATTCAACAAATCCAGACAAATCAATCAAATCTTACTCAATTCCACTCAATTCTATCACACCTAATCAATCCAGTCACATGAACCAAACACCCACTAAGATAATTGCGACATATTTCCTTAACGTATGGTTCCAATTAGAACCTAAGTTGTACTACAACTAATATAGACAAAAACTAATATAATATGACGAGTTGAACAAACTATTCGAGATTATTTTCTCTCCTAATTAATTTTCTCACTCAATTATTACCTTAGTTACTAATAATAATAGAATAATACATTATTGGCTAGGTCTTGTATGCACTCAGGTGAACCGTGCACTTAAAATGTATTTTAAAAGCGTGCAACTTGTTATGCTGAAAAGCAAGACTTGTTTACACAGAAAAGTGCAACTGTTAATATGAGAACATAGTTGCATGCTTCTGTTTGGAATAGTTGCACGTTTCTATTTTGTATAGTTGCATGTTTCTAAAATGCACTATGAGTGCACGGTGCATTTGGGTGCACATGAGACCTACTCTACATTTTTTTTTTATATATAACTACTCTTATTTTCTATTCTCCACCAAATTACATATACTTATAGAGCAACACTTCTGTAAATCGGGTTTATACATCACTGTTATGCATAAAAAAATTATCATTGTTGTGCATAAAAACTCTTATTTTTTAAATGTTTTATTTTTTAAATAGTGAGAATTTTTATGCAAAACTGTGATAATTTTTTGTGCATAGTAGTAATAGATGTTATACATAACAGTGATGTTGGGAAATGAATTTAATAAAGAGGATTTTGATTAGATCCCAAAACCCCTGAGTATGACATGTTCAGGATAATCTTGATAGATGAAATCAAGATTCAGTTTTAGAGTGTTCAGGATATTATCTGCACCGTGTATAGTCGGCAGATATAGAACAGGTTAGTTTCTGAAGACTCAGTAAGAAACTGAGATACTGAAGACTCAGTAAGATACTAAGAGACTGAAGACTCAGAGAAACCTGAAGACTCAGAGAACCTGAAGACTCAGAGAACCTGAAGACTCAGAGAAGTACTGAAGGCACAGTAATTACTAAAGACTCAGTAATGTACTGAATACTCAGTATATCCTGAATGTTCTGAGGCACTGAAGCTGAGGAATATAGCCGTTGGAATCCAGCTGACGTGGACTAACGAGAGGAAGACAACCAGCCTAAAAAAGCTGCAGAACTTACAAAGAATAGTATGGATTTGAATGTGATTCTCTCCAACGGTAACATTCAAATCCACACTATAAATACAAGTTCTTCCTTCATTATCGCAAGGTGGATGCATGGAGATTATGCACAAAATGCTACAAAGCCAAAGAGCGTTATAGTCAAGCATTCCCACCCTAGAACACAAGTCTGTAGATATACAAATATATTCAAAGAGTGTTCTAGAACCCAACCTAAGCAACCCACGATGTATCATAAGCTTAGAGAGATTTTCTCAACCTTAGCATAGAGGCTAAACCATTGTAAGGGAAAATCTCACCATAGTTGGAGACAACACCAAAACCAAACCCAGTGGTGAAGTGAGGTAGTTGTTAGGCAATCCCGAGTGAGGGTGATAAGTCCCGAAGGAGTGTGAACTCGTTAAACATCTAAGAGTTTGAGTTAGTAAACTACAGAGGTAGTCAGAAAGCTCAGGGTCGGGTTGAGTAAGTAAACTACGTGGAGTAGTCAGAAAGCTCAGGGCCGAGTTGAGTAAGTAAACTACACGAGGTAGTCAGAAAGCTCAGAAGTTGATAAGGAATTTCCCTAGAGAGGGAGAGTGGATGTAGGACTGGTTGTCCGAACCACTATATATTGTTGTGTTGTTTACTGCTTTATGTTTATACTTGCCATATGCATCTAGTTATAAGCAAAACACAACACATGAGCTTAAGAAGAAAAAAAAAATTGGAAACACTCTGCCCTCTCCCCTGTTTTATATGCACCGAAATGAAACGTTTTGCTTCCGCACGCGCAAAATAGGTTTTCCCACCGGGACCAACAAGTGGTATCAGAGCAGGTGCTCAAAAGATTACTTCTTCAACGTAATCGCCTGAGCAGATCTATTTTTTAAAAACCTGTCTCTGATCTGATACCAACAAGTGGTATCAAGGAAACAGAAAGTTTTACACAACAATGGAATAATAGAACTTTTCATTGATAAAGACCCGAAGGTCAGGTTACATTACAAGTTACAAATGCAAGAGAACCTGGAGGTCAATACATAACTCTAAACCCTAAACCCTAAGCCATAACCCTAAACCTTCATCCAAACCCAAACCCGATCTACAGGGTAGTGATTAAGAGGAGGAAAGAGAGAGATTTTAAGATCTCATGCTCTCATTTTCCCCCACTTAACAGGGTGAGGGAGGCTTGAAAGGTAATCCTATGCCGCAAACTGATGGACTCTCCAATGGAGTGAGAGCGGCCTTGATAGGATTTTTAAACCAGGAGCCCTAAGAAAGAGTCAGTGGGCTCTCCAGCTGTTAAATGGTGAGTTTGATATAAGAAGATCAGTTATTGTCTGATCAAGATCGAATATCAAACTCACGCTCATTTTCGGATCGAAGTCTCCGGCGATCTTTGGTTACGCTCGTCGAAAAGACACACAAGGTGCATACGATTAGGAGAAGTGTCTTCTCGGGCCATGCATAGCAGATCCGCCACCCCTCGATGGTAGAGAAGCTTAGCAACGATTGTATGAGAAATCTTTGATGACGACGAGAACCGCAAAAAGGACACACAGGTTGATTTGAGAAGATGAAATCATGGAAAAGGGGGTAAAGATGTTTGCCGGAAGTCTCACCGGAAACAAGGGTTCACCAGGATACATGATTCTACAAAGAAGATAAGTATGGTGAATGAGTTATGTCGTGTAAAATATTGGTCCAATTTATAGAGGCCAAGCAAGGGTGCAGATGCAAATTTGAGTTCTCAAAGCCTTTTTAGAAAAATTTGCATCACAAGGACAAATATGTAGAAATCACGCGACCGATAATTAGATAAAGTTACGGCGGATTGACATATCGAGAGTGTCAGATGATATCTACGCATGTCAAATCGCACCAACTTAGGGAATAGAGGCTACTACTCTAGACTAACTTTTGGCAGTAACACTTTCCAAGAATTGGCTTAATCTGAGGAGAATCAGATTAGGTCAACAAAAATCTGATTACATACAAAGCTGATCAAATGAAGAAAATCAGCTGAGCTTGAAAACTTCACCAAATCGATATATCGGGTCTATATCACCGAAAGGGAACTTCAACTTGAGGGGAACTCACAGAATCAAAAGTAGATGATCAAGATCAAGACATGGTCAGCAGACGCAGACCGACGAGATCAAATAAGTTAGATGAGTTCAAATGATAAGCTGTGCAATAAACCAGAAGTAAAGAAAAGCTAAAGCCAGCAAATCAGAAGAGAAGGTTGCAAATCAGAAGATGAGCAAAAGAGACTGATCAAGATCAGACGTGATCGAGATCAGATATGATAAACCTGATATGCTAACCGGATATAATGACCTGATGCTATTTTGATATATTGATCTAAAGATGTGTTGATCTGATGAGTCGAGCTAATCAGATCAGGCAAAGAAGAAATCTGATAGCTTGGGTAAAGTGATCTGAGGCTCAGTAAGTAAAGTGAAACTGAGACTCAGTATAGGTCAAAAGACCTGAGGGTCAAGATGTCTGAAGTCAGAAGAAACTGAACTCAGTCAGCATGAGTGTCAGTATACCTGATCAGACAAGGCCCATTGAAGAAGAATGAGGAGCCGAGCTGAAGACAGAAGACTAAAGACCAAAACTGAAGACTTGTAATTCTTTATGTTTTTTTTTCTTTAATAAGTTCATTGTAATCTGTAACTGATAACATAAAATCAATGAAACTTTTATCTTTATGCTCAAAGATAATACCTCATTATCTTTTTTTTTTCATGTCTTTTATGTTGATATGCCTGATTGAATGTCTCTGATCTGATTGTATGCTCATATAAAAGGGAAACTATATGATGCTATGGGAGAAATTGCTTAAGTATTTAGTAATGATCTATTTAGGAAAGATTCATTACTGAAGAAATCTGTTGAATGATTTAAAATTGATTAGAGATTTACCATTCTTGTAATAGGAAAAAATCAAACCCCGAGTATAGGTTATATGTTTGTAACAAGATAGGTTTTGGCATCATCAAAAAAGGGAAATTGTTGGGAAATGAATTTAATAAAGAGGATTTTGATTAGATCCCAAAACCCCGAAAGTATGACATGTTCGTGATAATCTTGATAGATGAAATCGATTCGATTTTAGAGTGTTAGGATATTATCCGCACTGTGTATAGCCGGCAGATATAGAACAAAGTTAGTTTTCAAGACTCAAGAAGAAATCGAGATATCAAGACTCAAGAGGATCTTGAGATCAAGACTCGAGAAACCTCAAGACTCAGAGAACTCAAGACTCGAGAACTCAAGACTCGAGAGAAGCATCAAGGCACGGTAATTACTAAAGACTCAAGAATGTCTTCAATACTCGAGATATCCCTAATGTTCCGAGGCACCTCAAGGTGAGGAATATAAATTGGAATCCAAATGACGTGGACCAACGAGAGGAAGATAACCAAACTGAAAAAAGTCGCAGAACTTACAAAGAATAGTATGGATTTGAATGTGATTCTCTCCAACGGTAACATTCAAATCCACACTATAAATACAAGTTCTTCCTTCATTATCGCAAGGTGGATGCATGGAGATTATGCACAAAAAATGCTACAAAGCCAAAAGAGCGTTATAGTCAAAGCATTCCCACCCTAGAACACAAGTCTCGTAGATATACAAATATATTCAAAGAGTGTTCTAGAACCCAACCTAAGCAACCCATGATGTATCATAAGCTTAGAGAGATTTTCCCAACCTTAAAGATAGAGGCTAAACCATTGTAAGGGAAAATCTCATCATAGTTGGAGACAACACCAAAACCAAACCCAAAGGGTGAAGTGAGGTAGTTGTTAGGCAATCCCGAGTGAGGGTGATAAGTCCCGGCGAGGAGTGTGAACTCGTTAAACATCTAAGAGTTTGAGTTAGTAAACTACGAGGTAGTCGAAAAGCCTCGTGGTCGGGTTGAGTAAGTAAACTACGTGGAGTAGTCGAAAAGCTCGGGGCGAAGTTGAGTAAAGTAAACTACACGAGGTAGTCGAAAAGCTCGAAGTTGATAAGGAATTTCCCTAGAGAGGGAGAGTGGATGTAGGACTGGTTGTCCGAACCACTATATATTGCTGTGTTGTTTACTGTTTTATGTTTATACTTGCCATATGCATCTAGTTATAAGCAAAACACAACACATGAGCTTAAGAAGAAAAAAAAAATTGGAAACACTCTGCCCTCTCCCCTGTTTTATATGCACCGAAATGAAACGTTTTGCTTCCGCACGCGCAAAATAGGTTTTCCCACCGGGACCAACAAGTGATATTAAAAATTTTAAATTTAATGATACGATAGAAAATTAATGAAAATATTATTTAATATTTAAAATCATGCCACCCACTCAAGAAAATATAAAATATATGTACAAAACATTCATATAAAAATACATAAATTTTCCAATATGCCTACGGATATAATACTACAAAAAAAAAAGTTGCCTTCGAACTTTTCCAACATGCCTCTGAATTTCCAACAAAAATAATATTGTCCTTAAATAGTAAGGACTGCCTACGATTAGTCTACAAAAAGAAAAATTATAGGTAAATTTGTCTACGGAAATGTATTTCATAGGTAAATTTATTTGTATGTCATTTATAAACTACAAATATAATTGTCTACGAAAATATAAATTGACTAGGGAATTATTTGTGTATGTAATTTGTTTGCTTACAAAAATTACAAATGTGTAGACAATTTGTTCATAAGTAATTTGTATGTCTACTAAAATTTTAAATTTTTTTAGGCAAATCGTAGGCAATCATCACTATTTAATGACCTCGAATTATTTTTGTTGAAAAACTTTTTAGCCATTTGAAAATTTTCGTAGGCAATTCTTTATTTTTTTGTAGTGTAATTTCTAATTTTTAAATACTTTTAGTAAGATAATGTATGCATCATATGCACCGTACACCAACACCATGCAACTAAAATACATTTTCAAACAGTATTAATCATTTTCGTTGGACATTATTAATTTATCAGTATCAATTGTTTTTGCCAACAAATATTGGTTGTACCTTACAATTAAATGTACAAGAGATCAGTCATTCAACTTGATTGAACCAAATCTAATGATTGTAAAAATAAATGGATACTTTAGCCAGATTCACTCCGGCTGAATCACTCTTAATAATTATTGTACTTTTAATTAAATAAGTGACGATTTTTATACACTTTTTAATTAAAAGTACAAAAATAATTTAACACGTCTCAACAGTGTTAACCCGGGTGAATCACCTCAATACTATTGCCCAAAATAAATTAACGATTGTATAAATTTCAATTAAGTCCAAAGATTGTAAAAGTGCATTGGACCTTACTACACGATGGATCCAATTCCAATTGATAAGACATATTGCAAACAGAAAAAGTCAAATAGTGGGTGAAGAAAACAATAGCCCAGCCACATTAATCAATTTCACCACTCCAATTCCACTTAATTATCTAATTACGTTTGACAAATTCGAGGCGTTATAGACAATTACACATTGTTAAAATATCTAGGAACGTTGAAAACGACACATATCATTGTCGATACTTATGTATGAAAATAATAGATCCCATATGGCCTTAACAAATGACAATTTAATGATATAATATATGCACAATAAAGGGAAAAAAAATTAGTTAGAACATTTCATCAAGAAATCCAGTGAATGGTCAGTACTAAGTTTATCTTTGCAATTTGATGTTGAACATATACAATTAATTTCTTGCCTATATCTCTGACTTAGAAATATAGTTTCAAATGTTTCCAAAATATATATATATATATATATATATATATATATATATATATATATATATATGTTAGAAATAGTTAAAAGTCGAATGTGGTATACCTAATTGGGGAAGTCAAAGTTAGTGTTCTAACCCACAGAAAACCTAGGGCACTAAATTGGTTTTTGCAATTACATGATATCTTAATTGGCGAACATATGATATGGAAACAAAGAATATGAAGTCCTATAGGTTTTGACGGGTTTTGTTATAATTGATGGCTTTTCCCTTTGACTCTAATATTTGTACTTCTTTTTTCCATTTTGATATTATTATTCATATCACCTCCTATGTAGTATTGGTAATACAAAACATTATCTATTAATGTTAATTGATCTAAATAAATTATTATTTGAATACATCATAACAAACATTTAGAAAATGTAAAATATATCACAAGTTGGATAAATAAATATATCACATAATTTCATATCCTCCAAATCTTATATCACTAAATAAACGGGATCTTAAACGTTATTAGATCACACGGATACAAAACCCAAATCAAAATCGTGGAAATAGAATTTCATATATAGGAAACCAGTGGAGTTGACTAAGTTGAATGCATGGTTTCATATTGGGCTTAACTTTGTTTTAATATGGACTTAGGCCCCAGCTTCCCCTCTCTCTTTTCTCTTGGGCTGCTAAGTCTAGGGATTGGATCCGGTTATTAACACCCCCAACTTTATTACCCTTGGGTCAATTTGAACCAAAGCAACTACTGCCATCTACAATGGCCGCCGGTCTGCAACAAACTCCAATCACATTCCAGTGCCGCAGGATTGGGATGGTGGCGATGTGTTTGGAGGTCACAGGTTGGGATTGATGTGAAGCAGGATTGAAAAATTAGTACAAATATAGATTTAGATGCATGGATTAATCAATATTTCGATGTGAAGGATTGAAATATTGACTGGTGACGGAGAACGGCCGTGAGAAGCGTGGAAGAGGAAGTGGGAGAAAAATGAGGATTTTATTGAAGGATAGTATTATACTTTTATATTATAATAAAATAATAAAAATATTTAGAGGGTGTATCTCCTAAAGTTGGGGGTGTTAATAACCGGACCCCTAGGGATTAGTTCTTAGGGCATGTTTGGCTTAATTTATAAGTTCTTTAAAACTGCTTCTAAGCTGTTTTAAAATTTATAAGCTCCCTAAAATTATTTAGTAAATAAGATGTTTAACATTTTTAAAATTTTAAAATAAGTTATTTAAAATTTATAAACTCTTATAAGCTCTAATAAAATAAGTTGGAATATCCAAATTTCATTTTATTAAAATTGTATAAGTTATATCCATTACCCAATTCCAACCCAATCCAAACCCGATTCCGCCCGAATTTATTACAACCCGGTCCTTCCCGGCCATCTTAATATACAAAATAAAATTATAATTATTTTATACTAAAAGAATTAAAAATATATTTTTCTTAAATTATCAAAGAACTTATAAGCATTATTAACCTAACATTTTAATAACTTATAAGCTACTTAAATTTTATATATAATAGATTTTTAAAACAATTTATAAAATATTAGAGAGTATAAGATGTTTAAAATAAGCATAGTGAAATGGAGTTAGGCTTGTTTAGTAATGGCCCCGATCATTTGCACCTCTGGTTTTAGTAAATACACTTCTCTCTCATTTATATTTGAAGTACCTCTTTTCAGTTTTCCTTCCTTGGTAGTTAGTAAATACATTCCCCTAAATTATTGCACAAAAGCGTCGATCAACATCCCGTCCGCTATTTTGAATTTTTTTGTGAATCTGCAAAACTCCCCCAAAACTCAAACTGTCGACGATCAACTCAATTATCTTATCCCTATTTGGCCTACATTGCAAAGATAGTGAAACTCATGGCCCCAAAATACATATGTAACTTTCTTTCTTTTTTCCACTAAGTTTAATTATATTGTGAATAGGACAATGTTTGTTGTTATATTTGTTATGAATATTATTATAAGTGGAGTGAATAAAATGGTATGGCCGGGTAGAATAATGTTGTAGCATAAATATTTCAGAGAGTCACTAAACACACCTCATAATCCTCCATTCACACCTCACCTACTAAACTCACCCCATTAAAAATTTAAAATTAATTTGTATTACTAAACCCACCCCAAATCAATATCATTATACCATTCTCCCCAAAAAATAAAATCACTTCTTTCTCTTTCCAACAACAATGTGCGTGCGAAAAAAAAAAAAAAAAAGGTCTTCCGCTTTGTTTCTCATGGTACAAAATCGAAGGTGGATTCATGAACAATGGCTGGAAATCGACCATTCAAAGGTAACAAATTTATACAAATTCACGTGTGTTCAGCCGTAAGGTTATGTACAGACTCACTGGTGTTCGTCAGACTAATCATGCACGAATTAATTACCGTTCGGCCCCTTGGACCGAGCACTACCAATTTTTTTTTTTTGCACGGCTTTATATTTGAAAAATCTCACCAACGCTCAACAAGCGATTTTGGCGAAACAAAGGGCGCGATTAAATCCTAAAAATACCAAATTTTTGCATAAAAATCGATAAAAAAATAGAAAAAAAAAACTAAAAACACTTACATTAATGTTCTCGTTTGAACTTTCACGTTCCATGACTATGATGATTGAAATTAAATTAAAAAGATAAAGGGTTTATGGGCGTAAATTCCAAGAAATAAATGTTTTAGCGTTTATGATTTATAGATTACTTATGTAAATAAAATATAATCTTATATCTATTTATACGAGGGCATTATAGTCATTCTTTGTATGTCTATTTTAGTCTTAAATATTATGGAGTTTGAATGGAGGATTATATGGTGTGTTTAGTGGCTCTCAATATTTCATGCATTTTTTTTCTTTTTTCACGATCATACAATTTTCGAATCTAATTTTTCAAAAAATTGTGCAAAATTTCAAAAATAATTGCACATAGGTTTTGCATTTAATACAACATTGCTTATGGTTGGATTGTTGTCATGTGAAATTTGCACACTAAAGAAAGTGACCTAAAATAAACAAGGTTGTCAACCAAACGTTAATATAGGCCGTTGGATATGTGGTGCTGGAGCAAGTTGTTTTCGATGTTTATAGCTTTTAATTTATAGATCAGACATTTATATCCTGCATGCATGTTCATTTTAACGAGCCAAAAGCAAACCAAAATGTCAACACTACATAGCAAACGAGATCAATCGACAAAGTTAAATAAAATATTACTTCCACAACTTAAACCAACACAATCAGCTATCTGCTATCATATTTCCAGTTAGTTCGACAGAATTGCAGCTTCACCTTTCACCAACACACACGAGCAAGCGAAATTTAAAACAGTTTGTCCTTCACATATAATATTTAGGAATGAACTAATAGTAAGAAGGAATCCTGTACTCAGACAAGGGGCGGGTACAGCTTCGCCTGGCTCCGGACCCTTTTCTTGTACTCTACCGCATCCTGCATTTTAAGTCACCGTTATACTAAATTAATCAGTTCTCATAATATTATAACCCTCATTCTGTTATGCTTATGCTCAGTTCTCATAGTAAACTCTCTATCTGTGATGCTCAGTTATGACTATTAATTCAAAAGCCTCGAAGAGTATGTTCCATGCGAAAACTAGTGTCTAGAGAACAAGTAGTTTTCTTATCCAAAAGTGTTCCCAATTTGTTTTGGGCCGTAGAGGGCTGGGGCAAATCCTGATTGAGAAATCCTTGAATTGTAAAAGAGAATTTGACCTTTGTGTATGTTTGGTTGAGAAGATGTAAGTAGTAGGGTAAGATTGAGAAAAAAGAGAGTGAAAAAGTGACTGTAGGATTATTATGTTATGGAAAATAAATGTGTTATATTGGGGAAAAAAGAGCATGGGAGAATGTGGGTATTATGGTAGATTTTGAAATCTAGTTTGCATTATCCTACAAATAAACATGCATTAGGATTTTGAAAGAAAAATCTTGTTTTGCTAATCAAGAAACAAACATACCCTTAAGGTTTTCTATATATATCAAAAAACAAGACTTTACAATGACATTTAAATACAAATGAATTATGTGGTCCAAAAATATTAAAGAGTGTTGTCTGCTAGATGAACACTTTTGGATAAGTAAAAGGGAGATGGTCCTCACGTGGACACCAACAAGTAGCAAAAGAATAAATAAAAAAGGATATAAAATGGCTGAGAGAAAAGCTCTTAGATAATGATAAACTGCATTATTAGTCTGCGCACGTGAAAGCCAACAGGGCATAACATATGAACTAACAAGATGACAAAATAAAATGAACACCTTAATGATTTTAATTTCTAAACCCAAAAAAAAAGTTTCATCTTATGCAAAGCTGTATACCTGGATAAAAAGATGATATCCTTCAGTTTGGGCTGGATCGTTAGGATTTGGCTGGTCTAACAAATCCTGGATGCCCACCAAAATTTGCTTCACTGTAATTGCTGGACGCCATCCCTAGGGATCAAAAAACAGAATCATAAGAGAAATCTGTATTGTGAATGAGGAATAATATATGACTGATGACTTGATACTTACACTATCTTCATTAAGGATTGAAAGGCAAACAGTTCCAGAGGGGTACACATTCGGATGAAAAAAGCCTTGTGGGAATTTACATTTAGGAGGTTTGCTTGGATAGTCTTCGCTAAAGTGCATTGTGAGCGGATAAAAACCACCCTCCCAATCAGTCTGCAACACCATTCAAAACATCAGACATGCTGCCCAATATAAAAAAATATATGATAATTTTAACCATCACATCAGAATATTCTGAGGATCCACATCAACTTAAAAAAAAAAAACTGTGGTTGCCATTATCTCAATGTACAACATGCACTTAGTAACACTTTAAAATAAGAACACGGATTATCATTCCCCAAAAATTAGACAACAAGAACAATGATTGAAAGTGTGACAACAGAAAAAGAACTGCTAACTTTCAACAAGAACCATCATTTCCTCAAACATCATCAAATCTAACCCTCATGTGATCTCTACCAAAGCTCTGAATGGGGGGAGAGGTGGTGGGGTAGGGGAATTCAATGAAGAGTTTTCCAGTTTGGGGTAATTGGGGAAAGTTTCCATCTCAAAATACATTAAAGCACACTGTTGTAAATTAATAGAACTTCTGTTTATACTATGCCATAATTCTGATAATCTAGACAGACTCCATTTTAAGATAAAAAAATTTAAAACAATGTCCATGCTTCAATAACAGTTAGGGATACTCTAGGCACTTTTCATTTATAATCCTACGTTAGATGAGATAAAATGAAAACTGGGGCCACATATGTCAATCATGTACCCCAAAATTAAAAAACTGGACCCTATCTCATTTAGAAAAGCACTCATCACGTCCCCTATAATTCATCAAAGGCGATGTTTGTTTTGGGTTAAAGTGACTTTTAGAAACCGGTTTTTGAAATCTAGTAAATAGTAAGCTGTGGATTTATTTTGGGTTTTTGAGTAAGATGTGATTTAACTTCATGTCAAATCAATGTTTAAGAATGAATGAAATTGTATTATAATATTATTGTCGAGTGTAATTGTAATGATGGATGACATGAATTATGATTTAAATATATTAAAGTGGAAGGAGAGAGAGTTGATTGTAGTGGAAAACGTGATAAATAGGTTTATAGTTGTTATAGTGGTGATTTTTTAAAACTGGATTTCAAAATCCCAAACTAGAAGAAGTCTAGAACCGGTTTTAAATTCCAAAACTCAAATCCTGGTTTAAAACCCAAAACAAACATCACTCTAAGGAGCACTATTTGATGCCACTTCTACAGTAAATAGTGTATGTTTCTTAGGATGAGAGATAACAACTTCGAATATAATGATAAAGGATCCTATGTCTTGCAAAGATCCATTATTTCTGTATTGAAGCAATCTAACATCAAACTAGTAAGTAAAGCAGAATATGCGTTGCATAGAAATAACTGCCAGACTGCTTCAGAAAGTACACAAGGAACAAAAAGCATTTCAAAACACGTAACAGAAGATCAATTTCCAAACAGGGTCATGGGATCAAATACATATGTGTATATATATGTGTAAATGTATATTATAATACTAATATAAGTGTCTATAACTATTAGTTATACTTTGGGGTTTTAAAAACAAAAATCACCCTGAAAATTATCAATCAAACACAAGATTAACAGAAAACCACACCATCCAAAGAAATCCCAGATACATACTAAACTGTATTTCCCATCCACAAATAACAATTGCAGGTGCCTGCTAAAACTGGAACATAATGCTTCTTTATTTTAGCAAACCCCTATTATTTTTGTGAAAAAAAGAACTCCCAGCAAATCATAACCCTAAAAATGCACAATTGAAAATAAACACATTTAATACTGGAAAAAAAATCAAAAAGGAAGATTATACGATACTTACCCCGGCCTTACCAGGGATAGTGCAGTGCCACACCATCAAATTCACTGTACCATCAGGTAGATTCTCTGGCTTAGCCACAAAACCCTGCAAAATCCCCAAAATGTCATTCGCTCAATACTCATCAACACAAACAAAAACAACCAGAATCAACCATAAACAACAATCATAATCTGCAGAATCAACCGTAAAACTAAAAAAACACCAAAAAATAATCATAAACAACAAAACATGAAATCAAAAACGTTATCGAACATGAGGATGGTTTTTCCGCCATGATTTGCGTTCCTCCGTGAGTCGACCGCGCGCAATTCCTCCAGACATTTTATGAGAACAGATTTTTCTCTCTGTAAATTACGAGCGAGCGGCCCTTTTGATGTGTTCGAGAATCTGTTTCTCTGGGTTTTAAAAGAGGGGGGAGGGGACTTTATTTCTCCGTCTAAATGAAAAGGCAGGGGTACAGAATCGACGGTCCCGATTAAATCTAAACAGTATTTTGTGGAATAAGGAATTATTATTTTTTTTAAAAATAAGAAAAGCGTTGGGTTTTGTCGCATCTTGTTTTCGAGGATTGCTTTTATTCATTTCCAAAGACGACTTTAGAAAGGGGCTAAATGCAAATTTTCTCTCTCTCGAATTTTTAGCGTGAAAACCACGCCATTACGTGGACAAAACGCGTGGGATCCACTTTCTACTTGTAGCAACTTGCAAAATTGCAAACAGCCAACTGGCTTACATGTTGTATGTAATTTGTACACAATTTACGAAGACTTTCATGCACCCAGCAATTTTAAAAATATATAATTTATTAAATTAAAAAATGTAATTTATTTATAATGAATAGTGTAATTAGTATTATGAAAATATAATTGCACGGTTAGTATAAATAAGTTGTATCTTTCAATATAATAAGTTGCATGTTTCTAAAATGCACTATGAATATACAGTACACTTGGATGCACATGAGACCCACTCTTTATTATATTGAAATGTACAACTTGTATTCATAAATTAAATTACACATTTCAGTATAATAAATTGTATATTTTTAAAATATATTAAAGAGTACATTGTGCTGTAATTTAGAAAATTTTAAATCTTGATAGATATTAAGGTTGGCGTTTGTATTTGAATTTTTGAATAATGTGATATTGGAATAAGATCACTTATTTCAAAATAAGTGTTCCATTTTATATTATATAATATAGATGGATGACACGTGGAATAATAAAAAATATTCAACGAATCACTATACTCTGGGTTCATGTGTTAAAGATCCAAAAGGATGAAACACCAATAAAATACGAAAAATGAAACAGAGAAATCGAGTGGTGTGATATTTAGGTTTATAACGTGGCAGTGATGTTTTTTTTTTAAAATCAATTTTCAAAGTCCTTGGAATTGGATTTAAATTTTAAAATTCAAATCCTAATTTTTAAAACTCAAAATAAACATCGTTTTGTGTGAATGAATATTACTCCTTCAAATTAACTTAATTAAGCAATTTTTAATAGGGAATAACATTTTAACAAAGTCTCATGTGCAACTGGTGCATGAAACTTATAGGGGGTATTTGCAAAAAAGTATATTTTTAAAGAAGTGATTAAAATTAGTGATTATAAGAAAATTGATTAATTATAGAAGTTGATGGTGTTTGTAAAAAAAAAATCAAAAAAATTGATAGTTTCTATTAAAAAAGTTAATAATACTTAAAAAATACTCATAAGCTACCAAAAGATCACCCTTCAACTTTTAACTAATACTAGCTTTTTAGAGTTTATTTAGGGGTTGTTTGCAAAAAATTATCATTTTGAAGAAGTGATTAAAATTAGTGATTATTAGAAAGCTGATTAATATTAGAAGTTTATGGTATTTGTAAAAAAGATTAAAGAAAAGTTTATAGTATTTGCAAAACAAAAAAGTTAATAATACTTAAAAAAAATGCTTATAAGTTACCAAAAGCACCTCCCTTTCAACTTTTAGCTTATAAATTTTAAGAGTTTATTTAATCTAATAAAAGAGAAATAAAACCCTCCAAATTATTTATGTACACAATTTTAAATGATTATAATCACTTATAATTTCTTACAAACACCCCCTAAATCTAATATACTTATTTAATAATAAAATGTTGTATCAAAAGATTGTTACTAATTTTTATTATAAAAATTTAAAAACAATAACAAAGTTGATGTAGCTCAAATGGTAAAACTAATTTTATTTTGTCTTCTATGCATAAGAGAGGTACAAGGTTCAATTCTCCATATCTACAACAAATATATACTAATTTCATTTTGAGTATTTTCTAAATTATTATTATTATTGACATACCTTTTTAATTAACTAGGTTTAACTTAAAATGAATAATTGTAGTTTTTGAATTATAATAGAATATTTTATGATTATATATACTAATTTCCTTTTGAGTATTTTCTAAATTATTATTATTTTTTACATACCTTTTAATTAACTAGATTTAACTTAAAATGAATGAATTATAATAGAATCTATAATCTCTATAATGCAAAACATCTCTAAGATGATGTGTCAAGTAATAAAAAGATGTGGCAGGTGATGTGGCAAAGCCTTAGGCCTCTATTTTTAATCTCTCTAATCTCATTAATTTTGAGTTTAAGTTAATCTCAGCCATTGATTTTTTCTTACATTTTCTATAAATTGTCACATCTCACATTCATTTTTCATTCATTGTCATTTGAAACCCTAATCATCTACTCTTCCTATAATTGACTCTCGCCTAAATTTCTGATCTCCATAATTTATAGTTAATGATTTTTCTTATTTATTTGTAGGTAATAATTTTTCTAATTCCTCTCATTTATTTGTAGGTAATGATTTTTCTAATTTTCTTTTCCTATACAAATTGATGCAAATCATTGTTTTTTTTTTTTTACAGCAACAGGATGAGGAAGCTTTGGTTTATTTGTAGGTAATGATTTTTCTAATTCCTCTCATTTATTTGTAAGTAATGATTTTTTCTAATTTTCTTTTCCTATACAAATCGATGCAGACCATTGTTTTTTTTCATATTTTTTATTTGTTTATATGGTTCAAAAAATTTAAAAAAAAATTGGTTGCGGGTATCTAATTTATTGTGCTTACGTAGCAAACTAGAAAAAAGTTATATATGTATCATCTTATGATGAAGAGTGTATTTAGATTTTTCTTCTAATGTTTAGTGTGTAGATTTTTATATCGTAAGAAATGTATCTCTTCAGTCATTGTATCGTTGAAGTTATGAATAAATTTTTTTATTTATTCATCAGATTTATGTATATTGTATGAACGAGAATAACATTTCATGCAAACAATGACAATTAATTTTGGTGTAATTTTTAGAACGTAAATTGTTATAATTTAATGGGTTGATTGATCTTTAAACTATTGTATTTTTAAAGTTATTAATAAAATATTTGTAATTCATTAATGTAATCTTAAAATTTAAAACAATCACATATATATAATTAATGAACGTGGCAATTTTAATAACTTAATTTGGATAATGTGTTGGGGTTATACTGGAAAGTATGTTTTTACTTTGTATAATCAAACTGAATTTTTTGTCTTATTTACTGAAATAAATTATTTATCACTGATGCTTTAAATATATCATTGAATGTTACATATATTTATTGCATAATTGTTCAATAAATAGTACGTGTTACATTGTAGTTAATTTAGTGATACCAGATAACAGAAGATTAAATTAACAGTTCCTTGTAACTAAAAGTACGCCGTTCACGACCTAGATGGAAATGAACAATCCATCGTGAAAGGTTGAAGTGTAAGGCTCAGACTGGCTTGTCTTGACCAAGAGATTACACTAGTGCATGATCGATGCAATCAACAGACCTACAGGGAGGATAAATTCTTCAAAGATCAACCGGAAGAATTAGACCTCAGTGGTTCGTTATTTCTTAATCTTCGTCCCTTAAATAGGATCGTGTGTGGTTAGTAATTATTGCTTTGACTTATGACGGGTAGAGAATCAATGAGATTCAATACTTTATATCTTGGGTAATATTACTGGTCACATGCGATTGCTAAGATTTAATACGAAGAATCGTGTGCGAGTACACTCGTTTGATTTGCCCCCTTGGGAGGTTCATAAGATTTATCATATCAAATCTTGCAAGTGGAATTTGTTTTCGGTATGGATAATAATGTTGAACCGTTCCTTGATCAAGGATAAAAGATATTAATTAATGGAAAGCTATTTCAGTGGCTTGAATTAATTAATGGGCTAGATAATCTTAAACACGGGAAATAATAACCGGGAGTCATATTAATAGTAATATGGGTTAAGATGGATAGTGCAATATTAATTATGTAGTGGGATTAATTAATATTTATGGGCTTGAATAATATTGTGGCTCAATATTAGATATTCAAAGTCCATTAGAAGGTCCAATCTTAATTCTCCTAAAGGTCCCTCAAGTAGTCCAAATATAAAGTCCAATAACTGAAAAAGGTGTTTAAAAAAAATAAATTATTGTTGCCTAATTTTTCAATTTTTTCAAAAAATATGAATAAAAGAGGTAGAAAGATTTTCTTTGAATTTTATTATGGAATGGGGATAAGTATTCTTGGAATACAATATTATCTCATTAAATTCAAGAAATCTCTCACTTGGCTATTTATAATGATATTTTCGAAAATACCATAACATAAGGAGGAGGAGATTTTATTTGGGAGATATTTTGGGAAATAGAATATATTGGATATATTCAAGATTGTTTCTTGAGGAAGAAGCAAGGAAATTTCCCAATCACCCAAAAGCCCTAATATTTTCGTCCCCCTTAGTATTATAAATAGGGGATGAATGTTTCATCCCCAAGTGAACACGAAAATTAGTTTTTCGTCGATAAAATATCAAATATTTTGAAACGTCGACAGATTGTGTATTTTCGAAAAACTTCAATTGTGAGTGTGCAATTCCATGTGTTGGAAAAATCAGAAATCCGCAAAGGTAATGCAACATATTTTTATTTTTCCTTTTTGTTAAATTGTTCGCGAGTTCCTTCCACCGGATTGTTGAACAAGGGCAAGGGAATACTGTTGGGATTATACTAGAAAGTATGCTTTTACTTTGTATAATCAAAACTGAATTTTGAACTTATTTACTGAAATAAATTGTTTATCACTGATGCTTTAAATATCATCGAATGTTACATATATTTACTGCATAATTGTTCAATAAATAGTATGTGTTACATTGTAGTTAATTTAGTGATACCAGATCACAGAAGATTAAATTAACAGTCCCTTGTAACTAAAAGTACGTCATTCACGACCTAGATGAAAATGAACAATCCATCGTGAAAGGTTGAAGTGTAAGGCTCGGATTGGCTTGTCTTGACCTAGAGATTACACTAGTGCATGACTGATGCACTGAATAGGACCTATAGGAGGACAAATTCTTCAGAACTGAACAAGGAAGAATTAGACCTCAGTGGTTCGTTATTTCTTAATCTTCGTTCCTTAAATAGGATCACGTGTGATCGGTAACTATTGCTTTGACTTATCATGGGTAGAGAATCAACGAGATTCAATACTTTTTATCTTGGGCAATATTATTGGTCACATGTGATTGCTAAGATTTAATACTTGGAGAATCGTGTGCAAAAGACGCTTTGTTCGACGGTTTGCCCTTGGGAGGTTCATAAGCTTTATCATACCAAATCTTGCAAGTGGAATTAGTTTCCTAGATGGATAATAATGTTGAACCGTTCCTTGACCAAGGACAAAAGATATTAATTAATGGAAAGCTATTTCAAAGGGCTTGAATTAATTAATGGGCTAGATAATCTTAAACACGGAAATAATAACCGGAGCCATATTGATCGTAATATGGGTTAAGATGGATAATGCAATATTAATTATGTAGTGGGATTAATTAATATTTATGGGCTTGAATAATATTGTGGCTCAATATTGATAATTCAAGATCCATTGGAAGATCCAATCTTAATTCTCCTAAAGGCCCCCTAAGTAGCCCAACATATAATCCAATAACTGAAAAAGGTGTTTAAAATAAAATAAATATTGTTGCTTATTTTTTCCATTATTTTCTAAATTTATGGATAAAAAGGGGAGAAAGATTTTCTTTGAATTTTGTTATGGAATGAAGATATGTATTCTTGGAATACAAGATTATCTCATTAAATTCAAGAAATCTCCCACTTGGTTATTCATGAAGAAAATTTTGAAAATTTTGAAATATAAAGGGCAAGAAAGATTTTCTTGATTTTTTTGAAAAAATATTATGGAAGATATGTATTTCTTGAAATACAAGAATATCTCATAAATTCAAGAAGATCAAAATCTTGGATTCTTGCCTATAATTTCGAAAATATCCCATAACAAAGAGTATGTGAGATTTTGTGGAATATTATAATTATGGAAAAAAGAATATAGGAGATATATTCAAGATTTCTTGGAGATCAAGAAAAGATTTTCCCACATTATCTTTTGCCCAAAATTTTCGACCACTTATGCTCTATAAATAGGGGATGACTCTTTCATTCCCAAGTACAATTCCATGCGCTGGAAAAATTAGTAAATCCACAAAGGTGGTGCAACATAATTTATTTTCCTTTTGTTAATTGTTCGCAAGTGTCCTACCACCGGATAGTCGAGCAAGGATTAAGGGAATACTTGGGAAGTTCTTTTGGTGAGTCTAATCAACCAAGTCATTGCCATCCCAAGAGGTACATTCACGTAAAATCGTAGAATTCCGCATGCGTAGGATTTACGTGAATAATTATATGCATGATTTGTTGTTGAATTATTATTTGAATTAATATAGGATTAATTCATGCTAGTAATAATTATAAGAATTAAATTTGTATTTAAATATTCACCCCGAATAGATCTGTGCAACTTATTCCCCAACAAATACTTGAGAAGACCTTTTGGTGTGTTCGTGTGAACGGGATACATCTTCTCAACGATTGTCACTCCGAGAGGTTAGTTTATGTAAACTCGTAGTAATTCCGCATGCGTAGGATTTACGTGAATTAATTGTATGCATGATTGGTTGTTGAATTATTATTTGAATTAATATATGATTAATTCATGTTAGTAATAATTGTTAGAATTAAATTTGTATTTAAATATTCAACCCGAATATATCCGAACAATTAATTCCCCAACATAATGATTAGTTGATGTGCAATTATAATTAGTGTTAAGAGATTTAGATCTAAGATTTGACTAATTAAGATTAAATTTTAATTTGATCGTGAATTAAACGATCTAAATTCCTAAAATCACTCAACTTTTGATTATTGTAATTTTAATTACTTAATCTTTCATATAGTTTTAACGTAATTGAACGTGATTTCAAAACTGAGATTGCACAATTAATGCTAATTAATGAAGATATATTAATACTATCCGACTGTGATTTAAAAACTTTACTTATATTGTATTTTTATTAATGCTAATTAATGAAGATATATTAAATTTTAGGAATTTAAGATTGACCGTGCATTATGATTAGTGTTAAGAGATTTAGATCTTAAGATTTGACTAATTAAGATTAAATTTAAATTTGACCGTGAATTAAGCGATCTAAATTCTTAAAATCACTCAACTTTTGATTATTGTAATTTTAATTACTTAAATTTAAATTTGATCGTGAATTAAGCGATCTAAATTCCTAAAATCATTCAACTTTTGATTATTGTAATCTTAATTACTTAATCTTTTTTTAATGTAATTAGTTCTCTTCATTAAAAATCCATTAGCCAGACAGCAGGTATGAAATTCTGATCCATAGTTTTCTATTTATAAAATATGAATTGTTAATTTCTTCATCTTATCCTTTTAAATTTCCACTTACAATATTGAGTTTAACAATATATATATTATTGCAGGCAATAAACAACACATCATTCTTCAATTTCTAATAACTTAGATGGTTTTTTTTTATAAATAATAGAAGTAAGAACTATATCAATTTACATGTTATATTGTAGAATATAAATATAGAATTTGTTATTATTGTTTTAGTTTGATTTTGATTTGATATTTGTGAAGGTCATCTTCGTTTTATGCATGAATGATAGAATTCCAGACATAAGAAATAATGGATAAGGATAATAACTCAAATTATGGATTTCAGACACCTTCCACACGTATTTACATTTTATTGTAAATTTTTAAATTAATTTATTTGGGTGGGAGATTCAGGTTCGATTCTCTTTGGGAACGAATTTGGAGTTATAGGAGTTATAAGGTGGATTGGTGATTTCGTGGAGTATTTGGGTGCTTGGTGTACTAACTACTAACAACTAACTTTGTCAGATAAAAAAAAAATTATGTTTTATTTTATTAAATATGAAGTTGATTCAAGTAAACATGCACGGATGTTGAGAAGATCTATTCAATTGGAAAAGCGTTCGGAATTGGCATAGAATGGTTAGTTTTTCTATAAAAAAAATTAAATTTCTCATTTATTACTTATTATTGATCCATATATTATTTATATTACCATTATTTTTTTAAAAAATAATTATATTTTATATTCTTATGCGAGATCATGTCATGAAAAAACTAAAGTTTAAAAGGGCAAGGATGCTGAGGAAGAATATCCTTGCAAAGAAACGTGGACATACTTCAGTAGGTAAGTTATTAAACTCTTTGTTATGATTAACAATGTTATTTAAATATATTCATCACGATAAATCTTATAAAATTGTAGACTTTTTATATATGTAGTTATTGGATCTATTATAACAAACAATTTTAATTATTTATATAAAAATAATCCATGCATTAATTTTAGTTGTAGTTCATGCGTTAATTTTTTTTAATAAAAAATATTATATTATATTAATTATTAATTATTAATTAACTCATGATATTTATCAGATTATTCATTTTTGGAGCAAAACTTCACGACACCACTATCAAATGTGATAAACGGTAACATTTTATATAATATGAATTGCAAATTGAATAATTTTATAGTTTTATGATCAAATTTCAATTTAATTATACCATAAGTAATAAATTTATTAATTAATTGATTTAATTATTTATTCATTAATATTTATTTTGTTGATTTATTGAATACAAATTACATTTTGGAAGAACACACTCCTGGATCAACCAACACGCCAAGGAACGAAATACTTCAGAATAAACACATAAGGACCTCTATAGGTATTTATAAAAATTTAAATTGTATAGTGTATATTTGTTGTATAGTAATATAGTATTTATATATAATCTTTTTATAGTTTTATATTTATAGTGTTTATTTTTTTCTGCAGATGCTCAACCGTCACAGATAAATTTGTGTGATTCTTTTTCTGATTTAACAAAAAGTGAGTATTGAAATATTATGCAACAATTTATTTATTTTGCCATTCAGTAATTACATTTAGAATTGGTTATTTAAAATAAATTATATTAAAATATTTTTGTGTTTAAAAAAAAGTAGAGGATGTCCTTTAAATACATCTGATATTGGTAAGATTTATATTTTACAATTTATCTATGAAATATATATCATTTCTTATTAATGAATAGAATTTAGTTATTCAATATTAAAAAATACTTATATTTTTTTCAAATTTATTCTAGGGCTACGAAAGCGAGGACGTGTTCCACTCGCGATAAGCAAAAACAGCAATGCAAAATGTTCTAACGGTAATGCTTACAAATCATTCTTAACTTCAAGTTAAATCTTATACTTTTCAATAATATTTTAATATATAATTTTTATTAATTTTTTTTTTTTTTTACAGAAGCTCATTCTTCTCAGATAGGTGTGACATTACCGTTATCCGACTTAACGAACAGTAAGTACGCAACTACTATAAAATAATTCAACAAATTATCAATAATTAAGCTAACCAACCTTTTATAATTTTGTCTTATAAAAAATAGCAATGTCCAGCGAGTATTGACTATTGACATGTCCGTCCAAAGGTTACATCTACTTTATCATTATCTCAGAGCGTGACGAATTAATTCAAATGGTTAGAATTATTTTCTTAATTATTTATTAATTTTTTTAATAATTATAACCTATTTTTATTAAATTGATATTTCCGTCGTATTTTGTATGTAGATAAATAAAAAGTCGTTCTAATGAAGTGAAAAAGAAAAGCAGCTTGCATGAGAATAATACAAATCCAGGAAAAATATCATCTGTAACTCAAAGATTCTTTGAAGACATTCACACTTAAATACTCAAGTGAATCAAGGAAATTCTTCAAGCAATTCTAAATTCAGTAATATAACAATTTATAATTTATTATCTATTGTAAATTATATTCATTACTCATGTATTTGCACAATAAATAATTTATTTCAAATTTTCTAAATACATCAATTTTATTATAATTTTTTTTGTAGGATTACGAAAGAGGGGTCGGGTTCCACGTGATAGAAGCAATATCGGAAATTTACAAAGTAAATATCCAAATAAATACATAATATTTTTAACTATAAATTTGAGTTCTTCAGTTTATAAAATTAAATTCAAATTTCAATGGGTTTTTTTTTGTTTCAGACTATCTCGATTTTGGTGATGCTACATACGTGTGTATTTACTGCAATGCAAATATGTGGTTTGAAGAACGAAGTGGTAAAAAGAAGAAATAGAACCCTCTAAAGTTTCCATCGTGTTGCTCAAATGGAAAAGTCCAATTGCCAATGATGAAAGCACCACCAAAAAATATTAGGAATCTTCTTTCAGAAAATGATTCAAAGAGCAAATATTTCATCAAAAACATATGTGCCTACATTATGATGTTTAGCTTTACTTCTATGGGTGGACAAGTTGATCGTTCCATAAACATAGGACGTGTACCTTGTGTTTTTTAAGTTACATGGAGCAAATTATCACCAAATAGGCAGTTTGTTACCTCTGCGTGAGTAAGAACCAAAAATTTCACAACTCTACATATATGACACGGAAAATGAAGTTCACAACAGAATAAAGGCAATCTGGTTAATTAATAAAAACGTGTACATTTAATATCTTCAATTATTTATATTTTATTTTTAAAATAATGTTAATTAAACTATTGAATTAGACCAACTACACTTGATTGTTTTTCAATCATTTGAACAATTCTAATGCAATAAATAGATGCTTTTGAACAGTGTGCTAGATAAGGACAAAACAAAAATATTGAATGACGATATTGTTGTTGAACTGAAAACAATGATTGATCATTTCAATCCATTTGTGATTCAATTCTGAAGTGCAAGAGAACGTTTTGAATCTGCAAAAGATCAATTGACGGTAGAACGCATAATCGTCCATCAGCACCAGAGGTTGCAGCTCTTATTCCAGGTGACATTAACGTGAGTATGGAAAAAAGGGACGTGATTCTTCATACTTGTGATGGGAAATTAAAACGGATAAGTGAACTTCATCAGTCCTATGTCCCACTACAGTATCCTCTTTTATTCCCATATGGTGAAGATGGATATAGACTTGATGTTCTTCATACCGACGTTGAATCTACCTCGAGAAAAAGGGTGAGATTAACTATGCGCGAGTTCTTTGCATTCAGATTACATGAACGACAGAATGAACCTACAACTTTGTTTATATCGAGAAGACTGTTCCAACAATTCTTGGTTGATTCTTATACCATGATAGAGTCTGAGAGGTTATGTTATGTAAGGAATAACCAGGTTAAACTGAGATCTGGAAAAGTATGTGATATAGAAACTGTTGTGGGTAGAGGTAATATTGAACCGTCTTCAACAGGTAAGAGATTTATGTCGTCATCATTTAACGAGGGTCCACGATACATGATTCAAAATTTTTAGGAAGCTATGGCAATATGCAAGCATTATTCGTACCCAGATTTGTTCATCACGATTACATGCAACCCAAAATGGCCAGAGATTGATAGATTATTGAATGCGAAAGGGCTAAATTCCGTAGACAGACCTGACATCCTTTGTCAAGTGTTTAAGACGAAACTTGATTGAATCGTAAAGGATTTTAAGGAAAATCAATTATTTGGCAAAGTTGAGGCAAGTAAGTTTTAAATTTCAGTTTTTTCTATTTTCAATATTGCATATATTAATATAATAATATATACACTATTTTAATTTATTAATTATAATTACATTAATTGATTTTTTTAATCATTTCATTTATTTTTTATATATTCAGTGGTATACAGTGGAGTTCCAGAAAATAGGATTGTCGCATGCACACATTCTACTATTCTTGAATCGCGAGAACAAGATTTATAATCCTGAGGATGTTGATCGTATTATATCTGCAGAAATACCAACTAAAGATGATTATTTGATATTGCATGATTTGGTTAGAGATTATATGATACATGGTCCGTGCGGCTTTTCAATTAGGAACTCTCCTTGCATGGTAGAAAATCATTGTTCTAAACGTTTTCCAAAGAAGTTTAATGAAGCAACTACAGTGGACGACGAAGGCTATCCTCTTTACAGAAGAAGAAATAATGGCTCTATCGTGACAAAAGGTGAAATTAGTATGGATAATTCTTCTGTGGTACCAGGCACATATTAATGTTGAGTGGTGTAATCGATATAAATCCATCAAGTATTTGTTCAAGTACATTAACAAGGGTCCCGACAGAGTAACAACAAGCGTTGTCCAAGGTGGACAAGAAGAAAACGATTCCACAAAGAAAGATGAAGTTGACAATTATATCAATTGTAGGTATGTTTCTCCATGTGAAGCTGTTTGGAGAACCCTTGCTTTTGATATACACTACAGATACCCAGTTGTGCAGAGGTTGAACTTTCATATTCCAAATGAGCAAAGCATTGTTTTCGATGATGATGATTACATTGATAATATACTTGACAAGCCAACAACAAAACAATCAATGTTTTTAGCATGGATGGAATGCAACAAGCATGATGAGAGAGCTAGGTGTCTCACTTACATTGAATTCCCTTCAGAGTATGTTTGGGATAGGAAAGAACTGAAGTGGAAAAGGAGAAAGACATGCACGTTTTCACTGGGAAGATTGTGTTATGTTCCTCCAGGAGCTGGAGAGCAGCATTACTTGGGTATTTTATTACCTCACAGTAGAGGTTCAATGTCGCATGAAGAGATACGAACCATTGGAGGTATTGTCTATTCCACTTTCAAGGATGCTTGCTATTCGATGGGATTATTGGATGACGATCGCGAATATGTGGATGGAATAATCGAGGCCAGTTTTTGGGCATCAGGTCATTATGTTCAGAATTTATTTCCAGTTCTTCTTATGTCGTCGTGCATGAGTTCTCCTGAAACCATTTTTGAAAAGACATGGGAGAGTTTGTCGGATGATATACTTTCAAGACAAAGACGCATATTTAACATCACAGGTATACATTTTATTGATTTAATTTTTTGTATTTTAAATCATTATACATCAATAAATTTTATTTTTTTTCATATTTTTTTAATAAATTTAATATATTTTTAATATTATTTTTTAACAGATTTGCATCTAAGTAGTGATGAGTTGAAAAACTGGGCATTGATTGAGATTGACAATCTATTGAAGTTGAACGGGAGCACTTTGAGCAGATACACCTCTATGCATGTACCAACACAACAACCACTGCCTGATGCATGTAATAATCTCATGCTTGAGGAACTACGATATGATCGTATAGAGATGAAAGAGAAATACGAGACATTTAGTTCAACGCTTACAGATGAACAGAGTGGTGTGCTACATCAAATACTCGATGTTGTTTGGTTGGACAAAGGTGGTATTTTCTTTTTATATGGATATGGCGGTACATGGTAGACATTTATATGAAAAACTCTTTCAGCAGCCATACGATCCGAGGGATATATAGTTCTTAATGTGGTATCCAGTGGAATAACATCTCATCTTTTACCCGGAGGTCGTACTGCTCATTCAAGATTTGCCATACATATTAATATTGATGAGATGTAACATAAACCCCGGAACTGAGTTGTCAGAACTTATTCTCAAGGCCAGACTTATAATATGGGATGAGGCGACAATGATTAATAGATTCAGTTTTGAGGTGTTGGATTGAAGCATGAGAGATATTGTTAGGACTTTTGATGGTTCAATGTCTAATTTGCCATTCAGAGGAAAGACCGTTGTACTTGGTGGAGATTTCAGACAGATACTTCCGGTTATACCAAAAGCAAGTAGGGAAGTTGTTGTGCACGCAACAATTAATTCATCCTATTTGTGGGAACATTGCAAGGTATTCATAAATTATTCCTTTTTAAAAAAAAATCAAAACTTTATAAATACATGATTGATTAATATTTTTTAATATTTTCATTGCAAGGTTTTGAGATTAACTAGGAATATGAGGCTGCAAAATGAAAATTCAAGTTCCAGCTCAAGTGATGATGGAATTGCTGAATTCTCCAGATGGATTCTAAAAGTTAGTGACGGTGAACTCGAAGACAGCAGGGATGGGTTCGCAGATATTGAGATTTCAGAAGAAAATTTGATATGCGATGAAATTGATCCTGATGCTTCTTTGATACAGAGTATTTACCCGAACATATCTGAAAATTTACGTACGGATAAATACTTTGAGGATAGAACAATACTCGCACCGACACATCGTGATGTTGAATCCAGTAACGAGAAGCTTCTATCTATGATCCCTGGTGATACTAGGGTATATTTGAGTTTCGATAGTGTCTGCAGAACGGAGTATCAATCTGGCTCCAATGCTCAGATGTTTTCAGTTGATTTTCTAAATTCCATTAAGTGTTCAGGACTACCAAACCACAGTTTGGTCTTGAAGGAAGGAGTGTCGATAATGCTACTTAGAAATATTGACCAAAAGTCGGGTTTCGTGCAACGGAACTAGGTTGATAGTTACAAAGCTGGGAAATTATATTCTTGAAGCACAGATAATTTGTGAAAGAAATACTGGTAACAAGGTTTTCATCCCAAGAATGACATTGAGTAATTCGGACCAAACAATGCCTTTAATGTTTAAAAGGAGACAATTTTCAATTTTGTTATGTTTTGCGATGACGATCAATAAAAGTCAGGGTCAATCGTTGTCTACTGTGGGTTTATATCTTCCAAAACCGATTTTCACACACGGACAGTTATATGTTGTAGTCTCTCGAGTCAAAAGCAAAAGAGGATTGAAAATTCTGTGTCTCAATTCCGACGGGAAACCTTGCAAGTATTCAACAAATGTTGTTTACAAATAAGTGTTTCGAAATTTGTAATTGTGTGTAATGTATTTGATTTTGATATATATAATGTTGAACTCTTTTTTATTCTATATAGAAAAATAAAGTGTAATGATTTATTAAACTCTTATTTAGGATATTTAGATTACATTTTTAATATTTATAATAAAAAATAATAAATAACTAAATAAATATTAAAATTTTTAATTGAATTAAACATAAAAAAAAATCTTTCAGCCCGCGTAGTACGCGGGTCTAACACTAGTATTTTATAATCATAAGAGAAAAATAAGGTTACTAAAAAAATAAAATTGTAATAAACTAATATTCTTAAAAAAAATGGCACCAAAATGATACATAATCCTTAATTACCCACTTGTGAAGGATATTTATCTCTCAAAATTAAGAATGGGTAGAACAATTTTCTATAGCTGAAAGTGGGTAAAATAAATTTTTCAATGTTTTTTTTTGACAAACAGATATATAATCTATTACAATGTGTTCCTTCTACCACATGGCACATATTTTTTTCTCATCTTATCGGCCGAAACCACAATAGCACCTTCTCCAATCCAAGCGTGAGAACAGGGGAGGTCAACGCTCACTTGCTTGTAGCATTTTCAAACATGATCGATACTTTACACTAATGTTTCATCCACATTCTTCAAGATCTCGAGCTTACGGACCCATAGAGGGCGTAGTACCCCATAAAGGATGGAAAATCTCCATTAAATCCCAATAAATGGGGCAGCATGTCTCGAACCCAGGACCTATTGGTTTAGGTAGTGGTGCTCTAACCACTTGAGCTAAGCCACTTTGACATAAATTTTTCAATGTTGAAAGTGCACAATTCTCAATTTTTTTTTAAAAATAAAGGTGTTTTAGTCCATTTAAATGAATGCGACAAAAAGAAATTGATTTTATGGGTAATTATTAGTGACATTAAATGTAATTTGGTGATGTTTGTAATGAGATAATTTGAAATGGTAGAGTTACTTTTTTCCTATTTTTGATATGTGAAAAAAAAGTCATTTCTGATCAATCTAAATAAAGACAGAGTGAGTACTATATCTATATAAATGTAGTACTTAATATATTAATTTTATTATTATTTTGCATGATAGGAAATTTAAATTGATTAATCAAATTAGAGGTACACTTGCGTAAGACAAAGCATAATTTGGCAATTAACGCTTAACTCTTTGGGAGGGGTGGGTGTTGATTTGTGCTAGGTTATATCATGTCTCATGTATAAGAACGTCTGAAATGAGTTTTTGTCATCAAATTATTATAAATTAGTTGCATGTACTATTGACATTCGACATAAATTATTAGTTGAATTATCTTAAAATAAATTATTAGTTGTGATAAAGCTCTGTACACATGTTTTTTAAGCGAAAATACTAATCGGGACTAACATAGGACAAATGATACTGATTTTGGGAATGATGTTGACCCATCAGATAGTAGACTCTCTTTCATCTTTTAGAGAATACACATTTTTTACTAATGTTATTTTATGGTATGACAATTAACAAGAGTTAGAAAAATCTCTTAAGAACATTGGGTTGTCGTCAAAAGGTCGGTTTTTAATCATGGATAGTTATATATTGTCATGTCCGTTTGAAATTTTTTATATGCTACAGAAATGACGACAACAAGTGAAAATCAATGTGATTTATAAGAATATAATTTAAAATTGTTAAAAAATATTTCAAACTTGCTTTGCTTAACAATTTAAACTTCTGCAGTTTTTTGGGCGCAACCATTTCACACTGAATTTTAAAAGCAAAAAATGCTCATAAAAATTGTGCATAACATCGAAATGAAAAAAAAAAATCATGGAATATATCAAAAAAGTGAAAAGTATAAGAAGAATATTATAATTATAGGTAAAATATTTTTTTCTACTTCATCTAATACAAAAATAAATACATTTTGTATTGTATTCATTTTATACTTACAAATCGTGAATTGCACGGGTGATATACTAGTAAATATAAAAATATAATACTCTAAATTACTTATACACACAATGCTAAGTGACTATAATCACTTATAACTTCTTGCAAATACCCCAATATATTTATGTGGTTCTTCACAAGTACTTTTATCTTATTATCCAATTAAAATTATTATTTTATAGAGTTATTTATAATACCGAGAATACCATAGTGAGCTTTATTAGTCTTTGGGCTTCACTAGCATAAGGGCTTGCCATTTCTTTTTTATTTTAGTTGGGCCTGTTGCATTGTGATATGTTTTGGGCCTAATTTTTGGTTTTAATCATTTTGGTTTTATATTCTTAAGCAGGACTGATTTCTCCTTATTTTTTTTAATATACAACGTCAATTCAAATTAGTCACTCTCCTGTACATCTCATGAACCAATTCAAATTGATGCAATTGGATTCAATTTTAATTTGGATGAACTATGCACTTTAAACCCTAACCCCTAAACAGTGAACCATAAATCATATATGAACCATTCGGGCCGGGTGAACCATGAACCACTTGGGCCGAGTGAACCATGAACCACTCGGGCTGAGTTTGGGTCCGGGTCGGAAAAAACAACCTAAAACTGAAATTAAAGTTAAAAGAAAACTGAATTTGAAAAAAACAAAAATAAAAACTAAAACTGAAAAAAATAAGAAAAAAAAAACTCTTAAAATTAAATTGCACCAAATTGATTTGGTGCAAATGATGCACATGAGAATTTGCCAATTCAGATATATCTCCAACTTAAATTTACAGTCTTACAATTTAGTATTCCCTTTGTCCTAATTTTGATTGTCCACTTTCCGTAAATAGCCGTCATAGAAGACAAAACTTCTATGAACCCAAATTCACATAAATTCCTTTTCTTCAATTATTATTGTTATATATATAAAGTGTTAATTATTGCTTAAAAATCAATAATACTTGGTATGCACAAAAATAAAAACCTATTCTATCTTTACTCCATGCAAATATCTAACTTATTCTTGTTAAATTAAAGTAAGCAAGCGCCGTGCAATTTCAGTTAGTATTCGATCCTTCAGTATCCATTCGTTACAAGATTGTTTGCGTTCGAGCTGGCTTGAAGCTTGACATGCCAACATATGAGATGGAGATTTTCGACTGTGAGCCGTTTACAAATACTCAAATGCAGGACAGAGAATTGAGATTTACATTGAATTTGAACCTTGATTCTAATTCAAGTGATGTACACCGCAGCAACATGATCTTTGGGATATCCCATTTTTATGGTGAATGTATTTAATGCTTCGACATTGACGGGAATACGTTATCCTTTTTGGCACGTTCCACACTTGCAAATCATCAAGGAGCACCTTATTAAAAAATGCTGCAAGTCTACGTTTGACCGCGAATCAGCAGCCTTGTGGGAGTTGCAATTGAAAAGAGACGACCCTTTTCGTTCGCTGTGGTCGTTGACTTTGTCCTCCTCGTTTTTATCAACAGAGTTGAAGGTGGTCCGTTTCCTACTCTGTTGATTCATGTCTATGGAAATATTGTGGCATACAATTTTCTAGATAAAAGTTGCAGTGAGTTTTTTGGTGATCAGAGAAGCCATTTATCTTCTGATTACTTTCATGAATTTTGTCATACCTCACGTTCATCCAGTGCAGGAGGGAGAGGGGTACACGGAGGTACAATTGTACCCAAAAAATAAAATGTACCCCTCTTTATATCTTGTATTAAAAAAATAAAATTGTATTTTATTACGTATAATTAGAAAAAAAAATACTTAAATGTATTCCTAATTTGTAAATTCTACTCAAATGTATCCCCAACTATCGAATCCTGGATCCGCCACTGCGTTCATCACTTTGCTGAAACTCTAGGTCTACTTTGATTCCATCCGATATATTGCTTCTTCTTATTTAGGCTTCTTCCCTGTTTCTTTCCGTTTGTTTCGAGAAATTTACTAAATTGTGGAAACAAAATCCACTTGATCTGAAATTTTACATTATTTTCGAATGAAGCAATTTGAGTAAACGAATTTGACAAAACAAGTGATGTTTAACATGAACAGGAACAATTAAAATTCTGCCAAAAACAAAACAAAACTATGAGAGACAGTTCATGATATATATAGAAACAATTATATGGAATATTGCATTGTACGATTTAAAAAATATATATATAAGAATAAAAATATCTCGAGTTAACACTGGGTAAATATTACTGGTTCACATGTCAACAGTGTTACTTGTTTTTTTTCGAGCCCGTTTGTTATGTGATATGTGATATGAAAAGATATGAAATCATGTGATATATTTAACTTTTTTTAAGTGTTTGTTATGATAGATTAAATCATGATTGATATTATAAATACCACCTAGGAGGAATAATGTTTGATATTGTAAATATCACCTAAGATGTGGGATGTATAATCATGTAAAAATAGAAAAATAAAATGCTGACTTTCAGGCCAAAACAAAAAGTCATCAAGTATATCAAACACTTAAAAATGTAGAATATGATTTATTTTTCCTTGTTTTCCTTTATTTTCCCACATAACAAACGGACTCGATATGTAACAGTACATTGTTGTTCTTGTAGTAGCATTACTAACAAAACATTGAGTAGGTTTTAGGTGCAACACTTATCAACTGGTGTAATAATTTATAAAAATAATAGTATTAATTTATAAATATAATGTTATTAATTTTCTAGTATGAACAAATTACACAAAAGAGTTTGTGTAACTATTATATAGAGAACTTCATGATACGAAGTATTTATTTATAGATATAACACCAAATTACTATATACTCCCTCAGTCTCCTTCTTAACAGCTATGTTACTGTATGCTCAATTTTTAAGAAAAGTTAATATAAAGTGTTGGGAGTAAAAATAATTATTTATTAATATTTTATGTAATAAAGTAATGAATAGTTCGGAATATAAAAAATTATTTATTAATATTTTATGTGATAAAGTGAATATTTCCATTTAAAAAAATGTTCAATTAAGAATGAAATGCCCAAAAAGAAAAAAATGCAGTTAAGAATGAGACGGAGAGAACAAGAGATCTAATCCTGCCTTCAAAATAAAGCAATAATAACCAAACGACCAATAACTTACAATTCCTATCGTCAATTCCTCAAACATAGCTTTTTTAGAATCTATGCTCCCAAAAAATAAAGGACGTCGAGAGTCCATCCTTTGTAATCTTAGAGGATATATTATATAGACAATAATAATAAACACAATTTCATCAAAAATTACTCTCTAACTAAGCCCAACTATTTCAATTTCACAAGTAACCATCACGCACATCCCTCGAACTATCACCCATAATCTCCTTTATATTGGTGATCATTTTCAACACCTGCCACATCGTCGGCCTCTGCTCCGGGGACGTCATGCTGCAGATGCTCGCCACCTCCACCAGCATCCTCAGTCGCATATCATCCTCGCTGTCGTCGTCTCTCATCGCGTGAATCCAATCGGGCACGTCGGGAGGCGCAAGGTAAGGATGCTGGGACGGTGGCTTACCCGATAAAAGCTCCAGTAACAGAATGCCAAAAGCGTACACGTCGGATTTGGCCGTTGCTTTACGTGAAGATTTTCGAACCTCGGGGGCTCTGTAGTTTGAGAAATCGGGGTCGTCTTCTGATGACGTGTCTGCCAGCATGGCGAGGCAGTAGTCGGTGATGCAGGCCTCGAAGTCGGGACCTAGAAGAACATTGGATGATTTCAGGTTTCCGTGGACAGATTTTGAGGCTTGATGGATGTAAGCTAAACCTTGAGCCACGTCTTCCGCGATTTTCAGGCATGATGTCCAGTGAAGAGGCTTAGCCCTCGTTGATCTTGAACCTGGAGATTACAAAGAGGTATTAAGAAAGATTGAATATGGAATTTTAACAGTTTCAGTTGCCCACCGTCTCTAGACTCTAATATAAGTCAAAATTCAACAAGTATATTCACGATATATCAGCTAATACTATTCAGTAAAAACAACTAATATTGTTCAGAGAAAGCAACAAATACTGTTTAGTGAAAGTAACTAATACTGTTTAGTGAAAACAACTAATAGCGTACAAAATAAATGCAAGTGAGTGGATGGTGCACCTAGTGCACACAATGGTACAAGACCTGGTGACTTACAAAATGGGTTTAATAAAAACTATAATTCGTTGGTGAAATTAATAAGTGCGAAATGACATAAATAAATATCTTCATTAAGACAAAATCTTGTATGAACCTGAAACTCCTACATTAATTACTTTCTATTTCAACACACCCCTTACTTTTAGCACACAATATCTTCTCTCCCCCCACCTCTCTCTGTTCTCATATGATAATTTATTAAAGGTAAGCTCAAATTTATGAGTGGTTTTTGGGTTTGGAAAAAAATTGTGAAAACTATGTAAAAATCAAATAATTTGAAACGAAACTACTACTCTATAACATCACTTATTTTGGATAAGAGGGGTATATTATATGATATGCGACTTTAAGACCTCAACCCGGTCATATTTTAAAGAAAAGTGAGGTCCAATACCAAAGTGGAGCTCCGTCATGCTAAACCCCCTTAACGTCTAAACATAATGCAGATGGTCCTAAAACCCAATGGTGCAACACACTGTGATTAAACAATGCAAGTTTGTCTAGTGTTGTAATTGAGAATATAAAAGGGGCTTGCATCTATGATTTTAAGTGTTATTAATATATCAACTTGACGTTCAATCTCTATACATTCTTCACTTTTCTCATGAAAATAGACTAAAATACAGACCTTAGTTATTTAAAAAAAATAACACATTCGTCATGCATCCATATAAACAGACAAAAGTGTTGCTATAAATTATTTAGGTATAACACATTAAAAGGCCATAAACTATTTTTTGTTTTAAAAAGCCCTCAAACAATAATTCATGAGGCCCCTGGTAATAGAAGTTTATGGATTTTGCTAAGATAACTTAATATTTTCCGTTAAAATATCAAATTCCAACAACAAAAATGTCTCTAACAAACTGTCCAAAAATGGCGTTATAAAACAAGAAATATATAATTTAAGGGCTTATTAAAAAAAATAAAAATTTAAGGGCCTTATGAAACAAGATTATATAATTTAAGGGTTTTTTAAAACAAAAACTAGTTTAAGGGCCTTTCGAAACAAAAGTTGACAGTTCAGGGACCTTTTGATGGATTATGCCCATTATTTAATGAGTTAGATCATCTAAAATCTCCATTTAACAGGCAAATTAATGTTAAAGTGACCTCATCCCATAAGATCTCTATATTCTAAAATTAATGATTGATTAGAATATCCTTTAATAGAGTTAAACACCAATACTCCAATTATATACATATTTCCACCCGTGTGTCACATGACCCCTTCAATACTTGCAAGAATAATAATAGGAGTTCAACTAATGTGGCATATCACTATTAGACCTACCATGTTATTTTCGAGTGGCATCAAAATTTACCAAAAAAATTTAATATCCATCTCAGGATCACAAATGTCGGCAGCAATAAAGCTAGTGGGATCCCTTTTTTCCATCTAAAGCCAAGAAAGTCTCTGTAAATCTGATTGATCCCACTATGCTACACCCATTCCACTCAAACCCTCTATTCAAATTAAATAAAAACAAAAAAACATGTATCCCAATTCCCATCTCACCATCACAAATCTCATATCTACAGGCCCACATTATATCTGAAACAATATTAGTTGATTTCCCTAAACGGTATTAGTTGGTTTCACTGAAAAGTATTAGTTGTGTCACACATGTAATTTAAAGAAATGCAGAATTTAAACAGCTTGAAATCAGTATCAGTTTACCATGGATAAGATTGAATAGGCTTCCATTAGGGTGATAATCGAAAATGACCAATCGTTCTTGCTGAGCCTGAAAATAAGCTCTAACAGGGACCAAATTCGGATGCCTAAGAACACCAACAGTCTCCATATGTTGTTCAAATGCTTCGCCACTTGTAATGGCGGTTTTAGACGCGTCCAATCTCTTCACGGAAACGATCATCTGATTCGCCATCACAGCTTTATACGTTGTTCCAATGGTGCCCCTCCCTAAAAGCTCCGCCGACGCCCTCATTAGCAGCTCCAACGTGTACAGCTCTTCCTCCCCTGAACAGAACACTAAACCCCCACTTTTCACCACTCTAATTTGCTGCTGGCTTTTCATTTTCTTCGATTCCACGCTCTGCGAATTAGCGTTTTCCGATTGGAGCGATGAGAAATTGGTTTCAGGTTCCATTTTCTGTTGAATCTCTTCTCTGTCTTGGCGCTCTTCTTTTCTTTTTCTGATTAAGGCTACGAAACTCAGAATCGCTGCTGTTAAAATCAGAACCCCAATCACGAACCCTAGAATTAATCCCACTTTCTTATGATGCCGTTTCTGAGAGGGATTAGAAGTGTCGCTTAATCCTTGCTGTGATTGCGCGTTCTGCATAAGCGGCGTCGATGGCGATTGGGCGGCGGCGGCGGCGCCGCCTCCGCCGGAAGAGTTGAAGAAAGGGGTATTGCGGCAGGGTTTGTGTATAATTTCCCCACAGAGATTGGGGTTTTTCATGAACGAATAGCTCCTGAATTTTTTTAGGGTTGGGGTTACAGGAATTGGACCAGTGAGGTTATTGTTTGAAACATTGAATAATGCCAGAGTCGTTTGATTCAACGGCGGAATTGAACCGGAAAACCGGTTCGAATCGAGGTGGAGGTAGGTTAACCGGTCGAGAACCGTAACGGTTTCCGGAATCTCACCGGTGAGGTTGTTGTTGGACAAATCGAGAATTAGGAGACGGGTTAGGGTTAGAAGAGAGGGGGGAAATGCGCCGGCGAAATAGTTGTGGTCTAAGAGGAGGGTTTTGAGGTTGATTAAAGGGGAGAGATCGGGGATTGGGCCGGAGAGGGAGTTGTTACGGAGGCTGAGGCCGCGGAGCTGGTCGAGGCGGCTGAGGGTGGCGGCGGAGACGGCGCCGCGGAGGCCGGAGCTCTGGACGGCGTAGCGGACGACGCGGCCGTGGGCGCACTTGACGCCACGCCATTGGCAGAAGTCGAAGCGCTCGTTGGTTGTGTAGAGGAGCTTGTTGTCGAGGTCGGCGTTGGACTTGAATGAGAGGAGCGCGACGGCGTCGGGTGGGAGAGTGGCGGAAGTGGCGGCGGTGGGGAATGTGAGGAGGAGGAGTGAGAGGAGAAAGGGGAAGGGTGTTTGGATCATGGTGCGGAGCTTTCAGTTATCAGAAAAGTGGGGGAATGGGGGCGGCGTAGGGGATGTAGGAGTGAAGTGGTGGGAGTTGCAGAGCAGCTGGAGGAGAGAGAGAAGTGGGTGAAAAATGTCACGTGAAAGTGGGAAAGGCTTTGTTTAAAAAATGTTTTGTTTTTCTGTTTAGGTCGTCGCGCGGTCTCCCACCCAGGTGTTTCAATAGCTCAAGTCTTTGACTATCTTTATAACTTCAATACTCAATTCAATTCTTAGGGTATATTTGTTTTGAGACTATTTCGGACGAATTTTGGACTTTACAATTTAATATATCCATTTAATATAATATTTCATCTGTCTCAAAATTATTGTCTGGTATTCTATTTTGGGTGTCCCATAATTTTTGTCCACTTTCCTAAAATGGAAAGTTTCATCAATATAAACACCCTTCACAATACATATAAATTACACAAATTGTCACTCACTTAACCTCTTACACTTTAACATTTTTTCACTTTACAATAAAGTTAATTTACCAATTCTACCCCTTACACTTTAACATTTTATCACTTTTTTTCTTAAAAAACGAGCACACAGTAAACCGGACAATAATTATGGGACGGGGGAGTACTAAAATCAGGATTTCAAAATTTAATTTAAAACTTAACATAAACCCTACATCTGCACCTATTCCCATTAATAATAATATTATCACTTTTACACAATTTTCAACACAATACTCAATCATTCAATCATTACTAGAATAATATAATAATACAAATCAATCAACTTTTTTACAATCCTAGATTTCAAAGTCCAAGATTTTCTCCGCCCACTATAAGCCCAAAACAAACATACCCTTAGGAGGCTTTTGGTTCACGAGATTGGATTGATTAAGTGTGATAGGATTGAGATGGATTTAGTAAGATTGGATTGATTTGACTGAATTTGTTTGAATCAAGATATGTGTTTGGATTATAGGATTGTAGTGAGGGATTAGATGGGATGCCCATTGAAATATCATAAACACTCTGAAATTGAATTGAAACAACGCACTTCATTCTTGGTAATCTATTCAAACAATAGAAGGACAATTTGTAATTTTGCACTTGAGATATGTTCTATCCCACCTTTCGCATGGGATTGACATATCCATCAATGGAGGGATTTGATACATTTTCTACCCGGGCTTGAAGCATATCATGGGCTCTCATCCCACAAACCAAACGGTAGATTAGTTGGGATTAAAATCCTAATCCTAACCTATCCCAATCAATACCGCGAACCAAACGGGACCTTAGGCTTTGTTTGTTTTGGGATTATAGTGGACGTGGGAAATTCCGGACTTTGAAGTCTTAGAATTTTAAAATCTTGATGAATAGTTAAGATGTATGTTTGTTGTGGGATTTTATAAGGTAAGATGATAGAAAAGTTGATTGATGTGATATTATTATATTATTTTGAGTGTATTAGGAGAATAAAAAAGTAGATGATATGGGTATATTGAGAGAATAAAAAGTAGAGTAGTAGTAGCTGATGAAATATAGTAGGATTAATAGGATTTCAAAATCCTTACTTTAAGTTTTTAAAAAAATGGGGGTTTGAGATTGTAAAGTCTAAAGTCTAAAATGGGGGTTTCAAATATACCGGCACATCCTGGCCACTTTTTGAATTTGCACATCCCATCATCTATCCAAATACACATCCACCCGTACTATATATCTATACCCTAAAACTATCACATCACTACTTTTCTTATATCAACTTATTCTTTATTATACTTTTCTTACAACAATTCATTATATCTCCTGTTGGGATATTTTAGTTTTGATAATTTATGCCAAAACATTATTAACTTATGTTATTCAAGCTAATTTACAGATAACAAGTTAAGGGGGAACACAAGAACAAATTGAGGGAGAACTCAAAAAATCAGAAGAAGATGATCGAGATCAGACGAGGCTACAGACGAGTCGTGATCGAGATCAGATGAGTCAGATGAGTTCCGGAATCAATTGATGAAATGGCAAATCGATGTGAAGAAAAAAGCTAAAGCCAAAGAAATCGAAGAGAAGGTTGCGATCGTAAGATGAGCAAAAGAGATCGATCAAGATCGACGTGATCGAGATCGATATGAAGATGAAAGGCATTTGAGACCGACGAGATCGACGGATCGAGATCGATATGATAAACCGATATGCTAACCTAATGCAGATTTAATTCGATGCTATCCCGAGATGATCTTGAAGATATGTTGATCCGATCACCGAGATGATCGATCAAAAAGAAGAAATCGATAGTCCGAGTCAATGTGACCGAGGGTCGATGTCCGACCAGAGAATCAACTCAAGAAGCTCGAGTGTCAAGATACCCGACGCATAAGGTCCGCCAAGAGAAGTCTCAAATCAAGAACTCGAGACTCAAGAGGTTATCAAGAAACCAAGGCTCGGGATAACTCGGGGCTCGATAACTCAAGGTTCAGATAGCTCGATAACTCAAGGCTCGTGATAACCTCAAGGTTCGGGATAATTTTAGATAACTCAAGGCTCAGACAGAATCAAGATCCCGAGACTCGTAAGATCCTAAAGAATATACCAAGTAGAGACTCCTAAGAAACCCAAGAATATAGCCATAGATTCAAATGACGTGACCAATGAGAGGAAGACGACAAGCCTGAAAAAGTGCAAAAAGCTACAGAGTAGTATGGATTTGAATGTGATTCTCTCCAACGGTAACATTCAAATCCACACTATAAATACAAGTTCTTCCTTCATTATCAAGTGTGGATGAATGTGGAAGAGTATGGAGAATGTAGCAAACGATGCTACAGAGCTAAGAAGATATGGGTTCCAGCAGTTCCCAGCCAAGGTCGTGTGCCAGATGATGCGAGTCCTGAATATGGCCTGATCGTAGCACGGCTAAGGCATTCAACAACAGGCACGTTGAAAGGAATTGTGCTCCCGATCCTATATACTCAAGCATTCCCACCATAGAACACAGAGCTAGAAATACACGCATATATTCAAGAGTGTTCTACCCTAAATCTAAGCACAAATGCTATATCCTAAGCTTAGAGAGATTTTCCCATCCCAAGATTGAGGCTAAAAACAAATGTAAGGGAAAATCTCAACCTAGTTGGAAACCAAACAAACCTTACCCAAATCAGTTTGATAGGACAAGTTTGTAGGTGAGTGTGAACTCGGTAAATATCTATCGGCAATCCTGTGAGGGTGATAAGTCCCGCTTGAGTGTGAACTCGGTAAACATCTATCGGCAATCCCGTGAGGGTGATAAGTCCCGCTTGAGTGTGAACTCGGTAAACATCTCGGCCATCCCGTGAGGGGTATAAGTCCCGCAGGTTAAGTTCGATTAAGGTTCCCCTGTGTTAAGGGAAGAGTGGACGTAGGGCGGGCTTCGTCCGAACCACTATAAAAGTCTCGTGTGTTCTTTACTGCTTTATGTTCTTACTTGTCATATGCATTCGATTATAAGCAAAACAACACACATGAACTTTAAAAGAAAAAAATTGGTATCACCATTCCCTCACCCCTGTTTTATATGCATCACTTGACACAAAGTCTTCCGCACGCGCAAAATGGGTTTTTCGACACTAAAATCGGGACCATCATCTCCTACTTTTCTTACATTTTTTTTTCATATAACCATTATCGTACTAACTAACAATAATAAAATAATACATCATCATCATTAAAAAGCATTTATTTGACATAAAGCTCTATTCACCTCTACCACATCCAACACAAAACAAACACCAGATTACTATTCACAGGATTTCCCACATTCACCTTTTTCCTCCATCCGGATTTCCCCCATCCACCTCAAGACGAAAACAAACATGCCCTTAATAAATAATTCATTTCTCCCTTCTTCACATTATAATTTACTCCCTCCGTCCTAAAAGACTTAACACAGTTTAATTTGACACGCATTTTTGCGAGCGAATTTTGTATTAGTAATTGAAATGATAAAGTGACTTATGAAAATATTCTCATTAGTCTCGGAAGTGTTGAAATTCAGAATTTTCCTCCAAAGAGTAAAGTTATTAATTACTCTAAATTTATTATTAAAAAGATCATCTCTATTCAAGAATGGGGAACTTCACCTTTTGCAGAAAGAAGTATGACTAATGAGGTCACACATACTACTTACCAGTATAATTACTGGGATTATTTACAAAGTTTTTATAAGACATTATTATATCAGAATGCCAAGCATTCTCATACTTGGTTAATAAAAATTTGTGAAAATGTTAGTAGAAATCAAATTCCTAACTGGCTTTTTTCCTGGTGGGGAAATTTTGGGGCTTTGGCAGACATTTTGCCTGAAGAGGTTAAAAATCTCTTAGAAGAGTATTCTGTTATTTCTTCAAACTCAAAGTCTCATAATACAAGTGGTAAATCTACTTGTATGTTTTTTGTTGATTCTGGAATCCCATGGGTTTTGAAATGGAGATCAGAGTTTGGTTATAATGAACATGGTACACCTTGTTTATGGAGAATCCATACAACACGATTTTGGAATAACTTAAATCTTATCTCCCCTGGCTCCAATGAGTCACCATTACAGGAAAACATTACAAGGATTAAATCCAAAATTGAAGAATACAGAAAGAATTCTGGTGATAAAACTTCTGGTTCTCTTCCATCATTCTCTGAATACTCCAAGAAGTATTTTGACATATTGTCAAAGGAAAAAATTATGGATCTTTATATGGATCATATTAAGAATGATTTGTTCAAAAACATTGATTTTTCCGATTCAAAATCAGATGCTTCTATGATTTCTGGATCTGACCTTCAAGATGCACAAGATCCAAATGAAGATGATCAAGAGTTTTCTATCCAAGAAAGTTTTGATCTTTTGAAGAATTCTCTTAAAGGAAAATTGAAAGAAAACAAGTTTTAATGGAAGGATCTTCCTTAAACAATTTCTTTACATCCGTCACTACTGAAGGATGAGATATTAGACATGGAATAATTCATTCCAGATTATACTACCTTTTAAATGATACATGAAGTTTATATTACAATATTTGGAAAACTCCTGATCATATTCTTATTGATAATAATAATAACATTATCAAAGAAAAGAATTATCTTAAAGTTCTTAAAAAAAGAATAAGAACTTTGGAAGAATGGATTCCATGGATGGAAACTACACTCAGAAGAAATGAAAGATTATATTTTAATGAAAGATGGTATCCCAATCGTCAAGATTTGGCAAGTTTCAAGGAGACTCTAAGACTCCTAAAAAAGCAAGGTGCATTATTGGCGATTTGAGAAGATTTTGACTTAGCACATTCTTGCAAAATGTGACTAAAGTATCAGACAAAATCAAATTTTGTCATTGCTTACGACATCAGACAAAGTACTGTTGATGAATATTAATTACTATTCAAACTTTTTTTTTGTCTTTTTGTGGCTTTGCTTTTTTTCTACACTATTTCTTTTTTATTTTGAAATCCGGGGTTTGATGTCCGACTCTTTCATCTATAAATAGGTTTGTTTTTCCTTTTCAGAGGCACGCTTGAGTTTTGACTCGCCCCCTCTTTCTCTCTCTAAATCCCTCTCTAGTGTGCAACCTTGTAACCTTGTAATATTATTGTTCATAAACTTGTTTATGCTTGTGGCTTTTTAAAAGGTATATTGTTATTTAAATTCTGTATTTTAAAATTTTATTTCTGATGATCGTCGCCTCAATGGTCGGCTAAATTACTTGTATTGAATCATGGCCTGACTTAAATATACTCTAATATCATGTGCATTTGAAATTATATTCCTATAATGATCTGTAATTTGATATATCAAAGGTAGAGTTGGTTTAACTGGTAGGTTTGAGCTTTCCAGTGATATTCATGAGTTAACTATGTGGGCTAGCCCTTGTTGCCATTAATAGGCGCAGGCGTTTTCTGGGCATAAAAGCTTTTTTCAGGTTAACTCATGGACTATGGAATTTCTCAGTAACTTCCTATCTGTGTTTGTAAAAGATCCACAGGATACTATTGATATAGATCTTTGCACGATCCTTATATTAATATGGTATCAGAACCATGAGAAATAGGGTATATATAAGTTATATCATGATTCAATACAATTTTAATTCTTATGAATCTGTTCCGTTTAAAGGATACTGTAAAAAATAGTATGACTCAGGAATATGATATTCCTGAAAATCTTGATTTATTAAATAAATGGACTATTCCTAAAATTGAACCTAAAATGGTTTATAAATTAGGAGCCTTTGAAAAAATAGGTTTTAAACAAATTGTTAAAACCACTGAATCTTCCATACCTCTTCATGAAGAAGAGATGGTTATTAAATAACTTAGTAAAAATGATATTTTACCTTACAAAAGAACTCATAAGTTCTTACATATTGGATGTGTTCAGGTCGCTTTTAGACCGCTTACCTTAAATGGCTTACCAGAAAGCTTTCTAGCTTCTCTTAGAGATGGTAGAAATCTTAACTGGACTCAATCCCTTATGGGAATTATAGAATCTAGTTTGGCTTTAAGACCCGTCTATTTTGACGCTTATCATAATTTATCTCTATCTTTATCTGATAGTAATATTCTTGAAGCTTTAACATTAAATGTTAAAACTCATGGTTATAATTACATACCAGGTACTGAAGTTATGTGTATCTGTTATCGTATTTATTATAAACCTTTATTTACACTAAATCCTATGTGTAAAAGAATTGAAAAAGATAATAATGAGACTATTCTTATTGAAATAAATTTTGGTAAATCAAACATTACTACCAGAAGATCCATTAAGTGGGAAATTTTTTTTTTTCCTGAGAATTGGATTATAGAACAATCTGTTCCTAAAAATCCTATTATAAATAGTGATTTTAAACATATTACTCAAAGTAATGATGGTATTATTAATATTGGTTTTCAAAATAATCAAAGAAGACATTCGACTTCTTATTCTAGATCAATGTCTAATCATTCTCTTATATCTCCTCTGGATTATGAGGTAGAATTACCCTTTGAATCTAGAACTTCTACTTCCTCTTATAGAGAAAATTCTTATTGTAAAATTAATAATAACAATGAGAAAATTATTATTAATGAAAACTATATTATCCATAAAGATGGATTTGATCCCGAAACAATTTCGGATTGTAACTTTAAAATATAATTTTATGTATTTTACAAACTTTTTAGATTTTTCTAAAGGTTCTTCTACTAGAGCTCATATTAATAATGAGTTTAATAATCCTAAATGGGATAAGTTTAGAATTTGGTATTTTAAATCATTCTCAAAAGATGATTTAGACTACTTTGTTGACAGTTTTTATAAATTCTGTGAAAAACATAATGAAATTACTTATTATGTTCCTTGGTTTATTAAAACCTTTTATATCGATTATATTTCAGTAATTGAACGTGATTATAAAATAATTTATGGAGGAATACAAAAGCCTGTTTACCCTCCTCATGTTCCTTTTCAAATCGAGAAAAATGGGAAGATATTTAGTTTTCTTCCATTCTCCAGAATCATAGAAAATGATGTTTTACAAATTACTATTAAACATGTCAATCAAATGATTGAGCAAAATAATTTTTGTAATCTTTATCTTTCTATCCTTGGAGAAGAAATTATTTCTTTACATGATAAAGTTGATAAAATAATTTCTAAAATTAATTTTCAGAATAAATCTGAAGATTATGATAATAAACATAATAATGTTATTATTAAAACAGCTTCATCTATTCAATCTCCTATTGAGATAAAAGATTTTAAATCTGAAACCTCTATTTCTGATCTTGAAAAGATTATTAATGAAAAATTTAGTAACCTAAATATTTCTGCTTTAGATGATGACTTAGATGAAAGTCAAAATACTCAACCTCCTATTACTGGTAGTTCGAGTAATACTGATAGTATTAATAAAATGAAATGGGCTGATAGACCTACCATGTCTACTTATTATTATAAGAGACCTACTCCTATGGATGTTCTTAATGAAGAACATAATTTTTTTTTCAATATTAAATCCTATAATAATATTCCATATATTATTATTGAGAATCCTATTTAATTGAATCCAATTTAATTAAACATTAATAATAATTAATTCCAAATTAATCTATTATTAATTAATTCTCCATAAATTAAATATTAAATTTAATTTAACATTTAATCAATCAACTATAATCCGTAAAAGGGAACTACTTGTTGTGTGACCCATATGCCCTCATATATCGAGCGATTAGTCAAACTAACGGTCTTAATTGAATCCTAGACAATAAATCAGACATTCTCAATATATGAGGTACGTTGCGAGAAACGTGCAACTACCTGTAACTGAAACACGGGCTATTACGATTTCCTCATTTCATTCGCGAATACTCGATTAAGTCTTAACATGATGAAGTGCCTATTCAAATAACTTAATCATATTATCTCTAATTACTAATTGATCATGTATGTCACACTTAGCCACAAAGTCTAAGTTGACGTGCATTGGCCGATGACTTTGATCCAACTATGATGAGAAGATGAGTATTCTCTCTAAATCCACATTGAGGAATGAATCCTATTCTTGGCTCAACTACCACGCACATGCACTTCGTGATGAACCCAATCCAAACCATATCTACCCATAGACGGGTGCAAGCGTCGGTCATGGTCAAAATTCATCACTCCACACATGTTGTGCGTATTGACCTCAAGTCAAAGGAGTATCGCATCGCTCCCACTAACCGAGACACCCGTAGATACATATTGTGGACTTACATCAAACGGTTTCTCGGATGGGTACACCAATACCCTCTAAGGTATTTGTGCATCCATCATGAGATACCTAGTATCTCGTAGTAAGTGAGATCTTACTACACTCTCTAAGAGTATGATGCAGATCGCACACCAATCTCCATTGCATCATCAATATCCCATTCTTGATGATCCTTGATCGAGGCTATTTGAGAATCATGCTTAAGTCATCTGAGTTCTCACAACCTCATTGACAGCAATGACTCATGGGAACACTTGCATGAATAAATGCAAACAATCAAACATAATATTCAAACGAGTGTATTGTCATACATTAATATTAAATGAACTATAATATTAAATCAAACTGAATATCATCGAGTATTATGTCCTTACAATAGATTATCTCTAGGACACTAACACTAACAATCTCCCACTTGGACTAGAGTCAATCACCTACATGTGTAACCCCTAGACCATCAAATGTCTAGTGTGTACATGAACACTCAGTGTTTTGGTGAAAGGATCTGCCAAATTAAATATGTGGGAATACGTTTTAATTTTACTTCTCCTATCGTTATGATCTCTCGGATCAAATGATAAGCCTGGGTACATGCTTGCTTCTATTTGTTGATCTCGGTTCCTTTGCTTGCGCAATCGCACCAGCGTTGTCCTAATACAACTTTATTAGACAACTGACACTTGGAACTACCCCTAGTTCTTTTAAGAGCTATAAAATCCAGATAGCCTCCTTGAGTCTTCTGATACAGCAATGTCCTAATACAACTTTATTAGACAACTGACACTCGGAACCATTCCAATTGACCGCCTCATCATTGAGAGTGAAACGTAACCTGACTGTGATTTGTAATCATCACAGTCGGATTGGAAACTTGTGCTAGCTTAACCAGTTATTACTAGTTCTGACTGTCCACCATAGACAAGAAAACATTCTTTAGTTCATCTAAGATACTTCAGAATGGTCTTGATAGCAATCCAGTGAGACTCACCCGGATTCTGTTGGTATCTACCAGTGATGTTGATAGCGTAGGCCACATTTGGCCTAGTGAAAGTCATGACGTACATGATTGACCCAATTGTATATGCATATGGGACATCTTTCATGTGCTTGATATCAGCTTCAACAGAAGAACAATCCTTCTTTGATAGCTTTATCCCATGATTTGCCGATAGAGATCCTCTCTTAGAGTTCTCCATGGCTAAACGCTTCAACACCTTGTCTACATAGGTGGACTGTGACAGCCCCAACATCCTCTTGGATCTATCCTTGTGGATCTTAATCCCTAGAATTTTAACAGGTTTCACCAAGACTCTTCATCATGAAGGTCTTTAACAACAAATCTTTAACGGACTGCATTAAGGGGATATTATTTCCCAAAATTACTATGTCATCGACATACACGATTATGAAAATAATATTCTTCCCGCCGCGTTTAAGATAAACGCAAGGATCTTTCGAGTTTCTGATGAAGTCAAAAGACTTGATAGCTTCATCAAATCGGATATTCCAACTCCTAGAAGCTTGCTTCAATCCATAAATGGATATCTTTAGCTTGCATACTAGATTAGAATTTGAATTAGATGTAAAACCTTCCGATTGAGTCATAAACACTTCCTTATCAATGTTTCCATTGAGGGAAGCTGTTTTGACATCCATCTGCCAAATCTCATAATCATAGTGTGCTGCTATCGCAAGTAAAATTCGAATGGACTTGATCTTTGCAACTGGTGATAAGGTCTCACCATAGTCAATGCCTTCGCGTTGACTATAGCCCTTCGCCACCAACCTAGCTTTCTACATTTGTACTTTGCCATTTGCATCAGTCTTACGCTTGAAGACCCAATCGCAACATATGGGTCTAACCCCTTTAGGCAATTCAACCAAGTCTCAGACTTGATTGATGTACATCGAGTCCATCTCGGATTTCATGGCTTCATGCCACTTCCCTGAATCAATATCTAATATTGCTTCAGAATAAGTATTGGGATTGTCCTTATCCGGTATGTCCATATTATTGAGTTTCTCCAAGAGGTAACCGTATGTAATGGGCGGATTACGATTCCTAATTGACTTACAAAGATGTGGTTGTGCAAGCTGTACATTCTGATCATGAAAATTTTGTGGTGCATCGATTTCATCAATGTCCGAAGAGTCCTCAAGAGCTACACGTTCGGATGCCTCTTGGGCGGGAGTTTGAACTGTGCTGTTCTCATTCAGCCCACTTGGAGGTTCTTGCACTGGCAAGCATACTCCAATTACGCTCCCACTGATTGAAAGACGATCACCTAGTGAAAGACTCCCACCGTGAGAGTTGTTGAATGCTTCCACTAATTGTTGGGATTGTACTAGAAAGTATGCTTTTTACTTTGTATAATCAAAACTGAATTTCGGACTTATTTACTGAAATAAATTGTTTATCACTGATGCTTTAAATATTATTGAATGTTACATATATTTACTGCATAACTGTTCAATAAATTGTACGTGTTACATTGTAGTTAATTTAGTGATACCAGATCACAGAAGATTAAATTAACAGTCCCTTGTAACTAAAAGTACGCCATTCACGACCTAGATGGAAATGAACAACCCATCGTGAAAGGTTGAAGTGTAAGGCTCAGATTGGCTTGTCTTGACCAAGAGATTACACTAGTGCATGACTGATGCACTGAATAGGACCTACAGGAGGACAAATTCTTCAGGACTAAACAAGGAAGAATTAGACCTCAGTGGTTCGTTATTTCTTAATCTTCGTTCCTTAAATAGGATCAGGTGTGATCGGTAACTATTGCTTTGACTTATCATGGGTAGAGAATCAACGAGATTCAATACTTTTTATCTTGGGCAATATTATTGGTCACATATGATTGCTAAGATTTAATACAGAGAATCGTGTGCAAGTACGCTTGTTCGATTTGCCCCCTTGGGAGGTTCATAAGCTTTATCATACCAAATCTTGCAAGTGGAATTAGTTTCTGGTATGGATAATAATGTTGAACCGTTCCTTGACCAAGGACAATTGAATAATATTGTGGCTCAATATTGATAATTCAAGATCCATTGGAAGGTCCAATCTTAATTCTCCTAAAGGCCCCTGAGTAGCCCAACATATAGTCCAATAACTGAAAAAGGTGTTTAAAATAAAATAAATATTGTTGCTTATTTTTCCTAATTATTTTCGAAATTTATAGATAAAAGGGGAGAAAGATTTTCTTTGAATTTTGTTATGGAATGAAGATATGTATTCTTGGAATACAAGATTATCTCTCATTAAATTCAAGAAATCTCCCACTTGGTTATTTATAAAGAAGATTTCGAAATTTTTGAAAGATAAAGGGCAAGAAAGATTTTCTTGATTTTCTTGAAAAGATATTATGGAAGATATGTATTTCTTGAAATACAAGAATATCTCATAAATTCAAGAAGATCCAAATCTTGGAATCTTGCCCATTATTTTCGAAAATATCCCATAACAAAGAGTAAGTGGGATTTTGTGGAATATTATAATTATGGGAAAAAGAATATAGGAGATATATTCAAGATTTCTTGGAGATCAAGAAAAGATTTTCCCACATTATCTTGCCACAATTTTCGACCACTTGAGCTCTATAAATAGGGGATGATTCTTTCATTCCCAAGTACAATTTCATGTGCTGGAAAAATTAGTAAATCCACAAATGTGGTGCAACATAATTTATTTTCCTTTTGTTCACAAGTGTCCTACCACCGGATAGTCGAACAAGGATTAAGGGAATACTTGGGAAGTTCTTTTGGTTAGTCTAATCAGCCAGATCACTGCCATCCCAAGAGGTACGTTCACGTAAACTCATAGAATTCCTCATGCGTAGGATTTATGTGAATTAATTATATGCATGATATGTTGTTGGATTATTATTTGAATTAATATAGGATTAATTCATGCTAGTAATAATTATAAGAATTAAATTTGTATTTAAATATTCACCCCGAATAGATCTGTGCAACTTATTCCCCAACAACTGGTATCAGAGCCACGGTTTCGGGCTCTGAATTTTAAATTATAATTTAATTCGCTGACATTAAATTTGAAATTGGATAGTAGAATTGCTAGATCTGTTTTGCAGGTATCCAATTGTCATGGAATTTAATGTGTTTATTTATGCATGCATATAAATTGTGGTTTTTTAATTCGATTCGTTCGGATTCGTTTTTGCCTCGTGAGAGAGAGATTAGATTTGCTGACTGGACCTAATGTATCTGGGCCTCAGATTCAGTTTATTTATTTTTAAATAAATTGTAACCCAGAGACTTTGAGATCTAAGAATTTACAAAATCCGTGGACCCAAGTGAGGTGGCGCGCGGCTGAAATAAATTGCTGGGCGAAGGCACACGCGAAGCGACGGGATTGACGCCAAGAAAGTAACGCGACGCAAGGCGGCGAGGTTGAGGGCCGAGCGCGAGGATCAGTCATGGCACGGGCGGCGGCGGCATCAGAAATGCCGGCGACAGAGAGCAGTGATGTACAAGGCGACGAAAGTGGCCGCGAGTACCGGGCGCAGGTAGAGCGCTGGCAGGCGGACGCGCTACGGTACGCTACCGCCGAGGAGCCGCCGACCATGCCGAGGCGTGTCGAGGCATCAAGGGCGGCTCGCCGAAACAGGTCGAGGCTGCAGAGTCCGACTTTCTAAGTGGGCCGGCCGGATCTTGGCGTGCATCCCGATCATGAGCTACTTGGCGTGGCGTTTCGAGACGGAGTTCTTTTCGAGACGATCGAGTGGGAGAAATTCAAGACGGTGTTTCTTCAAGATCAAGCCAAGAAAAATTAAACCATGACAATTGGATAATTTGTGCCCAATATATTTATTTTTCTGCTTTGCTTGATTTATTATTGTGCTATCTTATGCTTTATTTAATTTGTTTAAATGTGTTTGCATGAGAGTTGCCCAATGAAAAATCTCACCTTTAAAAATTACTAAGTATGTTTAAATAATTAATTGACAATTTTATTCCGGATAATAAAATTGAATTAATTTTGACCTCCATGATTTATTTATTTGTGAATTCTTTTGGAGAAATTTCCCCCACGGGACGGTCAAAAGATAGCTTTCACATGAATGGATTCCAAATGGATGATTGTGGGTTATTATTAGTGGCGACGATGACCCTCCCCACGAGGCTCGTTTAATACGAAATAATAATCCTGTATTTAATCATGGTTATTACTTAGGTATAAAATTGATATGCATATACTTCCCCGAAGTCCCTGTCAATTTTATATTGGTCAAGTTGGAGCCAACTATTAATCTGGATATTAAAGGTTTGTAACTATTTTTGTTTGTAACCTGCTTAAATGTGTTTAAATAATGACCCACCCCACGTGGCTTATTTAAACTGTTTTGAGATGTTGGCTGATTCATGTTCATATTTTTTTGAGATTTTAATATGATGCATGTGATCGAACCTTGTGATATATTTGTGCTTATGCATATTATTGTTTATTTCAGTTCATCATGTCGCAACCTTCTAATCCACTGTCCAATATACTTAAAGACAATTTGCTTACTGGTGAAAACTATTTTGATTGGAAATACAAATTAAAACATGTCCTAACCGCATCACCTTCAAAATGGGTACTTGATACACCAAAACCCGAAAAACCAACTAAGGACGCCGGAATATGGGATGAGATGATTTATGGTGAATAGGAGCTGGCAAATGAATTGATGAAGGATACAATTCTGGCACATCTGTCAGATGTGTTGAGACACCTTCATCAAGAATATGAGTCAGCTGCAGACATCTTATAGAGTCTTGAAGCGATGTTCGCACATCAGACCCATATGGCAATCCAAAGTGTTAAGCAAGAAATTGCTGAATTAAAAATGGAAAAAGGGACGACTGCAACGCAACACGTCCTTAGGGTTATGGTGTTGTTTGAGGAACTTGAGATCCTCGGTGAAAAATGTGATTTCAAGACTAAGATTGATTTCATTCTCCAATCCTTACCAAAGAGCTATAATCACCACTATCTTGAGTATCTAATGGAAGATCTAGATTTACAGTGGATGATCTTGTAAATGCTCTCACTTTGGTTGAAAGGGAAAGGGAGCGCGAGGAAAAGAACTTGGGAAAACATAAATCTTCTTTTCATCCTAGGTCAAGTAGTGATAAGGATGATGAAAAGAGAAGAAAGTTGAACCAAGCAGACTCAACATCAAATAACAGCATGGAATCAAGCATGAGAAAAGTTTTGGAAAGCGAGAGAGTAGGACAATCGAGGTCAGCCTGTTCCAATCCCAAAAGGAATGGAAAGAAAGGTAATTCTCACGCACTAGTTGTTGAAACTTGTTTAGCTGCGTATGCCTCCCATTTATGGGTGGTGGATACGGGATCCACTGATCATGTTTGTTTCACATTACAGGGGTTCAAGCGGACCCGACAACTTAGTGGGAGTGAGATCCTCATCACACTGGGCGATGCTACGAGAGTGGCAGCTGAAGCAGTGGGAGAAGTGCACCTGTCTTTTGAAGACAGAGTTTTAATTTTAAGAGATGTTCTTTACGTTCCAAGTTTTAGAAAGAATTTAATTTTAGTTTCTAAACTTTTTCATGATGGATATTCGGTTACTTTTAATAAAGTTGTTACCATTTCTCTTTTTGATAAATTTATCTGTCATGGAACGTTGTCGAATAATCTCTATATAATTAACTGTGCACACCACTCACGAAATGCATCCTATAACACATCAACTGTTTACGAGAAAAGAAAATGTTCATCAGACGTAAACGAGACACTTCTTTGGCATCTAAGATTGGGTCATATAAATCCAAAGAGGATCCAAAGGTTGGTGAAAGACGGTTCACTGGAGTTTCTCCAAGTTGAACCAATTCCAACCTGCGAATCATGTTTTGAGGGTAAAATGACCAAGAGGGCATTTGGAGCCAAGGGGAATAGAGCCAAAGAAGTGTTAGAAATCGTTCACACAGATGTATGTGGTCCAATGTCAACCAAAGCAAGAGGAGGTTATGAGTATTTTGTCACTTTTATTGATGATTACTCAAGGTACGGTTACATTTTCCTTATGAAGCATAAATCTGAGACCTTTGAGAAATTCAAAGAATTTAAGGCTCAAGCAGAGAATCATAGGGAAAAACGTATCAAGTCTCTATGATCTGATCGTGGACGCAAATACCTCAGCGATGAGTTTTTGAACTACTTATCTGATGAAGGGATTGCATCCCAGCTCACTGCACCCGGAATCCCTCAACAAAACGGGGTTGCAGAGCGAAGAAATAGAACTCTTTTGGAAATGGTTAGATCTATGATGAGTTATGCGGATCTTCCCAAGTCATTCTGGGGTCATGCCTTGGAAACAGCAGCTTACATTTTGAACTTGGTGCCATCCAAATCGGTTCCCAAAACTCCAGAAAATTGGATCCTCGATCAGAATTAAGGTTGTTTGTAGGATACCCCGAGGGAACAAAAGGGTGTATGTTCTATAGTCCCGAAGATCAAAAGGTGGTCATAAGCACCCACTTTAGATTTTTGGAAGAAGACTATATGAACGAAAGAAGACCCAGAAGTGAGATTACCTTAAATGAGCTAAGAGGGCTAACCTCAATGCCAACTGTACAAGATGACATACCAAACGACACACTTACACAACCGGAGCCTCGTCATAGTGGGAGGGTTGTGAAACAGCCCGAGAGATTCATGGGAATAGGAGAGTCCTCGAACATGATTCCCGGACAAGAAGAATCAGACCCATGGACATATGACGAGGCAATCCAAGACAAGGATGCAGATTCTTGGCAAACAACAATGAATGCCGAAATGGGTTCTATGTTTCATAAGAAAGTGTGGGAGCTAGTCGAACCACTTAATAGGGTCAAGCCCATTGGTTGCAAGTGGGTGTATAAGAGAAAAAGAGGACCGGACGGGGAGGTGCAAACCTTCAAAGCAAGACTAGTGGCGAAAGGTTATACTCAGGAAGAAGGGATCGATTATGAGGAAACTTTTTCGCCCGTAGCCATGCTTAAGTCCATCCGTATTCTCTTATCGATTGCTGCGCATCTCGACTTTGAAATCTGGCAAATGGATGTCAAGACAGCTTTCCTTAACGGAAGTCTTGATGAAGAGATCTATATGCAACAACCCCAAGGCTTCATTGAAAAAGGCCAAGAACACCTAGTTTGTAAGCTCATGAAGTCCATTTACGGACTCAAACAGGCATCCAGAGCTTGGAACCAATGTTTTGATCATGTTATAAAGTCTTATGGGTTCGATCAAAACGATTTCGAAAGTTGTGTGTACAAAAAGTGTGTCGGAACTGCATTGGTATTCTTAGTACTATACGTAGATGACATTCTGATCATCGGGAACGATGTGAAGGTGTTATCAGACGTAAGGGCATGGCTTTCAAAACAATTTGATATGAAGGACTTAGGGGAAGCCGGACACATCCTTGGGATCAAGATCATTCGAGATCGCAAGAAAAGGATAATAGGCTTATCGCAAGCTTCATATATAGACACTGTCTTGAAACGATTCAGCATGTAAGATTCCAAGAAAGGCTTCGTACCTTTCAGACATGGAATCCATCTATCCAAGAAAATGTGCCCTAAGACGCAAAAGGAGATAGATGACATGAAAGACATTCCTTATGCTTCGGCTGTCGGAAGCCTTATGTATGCAATGCTGTGTACGAGACCGGATATCTGCTTTGCCGTTGGCATGATGGCAAGATATCAAAGTAACCCGGGGAAAGAACATTGGAAGGCAGTTAAAAAACAATCTGAAGTATCTGAAAAGAACTCGGGATAGAATGTTGGTTTATCAGTCAGATAGTCCAATCCCCATCGGCTACACAAACTCGGATTTCCAATCAGACATAGACTCCAGAAAATCTACCTCCGGTAGTGTGTTTTGCATGGGGGGAGGAGCCGTGACATGGAGAAGCGTCAAGCAGAAATGCGTCGCAGATTCTACCATGGAAGCCGAATATGTAGCTGCTTGCGAGGCAGCGAAAGAAACGGTTTGGCTCAAGAACTTCCTAGTGGACTTGGATGTGGTTCCGAATTTGCCCAGCAGAATCACTGTTTATTGTGACAATGCCGGAGCAGTTGCAAATTCAAGGGAACCACGAGCCCACAAACCCAGCAAACACATTGAAATGAAATACCATCTTATACGAGATATCATTAAGAGAGGAGATATAGATGTGGCAAAGATAGCGTCTGAGGATAACCTAGCAGATCCATTCACAAAGGGTCTGCCTCTGAATACATTCGAGAGAAATGTGGAAGGAATGGGTGTCAAGACCGTTGCCAATCTGCTTTGAGTATAAGTGGGAGAAATTATTAAGTTCGTGTAGGTGACATTAGATGTCACAGACTACACGAGACATGTTTGTAGTATACTTAAAAGCAGACTTTGAGTATAAGTGGGAGATTGTTGGGATTATACTAGAAAGTATGCTTTTTACTTTGTATAATCAAAACTGAATTTCAGACTTATTTACTGAAATAAATTATTTATCACCGATGCTTTAAATATTATCGAATGTTACATATATTTACTGCATAACTGTTCAATAAATCGTACGTGTTACATTGTAGTTAATTTAGTGATACCAGATCACAGAAGATTAAATTAACAGTCCCTTGTAACTAAAAGTATGCCATTCATGACCTAGATGGAAATGAACAACCCATCATGAAAGGTTGAAGTGTAAGGCTCAGATTGGCTTGTCTTGACCAAGAGATTACACTAGTGCATGACTGATGCACTGAATAGGACCTACAAAAGGACAAATTCTTCAGGACTGAACAAGGAAGAATTAGACCTCAGTGGTTTGTTATTTCTTAATCTTCGTTCCTTAAATAGGATCACGTGTGATCGGTAACTATTGCTTTGACTTATCATGGGTAGAGAATCAACGAGATTCAATACTTTTTATCTTGGGCAATATTATTGGTCACATATGATTGCTAAGATTTAATACGGAGAATCGTGTGCAAGTACGCTTGTTCGATTTGCCCCCTTGGGAGGTTCATAAGCTTTATCATACCAAATCTTGCAAGTGGAATTAGTTTCTGGTATGGATAATAATGTTGAACCGTTCCTTGACCAAGGACAAAAGATATTAATTAACGAAAAGCTATTTCAGTGGCTTGAATTAATTAATGGGCTAGATAATCTTAAACACGGGAAATAATAACCGGGAGCCATATTGACTGTAATATGGGTTAAGATGGATAGTGCAATATTAATTATGTAGTGGGATTAATTAATATTTATGGGCTTGAATAATATTGTGGCTCAATATTGATAATTCAAGATCCATTGGAAGGTCCAATCTTAATTCTCCTAAATTCCCCCTGGGTAGCCCAACATATAGTCCAATAACTGAAAAAGGTGTTTAAAATAAATAAATATTGTTGCTTATTTTTTCTAATTATTTTCGAAATTTATAGATAAAAGGGGAGAAAGATTTTCTTTGAATTTTATTATGGAATGAAGATATGCATTCTTGGAATACAAGATTATCTCATTAAATTCAAGAAATCTCCCACTTGGTTATTTATAGAGAAGATTTCGAAATTTTTGAAAGATAAAAGGCAAGAAAGATTTTCTTGATTTTCTTGAAAAGATATTCTGGAAGATATGTATTTCTTAAAATACAAGAATATCTCATAAATTCAAGAAGATCCAAATCTTGGAATCTTGCCCATTATTTTTGAAAATATCCCATAACAAAGAGTAAGTGGGATTTTATGGAATATTATAATTATGGGAAAAAGAATATAGGAGATATATTCAAGATTTCTTGGAGATCAAGAAAAGATTTTCCCACATTATCTTGCCACAATTTTCGACCACTTGAGCTCTATAAATAGGGGATGATTCTTTCATTCCCAAGTACAATTCCATGTGCTGGAAAAATTAGTGAATCCACAAAGGTGGTGCAACATAATTTATTTTCCTTTTGTTAATTGTTCACAAGTGTCCTACCACCGGATAGTCGAACAAGGATTAAGGGAATACTTGGGAAGTTCTTTTGGTTAGTCTAATCAGCCAGATCACTGCCATCCCAAGAGGTACGTTCACGTAAACTCGTAGAATTCTGCATGCGTAGGATTTACGTGAATTAATTATATGCATGATATGTTGTTGGATTATTATTTGAATTAATATAGGATTAATTCATGCTAGTAATAATTATAAGAATTAAATTTGTATTTAAATATTCACCCCGAATAGATCTGTGCAACTTATTCCCCAACACTGATTCCTTGTCATGTTGCTTTGACAAGATATCAGTCTCTTTGTTAATTTGGGGTTCTTGATTTTCTTCAAGTTCTATCATCTTACGACCTTGTTCCTTGAGGACATAATTGTGTTCAAGAAAGTTGGCCTGCCTAGAAACAATTACTATTTGTTTCTCAGGTAGATAGAAGTAATATCATTTAGTTTCCTTAGGATATCCCACAAAGTAACCCTTTTCACCTTTGGATTCCAACTTGTCGGTAAGCATCCTTTTCACAATCATGGGGCAACCCCATGTTTGATATGTGTAAAAGTTGGCTTCTTGCCACACCATGGTTCATATGGTGTATGCTCAACCGATTTAGATGGAATCCTATTCAGAATGTAAATTGAGGTTTGTAACGCGTATCCCATAAGAATGTTGGAAGACAGGAAAAACTCATCATGGACCTCACCATGTCTAACAGGGTTCGGTTTCTCCTCTCGGACACACCGTTCATATGAGGTGTTCCGGGAGGAGTCCATCGTGACTGGATTCTATGTAACTTCAAGTAATTAGTGAATTCAGGGCTAAGGTATTCACTTCCTTGATCTGATCGAAGAGTCTTGATACTCTTACCAAGTTACTTCTCTACTTCAGCTTTAAACTCCTTGAATTTCTCAAAAGATTCGGATTTGTGTCTCATAAGATACACGTATCCATATCTTGAGAAATCGTCAGTAAAAGTGATAAAGTAACCGAAGTGACCCCTAGCTAGAGTAGGCAATGGTCCACAACATCGCTGTGAATCAACTCTAGAACTTCTTTGGCGTGAACCTCTTTCTCAGAAAGGGTTTATTGATCATCTTGCCCATGTGACAAGATTCGCAATCTCCATAAGACTCAAAGTCGAATGGGGTTAAGTAGTCTAACTTTCTTAACCTTGCAATTCTTTTCTCGTTTACATGATCAAGTCTACAATGCCACAAGTAAGTTGGGTTTTCCTGATTACTAAGCTTGAGTCTTTTGTTTTGTATATTAAGAACACTATATCCACAATGCAACAAGTATAAACCATTCACCATAGGGTAATTCCCAAAATCATTCAATGTGAAATAACAATTATTATCACTAAAATGAAAGGAATAACCCTCAATGTCTAACATAGAAATGAAAATAATGTTGCGAGTAATAGGAAGAACGAAATGACAATCATTAAGTTCTAATCTGAAACCAAAGGGTAAGTCTAACACATGAGTCCCACACGTTCAGTAGCAACTCTTGCTCTGTTTCCACGTGTAAGATGACTTCACCCAGCCTAACTGCCCTAAGACACATGAGCCCCTTCACATTCGTACAAATGTGTGAGCCATATCCGGTATCTAATACCCAAGAGTTAGCGCTATTTGTGGATATGTCTATCTTAATAACAAATGTTGATGTTGCCACCGATGTTACAACATTGGTTACAACATCAGTATTCGTCCTTTCTTCTTAACCACTAACACTTCTATGTTCAATGTTGTCTTTGATGTTGTTGAATGCAGGTTGACGATCTAGGTTGTTCTGCAAGATTCCAGAAGGTTCCACAAGCTTCAAGAATCGAGTAGAAGGGACTAGATCATGCGGCTGTTTTCAGAAGATTGGAGAAGACCCACTACCTGGGCAGTTACAAAGATCATGGGAGAGTGGATTGAAGAGTTTCTAGATCTTTCAAGGAGGCTCTAGAAAGCTACACGAAGTCTATAAATAGAAGACCTTGATGTTCACTTCAAGTGCCGAACATTGCCATATACGTGTGTTGTTTAGTCGAAGCAACAACCAAGCATCAACTGTAGAGTGCGTGAGTTTATCCAGAGTGATAGAGTGTTGTTGTGGAGTTATTTTACCATAGAGAGTAATTGTAGGGTTTACAATACCTCGAGTTGGTGCTAGATTTGTTTTATGTGGAGTGCTAGTCTCGATGTTAGATAGTTTCATACTAATAGAACAGGTCACCTTTGGTAGTGTAGAAATACACCTAGCCTTTAGATCATATGCTTGATCTTGTTTCAAGGGGATTCGATTTGTGAACCTCTTTGTATTCATTATTTTGATAAATAGTGATTTTGGTCATAAGGGTTCACAATCTATATTGATATAGATTGTGCAAAGTATTATTAATTTCGTGTGTTGTGTTTCTGAGTCTTCCGCTTTTTGTTGTTGTTTAATTGTTACTTTGAGTGTTCCAACATTAAGTGTAACATTATTCTGATTTTACTAAACACAACCCCGTGTCTTTCACACACACTTTCAGTTGGCACCAGAGCCAAAACTTGATTTTACTAAGTTAGATCTTGTGTCAAGTGTGTTGTTTTTGTTATGGCGATGAAGTATCCACTTACTCCACAAAGTTTGAGACCACCAATCCTTGATGGTACAAACTATGCTTATTGAAAACCAAAGATGAGGATGTACATCAAGTCAATTGATGAACGTGCCTGTAGAAGTATACTTTCAGGATGGACACCTCCTAAGAATGCTGCAGATGAAGAAGGAGAAGTCACAATCAAACGTGAATTGGATTGGACTAATGAAGAAAGTACAACTGCTAGCTACAATTCTAAAGAATGCAATATTGTTAGAAGGTCCAGACTTCGAATGCTTGGGACAAAGTTCGAGAACTTGAAGATGAAAGAGGATGAACAATTTCTTCCTACAATGAACAGATCACTGAAATTGCAAATGAAACGCAATCTCTTGGAGATCCCATCTCCAATGTGAGGTTGGTTCATAAGATTTTGCGTACTGTACCTAAGCGCTTCGATGCAAAAATGTGTGCAATTGAAGCGGCAAGGGATACAGATACACTAAGTCAGAATGAACTGATCAGCATCCTACGTGCGTATGAGATGAATACAACTGAAGGATGACAAAGCTGATGCAAAGAAAGTGGTGGTGTTCAAAGGTGAAACATCTTCAAATGTTGAGCAAATGCCTATTGTGACTGAAGCTGATTCAGAGGATGATGTTGCTGACATATGTTCCAACCCCGAGGAGTACATTGCTTTTATGACAAGGAAATTCAAAGCTCTTATGAAAAAGAGGAATATCAAGTTCAAAGGTAACATTCAACCAAAGATTCAGATTAACAACTTGTTGGGAAATTTGTATTTAGTTTTGATGGAAGTTCCAAAACAGTTTGTAATAGGACCAGTCAGACCTGTTAGCTGACTGATGTCATAGAATCAGGTTAGGATGACCAGCTGAAATGTATAGACACCTGATGTATAAGGTAGGTCACATATTGAAGGGGAACTCAATATGTATAGGTCAGGTCAGTTAGTCGAATGATCAGTTAATCAGATGATCAGGTGAAGACATGAAGCCAATAGCTCAGAAGACCTGAAGATCAGAAGACTACCAGAAGATCAAGATCCAGACCGGAAGACCTACATCAATCGAGTCTGCTAGTTGAAGCTAAGACAACTGGCATCAGAAGACTCTATCAGGTAGACTTTACTGATGGTTGCCTAAACCATAGTATTTCCCAACAATGTCCCACTTATCTGATCAGTTTTCTGATGAGCCAAGCTGATCAGGTGAAGTTCCCTTTTCAACCGTTATCTCTGAACAACTCTTTGACTGATCCTTTCTGATCAGTTGAGATACCATATCCAACTGATCCTTCTTATCTGATCAGTTTTCTTCGGATCCATCTTGATCCACTCTTGACCTAGGTCAAGTCTTGGAATGTGCGCTCCTGCCAGAACTTAGTTCTTGAGGAGTCAAAGAGTCGTCTCGATTCCCTAAGTAGGCGTGATTTGACACTTCGTAATGATGGTATGGATACGTTGTGATAATTCACACCGTCAACTCATCCAACCATCAGTCGCGTGTTTCTTACGCGCTGTCCTTGCGGTGCAAATTTCTCCTAAGGGTCTTGAGAAAATAAATTTGCACCTATACCCCTGCTTTTCTTCTATAAATAGATCTGGGGTTTTAGGCAAACAACACAACATAAACCATTCATCTTCTTTATTTAGCTTATACTCCATGTTTTTCGATGAACCCTTATTTCCGGTGAAACTTCCGGCAAAAACCTTTAACCCTTCTCAAATGATTTCAGCTTCTCAAATCAACCCTGTGTGTCCCTTATTACTGTTTTCGTCGTCATCGAAGATTACACATACAATTATTGCCAAGCTTCTCTACCACCGAGGCGACAGATCTGCTATAGAAAATGAGAAGACACTTCTCTTAACCGTATGCACCATGTGTGCCTATCGAGATGACGGAATTAGCATCAACAGACTTAGTCTGATACAAAACATAAGTTTGATATCCGATTTTGATCAGACAACAGCTGATCATCGTATATCAAACTCAATATTTGCATGTGACACTTGTGGCCATATGGTCTTTGGACCACATCTTTGGCACTTGTGTCCCATTTAACAGCTGGAGAGCCCATTGATTTTAGGATTAGGGGCTCCTGGCTTAGAAATCTTTCAATGCCGCTCTCGCTCCTCACTCCGAAGCTCTGAGGGTGGCTTAGGATTATTTCAAAGCCTCTCACACCCCTTTTTGGGTTGGGGAAAATGGGAGCATCAGGATCTAAAATCTTTAAAGCCTCTCTCCCCGCCTTTTTAGGGTTAGGCTTAGGGTTTATGGTTTAAAGTTTATGTACTGACCTCCGGGTCCTTTTGTACTTGTAACTTGTAATGTAAATCTGACCTCTGGGTCCTCATCAATGAAAATTTCTATTATTTCATTGTTGTGTTGTTTCTACTTACTTATGCGATTTGTAGCCTTAAACTTATACAACTTGCTTGTTGAACATAGCTTAATCGACTTACAAAGTATAACCTTCCAATCTGATCAGTTCCCCCTTAATCTGATATGTCTTAATCTGACCAGTTCCTTGTCTGAACTGATAAAGTCTTTTCTTATCAGTTCCTTGACTGATCTTCTGATCAGTTGAGATTCCTAACTCAACTGATTCTTCTTAACCTGGTTAGTCTCTTAACCAACTGGTTCTGGAGACCAGTCCACCAAACATTTCTGGTGCACTTTCTCCGAGATCCAGAAGCCCTATCTCATTGCATAATTCTCTCGAATCGATCTCAAATTTAGTGGCTTGGTTAAAATATCGACTTTTCGCTTATCAAGATGGATCTTTTCCATTATGATATTCTTCTTTTCAACATGATCTCTTATAAAATGATGTCTGGCATCCACATGCTTGCATCTTGTATGTAGAACAGGATTCTGAGTGATTGCAATAGCACTATTACTGTCACAGAATATATGTACGTTCTTAGCTACAATGTTGTAATCCTCACCGCCGACTTAGCCAGAAGCGGTTGGGGAACAACAACTTTCTCCCGCACCATATATTACGCTTCAAGAGTAGATGTCGAAATCGATGTCTCGCTTTTTTGAAAACCAAGAGATCAGTTTACTACCTAAAAACTGACATGTACCTGAGGTTGACTTCCTGTCAATTCTGCAACCTCCGTAATCAGAATCAGAATACCCACTAAGCTCTAGATTATTATTTGATGGGTAAAATAAACCAAGGTTTACTGTCCCCTTCAGATACTTAAGAATCCGCTTAGCTGCTTCCAGGTGGCTTTGCATTAGATTTGCCTAAAATCTGGCACATACACTGTTGGTCCCGATTTTTGATATGGTAGAAAACCCATTTTGCGAGTGCGGAAGCAATACATGTAATGTGATGCATATAAAACAGGGGTGAGGGCAGAGTGATTCCAATTTTTTTGCTTTTAAGAACGATGTGTGTTGTTTTGCTTGTAATCGAATGAATATGACAAGTATAAACATAAAGCTGTAAAGAACACACAAGATTTTATAGTGGTTCGGACGAAACCCGCCCTACATCCACTCTTCCCTTAACACAGGGGCACCAACTTAACCAACTTAACCTACTGGACTTAGTTTTATGTGTTAGTCCAACACCCAACAGATGTTTATCGAGTTCGCACTCAAACGGGACTTATCACCCTCACGGGATTGCCTACCCTCCCTTGTGGGATTGCTAGATGTTTACCGAGTTCACACTCACCTACAAACTTATCCTATCAAACTGATTTGGGTACTAGTTTGAGATTTTCCCTTACATTTGTTTAGCCTCAATGCTAAGGATGAGAAAATCTCTCTAAGCTTAGGATATAACATTTGTGCTTAGATCTAGGGTAGAACACTCTTGAATATATGCGTGTATCTCTCGCTCTGTGTTCTATGGTGGGAATGCTTGAGTATATAGAATCGGGAGCACAATTCCTTTCAACATGCCTTTGTGTTGATTTGCCTTAGCGTCTTCTGATCAAAGCCATATTTCAGACTCTCGCATCATCCGCACACGACCTTAGCCGAAACCTACTGAACCCATATCTTCTTAGCTTTGTAGCATCGTTTGCTACATTCTCCACACTCTTCCACATTCATCCACTTGATAATGAAGGAAGAACTTGTATTTATAGTGTGGATTTGAATGTTACCGTTGGAGAGAATCACATTCAAATCCATACTACTGTTTGTAGCTTTTTTCTGCTTTTTTCAACTTGTCGTCTTCCTCTCATTGGTCCACGTCAGCTAAATCTAACGGCTATATTCTTCAGTTTCTTTTGAGTCTCAGGATCTTCAGTTATGTCTGAGCCTTCAGGTTATCTGAGCCTTCAGGTTATCTGAGCTATCTAAGCCTTCAGTTATCTCGAGCCTCGGTGTCTTGATGACATCTTGAGTCTTGATTTCTTGATTCTATCTCGAGTCTCGTGTTTCTTGATTCAACAGACTTTTCTTTAGCGGACCTTGTCTGATCAGGCATATTGACACTCAGGCTTACTGTTGGTCCCGGTGGGAAAACCTATTTTGCGCGTGCGGAAGCAAGAAGTTTTAATTTCGGTGCATATAAAACAGGGATGAGGGCAGAGTGCTACAATTTTTAAACTTTTGAGCTCGTGTGTGTGTTTGCTTTGCTTATAAGCGAATCGTATGACAAGTATAAACATAAAGCAGTAAACAACACAACAATATATAGTGGTTCGGACAACCAGGTCCTACATCCACTCTCCCTCTCTAGGGAAATTCCTTCAAACGGGACTTATCACCCTCCACGGGATTGCTAATAGATATTTACCGAGCTCACACTTTCGAATCGACTTATAACCCTCTCTCGAGTTCGCCTCGGGACTTATCACCCTCCACGGGATCGCCTTCTGAGATGTTTAACGAGTTCACACTCCAACGGGACTTATCACCCTCACTCGGGTTTGCTTAACAACTACCTCACTTCACCACTGGGTTTGGGTTTTTGGTGTTGTCTCCAACTATGGTGAGATTTTCCTTACAATGGTTTAGCCTCAATGCTAAGGTTGGGAAAATCTCTCTCTAAATATGATACATCGTGAGTTGCTTAGATTGGGTTCTAGAACACTCTTTGAATATATTTGTATATCTATAGACTTGTGTTCTAGGGTGGGAATGCTTTGGCTATAACGCTCTTTTGGCTCAGTAGCATTGTTCTTTATCTTTTTTTCGCACTTCCACTACTGATAATGAAGGAAGAACTTGTATTTATAGTGTGGATTTGAATGTTACCGTTGGATGGTCCACGTCAGCTGGATTCCAACGGCTATATTCCTCAGCTTCAGTGCCTCGGAACATTCAGGGATATCTTGAGCATTCAAGATATTCTTGAAGTCTTGATAATCTTGTGCCTTGATATTTCTCTGAGTCTTCAGGTTCTCTGAACCTTCAGTTTTCTCTGAGCCTTCAGTTTCTCTGAGTCTTCAGGTTCTCAGTATCCTACTGAGTCTTCAGTATCTCAGTTTCTTACTGAGTCTTCAGAAACTAACCTGTTCTATATCTGCCGACTATACACGGTGCAGATAATATCCTGAACACTCTAAAACTGAATCCTGATTCATCTATCAAGATTATCCTGAACATGTCATACTCAGGGGTTTTTGGGATCTAATCAAAATCCTCTTTATTAAATTCATTTCCCAACAATTTCCCCCTTTTTGATGATGCCAAAACCTATCTTGTTACAAACATATAACCTATACTCAGGTTTCATTTTTTTTTCTATTACAAGAAAGGTAAATCTCCAATCAATTTAAAAACATTCAACAAATTTCTTTAGTAATGAATCTTTTCTAAATAGATCATTACTAAATACTTAAGTAATTTCTTATAGCATCATATAGTTTCCCTTATATATGAGCATATAATCAGATCAGAGACATTCAATCAGGCATATCAAAATAAAAGACATGTAAAAAAAAGATAATGAGGTATTATCTTTGAGCATAAAGATAAAAGTTTCATTGATTGTATGTTATCAGTTACAGATTACAATGAACTTATCAAAGAAATAAAGACACAAACATAAAGAATTACAGGTCTTGGTCTTGGTCTTGATCTTACATCTACCTTTCGACTCCTCATTCCTCTTCTTCTCTGGACCTTGTCCGATCAGGCATCTTCGATACTCATCTTGGACCGAGTTCGATTTCTTCGACTTCGACATCCCGACCCTCGTGTCTCTTTTTTGCTTCTTGACCCTCGGTCATTTGACCTATCTTGAGTCTCGATCCACTTTATTTAATTGAGCCTTGAAAGATTCCTTTTCACTCATGCTATCTCGATTTCCTTTTTTGCTTGATCCGATCGATTCGACCGATTAGATCAACACTTTTTAGATCAACATATCGAGAATAAGATCGGTCATCATATCGAGTTAGCATATCGGGTTTATCATATCCATCTCGATCACGTCGATCTTGATCGATCTCTTTTCGCTCATCTTCTGATTTGCAACCTTTTCTTCTGATTTGCTGGCTTTAGCTTTTCTTCATTTCTGATTCTGCACAGCTCATCAGTTCACTCCGGAACTCATCTAACTCATCTGATCTTGATCAGTCTTGTCTGCAGCCTCGTCTGATCTCAATCATTTACTTTTGATTCCGTGAGTTCCCCCTCAAGTTGAAGTTCCCTTTCAAATTTGATATAGACCGATATATCCGATTTGGTGACGTTTTCAAGCTCGGTGATTTTCTTCATTTGATCAGCTTTGTATGTAATCAGATTTTTGTTGACCTAATCTGATTCTTCTCAGATTAAGACAATTCTTGGAAAATGTTACTGCCAGAACTTAGTCTAGAGTAGTAGACTCTCTTCCCTAAGTTGGTGCGATTTGACATGCGTAGATATCGTCTGATACACTCGATATGTCAATCCGCCGTAACTTTATCCAATTATCGGTCGCGTGATTTCTACATCATTTGTCCTTGTGATGCAAATTTTTTCTAAAATAGGCTTTGAGAACTCAAATTTGCATCTGCGCCTTGCTTGCCTCTATAAATTGGACCAATGTTTTACACAACATAACTCATTCACCATACATATCTTCTTCAGAGAATCATGTATCTGGTGAACCCTTGTTTCCGGTGAGACTTCCCAAAAACACTTTTACCCTTTTTCCATGATTTCATCTTCTCAAATCAACTCTGTTCATCCCTTTTTGTCTTTGTTTTCATCATCGTCAACGATTTCACATACGATTGTTGCAAAGCTTCTCTACCACCACGGGCAAGTTTCTTGTTGCAAGAATCGAGAAGACACTTCTCCTAACCGTATGCACCTTGTGTGTCTATCGTTATGACGTGATTACCATCAACAGACTTAGTCTGAAAATGAGCGTGAGTTTGATATCTGATCTAGATCGCATAAACGGTGATCTCGATATCACACTCACCATTTAACAAATTGAGCGCCCTTTTACTCCTCCTTGGGGCTCCTGGCTTAAAAATCCTATTAATGCCGCTCTCACTCCCTTGGAGAGTCCATCAGCTTGCGGCATAGGATTACTTTTCAAGCCTCCCTCATCCTGTTAAGTGGGGAAAATGAGAGCATCGATTTAAAATCTCTTTTCCTCCTCTTAATCACCCCCCAATAGATCGGGTTTGGGTTTGGATGAAGGTTTAGGGATATGGCTTAAGGGTTTAGGGTTTAGAGTTATGTATTGACCTCCAGGTTTTCTTGCATTTGTAACTTGTAATGTAACCTGACCTTCGGGTCTTTATCAATGAAAAGTTCTATTATTCCATTGTTGTGTAAAACTTTCTGTTTCCTTGGTACCGCTTGTTAATATCAGATCAGAGATAGGTTTTAAAAAAGAAAGATCTGCTCAGGCGAAAACATTGAAAAAGTAATCTTTTGAGCACCTGCTCTGATACCACTTGTTGGTCCCGGTGGGAAAACCTAGTTTGCGCGTGTGGAAGCAAGAAGTTTCAATTTCGGTGCATATAAAACAGGGATGAGGGCAGAGTGCTACAATTTTTAAACTTTTGAGCTCGTGTGTGTGCTTTGCTTATAAACGAATGCGTATGACAAGTATAAACATAAAGCAGTAAACAACACAACAATATATAGTGGTTCGGACAACCAGTTCCTACATCCCCTCTCCTCTCTAGGGAAATTCCTTCAAACGGGACTTATCACCCTCCACGGGATTGCCAATAGATATTTACCGAGCTCACACTTAAATGGACTTATAACCCTCTCGAAGTTCGCCTCGGGACTTATCACCCTCCACGGGATCGCCTACAGATGTTTAACGAGTTCACACTCCAACGGGACTTATCACCCTCACTCGGGTTTGCCTAACAACTACCTCACTTCACCACTGGGTTTGGGTTTTGTTGTTGTCTCCAACTATGGTGAGATTTTCCCTTACAATGGTTTAGCCTCAATGCTAAGGTTGGGAAAATCTCTCTAAGCTTATGATACATCGTGAGTTGCTTAGATTGGGTTCTAGAACACTCTTTGAATATATTTGTATATCTATAGACTTGTGTTCTAGGGTGGGAATGCTTTGGCTATAACGCTCTTTGGCTCTGTAGCATTGTTGCTATCTTTTTCGCACTTCCACTACTGATAATGAAGGAAGAACTTGTATTTATAGTGTGGATTTGAATGTTACCGTTGGATGGTCCACGTCACCGGATTCCAATCTGGCTATATTCCTCGACTTGATGCCTCGGAATATTCGGGATATCTTGAGCATTCAAGTATATTCTTGAGTCTTGATAATTCTTGTGCCTTGATGTTTTCTCTGAGTCTTCAGGTTCTCTGAACCTTCAGTTTTCTCTGAGCCTTCAGTTTCTCTGAGTCTTCAGGTTCTCAGTATCCTACTGAGTCTTCAGTATCTCAGTTTCTTACTGAGTCTTCAGAAACTAACTTTTTTATATCTCTGGAGACTATACACAGTGCGAGATAATATCCTGAACACTCTAAAACTGAATCCTGATTCATCTATCAAGATTATCCTGAACATGTCATACTCAGGGGTTTTTGGGATCTAATCAAAATCCTCTTTATTAAATTCATTTCCCAACACTTCTTGAGTTCAAATTTCTTACGAATTGAGACATCCCGACCCTCGGTCACATTATTTCGAGCTATCGATTTCTTCTTTGCACGATCCGATCAAATCGTTGATCGAGATCATCATATCTTTAGTTCAAGATCTCGATAATAGCATCGGTCAATTACATCGAGGTTAGCATATCCGGTTATCATATCTGATCTCGATCACGTCTGATCTCGATCAGTCTCTTTTGCTCATCTTCTGATCTGCAACTTTCTCTTCTGATTTGCTGGCTTTAGCTTTTCTTCACTTCTGATTTTGCACAACTCATCAGTTGACTCCGGAACTCATCTAACTCATCTGATCTCGATCATTCTTGTCTGCAGCCTCGTCTAATCTCGATCTTCTTCTTCTGATTTCGTGAGTTCCCCCTCAATTTGTTCTTTCGTTCCCCCTTAACTTGTTATCTGTAAAATAGCTTGAATAACACAAGTTAATAATGTTTTGGCATAAATTATCAAAACTAAAATATCCCAACATACACCTACTGCAAAAGTGATATCTGGTCTGCTGGCAGTCAGGTATAGTAAAGATCCAATGAGAGCCCTATATTCTTTCGGATTAGTTTTCTGATTTATCTTCATACCTATTCTATGTTAGCTATTACTGTTCACATTATTTTATGATGTCATGCCTGCAAACATTAAATGCGGACGCTGGGCTTGTGTATTAAATGCATTTTTTTTCGAACCTTCAAGTCCAAAAGTTTGCCGGTTTAAAACCTTAACCGCACGATTGAATTACTCTTCAACCACTTTAATCTTGACCGTCCACTTAAATCAAGGATACTCAAGTACCTTAAAAAATAATAGTGCAAAATGTTTCCCTCCCATCTTTTAAAACCCTAAATACCTTTTCTCTGAAAACCTTTCGCATTTCATACTTTCTAAAACCGCAAATTTCAGTTCCAGAAAATTCTCTCAAACATTCAAAATATTCAAGCGATTAATCTATCTTCCAAAACTCTCATATCGCTTTTCTGGTAACTTACTCATCTTGTTATTTTCTTTAATAGCATATAATGATCAGTGTATAGAAATTTTGTGTATTACTGTTAATCATGATCAAATGAAATTTGAATCAGTCATTGTCATTTCTATATACATCATAAACTATATGCATATTGGGGATAGATATTCATGTGTATTAATTCGCAAAATTACTCTTTTATGAATAACAATGTATGATTGGTTATGTTGTTTCACATAGCACTCACTTTGTATGCTTGTTTATGATTTTAGAAAATGGAATCGTCAATAGTGCTATCGGAAACTTGTGACTATGCCTCTATGCTCAAAAATGTCATTGATGAAAAGTATGTCATTTTCAATACCACAAATGATCCATAATCAAGGGAGATACTCGAATGCTTAAGAGCCTATGGACTTGATCAATTTTTCTATCGCCATCAGGAAACTGTCCATATGTTTGAATCATTGGAATTCTTGAGAAGACTAAAGGAGACGGACAACAAAGAACTATTCTCATTCGTTGGAAAGACCAGGATCGATGTCTCCAACGATGATCTCAAAAGAATCTTTGGTCTTCAAATGGGCAAGAAATACCCTGATGAGTTCACTGCTGGAATGTCAGATAAGGAGTATCTGCAGAAAGTGTTGTTGAGACCTGGGAACATCAATCAGCTCACACATGTCAAAGTTCCCTACCTCCGAAGGAAGTATAGACTGATTTTCGAAATTGTCTCGAAAGTCATTCTTGGGATCTCTTTCAGCTCAGATGCTCTAGCCCAGCAAAAGCAGCATGTTATGGCCGCAATCATTGAGAAGAACCCATATATGAACTGGATGGGGTTATTCAAGCATCGTTTGCTGCAGGAAACTGATAAGTTTGCCACAGATGAAGACAATCGAGTGAAGCTGACCAAGAATATCAGTAATATTCATAAGGTGTCTATAATTCTAGCTGATAAGCTTCCCAGTGACTATCCTTGGTCACAAAATGGGCGGAAGCAATATGTGGAAAAATTCAAAGCCTTGCTTTACAAGGATGAGGCACTATCTGGATTATCTGATGATGATCTAACACCATATGTGCCGAAGCCTAAAAATCCTGAAGGCAAAGCTCCATCTAAGAGAGGAACGAGAAAGAGGAAGCAGGCTGTGAGTAAGCCTTTCACGCAGTGCAAAACGCCGAAAAACACTTACTACAATGTTTTTGCTAAGAAGGATGGTATGCCTTCTGGAGGTCTTCAAGATGAAGGAAGTGATGTTGAAATTCTGGAATCAGGCAAAGATCAACCTGAAGAATTAGGTCGAGAGTTAATGATGGTGGAAAACCCAGTTCAGGTGGAAACCCGTGGAGCTGATGTACAACCTGAAGAGAATCAGTCTGATTCTGAACCATCAGACTCAGCTCACATAAGTTCTCTTTTTCGGAGGGCATGAAACCACCCATCGCCCCCACTTCACCCACCTCATCTTCAAAATCACCTTCACCAACCCTTAACCGTAAAAAACTTCACCCTCACCAACTATCAACCGACAACCACCACCTTCAACCCAACCTTCCACCCTAAATCATTTTCCCCTTCTCCTCTCGAACCCCTCTCCCAAAAATAACTTCAACCACATCGTAACCACAAACCCGATCAACCTTCAACTACCAACCCCTCCCGAATATTCACAGTTAAATCCACCTGTTTCGGAAGCTGTTCAGGAAGTTGTTCAAGAAATCATTCAGGAACTTGTTCCAACACCTGTTCTGGAACTCGCTCAGGAGGAGCAAGATGTTCTTGAGATCAAAGACATGTATGTCTCCATGTCTCACAATCCTTCAACAAGAGGACCCTCCTCGAATCACTTTGCACAAGAACACTCTCTACGGTGTATTTTCTCTGGCCACAAAAAATTCCTATCCGACGAGCACTTTCCTAAACTCATCGATCATATTGGGATCAGACAACAGATGGAGGAGATAGTCTTCTGGAGGAACATCAGACTCAAGGATATTGAAGACTTCCTAATTTTAATGAATGCTTTGGAGTCTGATTACTTTGTTGACCGGAGAGAAGAAGGCGCGAAATCCGGTATATCGGTGTATCGGTAGAATAACCGGCTATAGATCTTCGATATCGGATGGTCGGTGCACCGTAAGTTGGGTATTTCTGAAGAAGAAGAAAGAGGTTATGATACTTATGCTTATACTGAGTATGAGCAACCCGTCCATGAACCAGGTATGGGTGCTGCAGATGAGACCCAGCCAGACGAGGTTTCAACATCTGGTCAGACTACTGTGCTAATTGCTAATATCCTAGATCTGATTTCTGCGAGAATACAAGATGGGGTAAAAGCAATACAAGATGGGGTAAAAGCTTCAGTTGATACACAATTTACGAATCTTGCTGCAAATTTGATGCAGAAATTTGAAGAAGCACAGAGCAACCTGATTGACAAAGAGAGGAAGCTAACTGTTGACCAGATCTCAAACCTAGTTGACAGTGAGAGGAAGTTAACAGTCTAGAAGATCACAAATATGCACGATTATATTCTTGAATCGGTAACAAAATGAATTGACCCTCTTGCTGACAAGATGAGGATCCAGACTGATATGCTTGGAGAGACGCAGGTTCTCTTGGAAAGTGTCTGGGGATCCTTGGAACGGATTGATTCGTGTCTGGACAATAGCAGAAAAGGATTTGATCAATCTATTACTCAGGCCAAGAAAGTAATTGAATTTGGATTAAATAGGTTCCTGGGTACTGCAACTACTTCTGCAAATGGTCAGATCACTCCTCTTGTTATGGAAGAACTTAAGGAGGAGATAACACGTCAGTTTCAGGCCTTGAATCTCAAGCTGTCACACCTTTTAGATGCAACCAAAAAGGGGGAAGGACAAGATAAAGAAAAATAGATGCAGACGGAAAAACAGTTGCAGATGGTAACTGTTGATTTACCAGAAGTGACCCATTCTGTTTTACCTAAGGTCACTCCGTCTGATGCCACTCCTTCTGAAGTCACCCATTCTGAGATCACTCCTACTGCTGAACTAAAATAATTTGTGGATCAACACAGCAAGGAGATCGAGGCTCAGAGAAAAGAAATCAATAAGCAGAAGACAGCCCTGTCTGAAGTTGTTGCCAGGGTAGACAAGATTGAAGACTTCTCGTCAACTGCATAGAAAAGATTTGATCAGGAGGATCAGGCGAAAAGTCTCGAGTTGGCAAAGAAACTGCAGAGAGAAGAAGATACTGCTGAAGAAAGACAACTGCGGAAAGGCAAGCAAGCTGAGAAGCAAATCAAGAAGTCAATCGTGACCCAGACTCAGTTGCAGACATCAGATGCTGATAAAGAAGAATAACTGATGAGGCGTGGGGTCATTGAAGCAGCTATCAAGAAGAAGAAGCTTGCTGAAGCTGCCGGTCTGGACCGAAGATATGTCAAAAGGAAATCTAAGATGGCAGCAGATGCAGAAGAAGTAGATTGGGAAGAGAGAGCTTTCCCTGCGGAAGTTGAAAGCATTCTGGTGGCCAGACGAGACTTACTTCCTTAATGGACAAGGATTAAAATTGACTGGCTGAGCGACGTCTACATTATTCAGAAGATACCAGAACATGCCGATCAGGGTGAATTTGATGCTGAGTTTCAAAACTGGCTGGAGATCAAACACCCCAAATTCTTCAAAGTGGTGATGCTTGAAGGAAAAATCATGTCATTAACTCCCTATGCACCCAAATTTCAGACAATGATTCCACCACTCAGAGCTGATAACTCTCTTGACCCAATTGGATTCAAACAACTCTTCTATGATTTTGCTAAGAGAGGAGACATTATTGAGAGTGAAAGATTGGAGACCTTGCTGCAGAGAATGTACAAGATTTTCAACATTCCAGAAAGTCTTCAGAAGTTTGCTTATTGAAGGAATCAGAAGATGTCTTAGATCAGGTGAAAGGTAAAATTTGTACATGTAATCGTCATATCTTATATATAAAACAAGTTACCTTTCTGATCTTAAGACAACATCTCATTGTCTTCTGATTTCTGTTGTTTATGTTTTTACATTTCTCATGGTTATCTGTTTTTCTGATTATATGTTTTGGTTCCATCAAAAAAAAATTGTTGGGAAATTTGTATTTAGTTTTGATGGAAGTTCCAAAACAGATTTGTAATAGGACCCGCTTAGACACATTAGGTAATGATGTCTTAGAATCGAGTTAGGATGACCAAATGAAATGTATAGACAAATGATGTATAAGGTAGGTCACATATTGAGGGGAACTCAATATGTATAGGTCGAAGGCTTAGTCGAATGATCGATTAATCGATGATCGGTGAAGACATGAAGCCAATAGCTCAGAAGACCTGAAGATCAGAAGACTACCAGAAGATCAAGATCCAGACCAGAAGACCTACATCAGTCGAGTCTGCTAGTTGAAGCTAAGACAACTGGCATCAGAAGACTCTATCAGGTAGACTAATCAGTTGTAACTGATCAGGTCAGCTCACACCAGGTGTCAACTAATGTTTCACCAAGTCATACATTGTTGATCTGAACAAGAAGAATGTCAACTTTAGTTGGTGAACAAACTCTGACATGCTGTACTTGTTAACCAATAAGAAAAAGACACATATGACCTGAGCTGACACTGCGGATTTCGGCGCTGCATAGTCAAACGACTAGAAAAATGACATACACGCTTTCGGCCATGCCGTTCTTGGAAGCACGTCACATCAAATCCTGCAAACCTACCAAATATAGCCGGAAATTCAAATTGCTCTCCAACGACTCTTTGATTTCGAGGTCTATAAATATGGGATTACTCTTCAGAGTGAGATACGGAAATTATCAAGAAGCTCATACTCTAGCCAAATTTCCGCACGAAGAACACAACCTTGAAGATTATTTTTCTAAGTGTTCATCCCATAGTTCTTAGCACATAAATCTTATCCTCTAGCTGTTAGGCTACTTAAATACTAGGAAAGATTTCAAAGTTGGAACAAACAACAAATCTTACCCAAAACCCAAAGTTAGGTTAAGTTTGTTTAGCAAGATTTCATACTAGGGTTTCTAGTTCTGATTTCTGGGATCGGTTGAGTGAGAACTCTATAAATATATGTTGGTGTAATGTGTTGGACTAACACAATAATCTAAGTCCAGTTGGTTAAGTCGGTTAAGTTGGTGCCCCTTGTAATAGGGAAGAGTGGACGTAGGACTGGTTGTCCGAACCACTATAAATCTTGTGTGCATTTACCTGTTTGATTAACTGCTTCACATTATTGCACACAACTTGATTAAATCTGCATACATATTCTGAGTTAGGATCAACTAGCACCAAGCTACTGATCTGATCAGATAGACTCCATAGTCATCTGGTTGAATCTGATTTGTTATAAACTGGTTTTTCACACGGGTATAAACTAGCTTCCGCACAATCAGTTAAACTGATAGATACCAAACTGATCTGCCCTCAGGCGATCAGTAAGTTGGATATCAGTCCAAACTGATTCACCTGCACTCTGATCAGGCAAACTGTAATCACACCTGATCTGCACGAAAAAGTTTTTCAGAAGTCTATTCACCCCTCCCCTCTAGACCTCTGCCCTCACGAAACCCGTTCGGGACCTACACAACTCTCCACAATCCTTTGAAAAGAAAGGTAATGTGTTCCAACCAAGGCAAACTGGTACTGGAATCAAAGGCAGGTATGACAAAATTGACCCCCCCGAGTATAGAAAATTTGTTCAATGTAATGCATGTCATGGGTATGGTCACTATGCGAATGAATGTGCTAATACCTTGCTTAAATTGAAATTGAACTTTAATGATACTTTAAGTGATGAATCTGATGAAGAGCATGAAGAACAAAATGAAGAACGTGCATTCTATGCTAAAATAGACTATGATGATTCCTTAGATGATGATCTGGACTATTCTGATTCTGATGTTGAAACAGATGTTACCACATCTGGAGTAACATTAGATGAAGATTGTTCTGATAAAACGGTTAACTGTTTTAATGGTTTAATTGATGATAAAGGAACATCTGTTGTGAATAGTGAACCATGTGGATCAGGCTGTAAAGATTTGTTTGATAAATGAGAATCTCAAAATCAGATTCTAAAGTCTATGACTAAGGAAAATGATGACTTGAGAGACTCACTAGCCAAACTTGAAGTTGTCTTAACAAGAAAGGATTTGGAAATTTCTAAACTAAAGGAAGAATTGAAAAGTTCAACTTTGTGTTTTAAGAAATATGCCAAAGGAACAGAAATGTTGAAAGATGTTTTGTTGGTTGGTAAATCTGATACTACTGGTCTTGGTTTTTAAACTACTTCTAAAAGCTTTAAACCTGTGAAGTTTGTTAAAGCTGGAGAAAAGACAAATGTTGAAACTCCAGTGAAAACAAAAGTTCACATTAAGAAGAAGAAAAAGAAGTGTGTGTGTCACTATTGTTCTGGTCATGGTCATATTCGTCCTTATTGTGATAAATTGAAAAAGGATATGAAGGTGTTACAAGCTGAAGTTTCTGAGTCACAATGTGCTAAAACTGAATGTGTCAGTAAACAAGGTGTGACTTGTAATGTTGTGTATACATCTCTAAAAGCATGTGTGTCTGGTTAATGGTATTTTGATAGTGGTTGTTCTAGGCACATGACTGGTCAAGTGAATTTCCTGTCTGATTATGAAAAATTTGATTGAGGAAATGTCACTTATGGTGGTGGTTCAAAAGGAAAGATTGTTGGGAAAGACACTCTCAATGTTGAAAAATTTCCTAAGTTGTCTAATGTCTTACATGTTGAAGGTTTGCTTGCTAATTTAGTTAGTATAAATCAACTATGTGATGACAATTTGCATGTCAAGTTTGATAAGAATTCTTGTTATGTTCTGAATAATGAAAATGAGTGTCTTATGACTGGTAATAGGTCAATTGATAATTGTTATCTTATTGGAACTAATAATGTTTGCAATCTTGCCAAAAATGCTGAAGAAGTTTTATGGCATCAAAAACTTGGACATGTTAACTACAGGAATATCCAGAAACTTGTGAAGATAGGTGCTGTAAGAGGTTTGCCAAAGCTGAATATAGGAGAAACCATAATTTGTGGTTCCTGCCAGAAAGGTAAACAAATCCGAGTGTCACACAAGATGTTGTCACATTGTTCGACAACACGGTGTTTTGAGTTGCTACATATGGATCTTATGGGTCCTATGGAAACAGAAAGTCTTGGAGGTAAAAGGTATTCATTGGTTGTGGTAGATGATTTCTCTAGATATACCTGGATTGAGTTTTTGAAAGAAAAATCTGAAACTTTTGCTGCTTTTAAGGTTTTGTATAAAAAGTTTAAAACTGTATACAACTTGAAAGTAAGTAAGATTAGGTCAGATCATGGTAGGGAATTTGAAAATATCATGTTTTCTAATTTCTGTGAAAAGTAGGGTATAATGCAAAAATTTTCATCTCCTAAAACTCCACAACAAAATGGAATAGCTGAAAGGAAGAATAGAACTCTTCAAGAAATGGCTAGGGTTATGTTGCAAGTTAAACATCTTTCTAAAAGGTTTTGGGTTGAAGCATTAAACACTGCATGCCATATTATTAATAGAGTTTTTATGAGGCCACAGAGTTCAAAAACTGCTTATGAGATTCTGAACAACAAGAAACCAAATCTGAAATATTTTTATGTGCTTGGTTGTGTGTGTTACATTCTGAATGATAGAGATCAACTTCGAAAGTTTGACTCTAAAAGTGACAAAGGTTTTTTCTTAGGCTATTCTAGAAATAGTAAAACCTATAGAATTTTCAACCTTAGGTTAAACACTGTTCAAGAATCTATGAATGTTGTTTTTGATGATACAACTAACATAGCAGGAAAAAGTACTGAAGAAGATGTGTCTGAGCATATTGAGATTTCTGCTGGAACTGGAAATTCTGGAAATTCAAAGGATGTTACACCTAATGCCACGACATTTGGGACAACATTCTCTGAAAATCCAAAAATAGAAAGTTCAGAAGGCAATCCTCAATACACTCATGACAAGGTACCTGCTTCCAGAATCATGAAAAGCCATCCTTCAAACCAAATCATTGGTGATTCTTCTGTTGGAGTTCAAACCAGAAGAAAGGTAAGCTCAAAAGATGTGGTAAGATCTGTTTGTATGTCTTCTATATGCAACATAGTTAATTCTGAATGTTATCATTCTGTAATTGAGCCTAACAATGTCAAGGAAGCCTTAAGTGATGAAAATTGGATAAATGCTATGCATGAAGAACTTAATCAGTTTGAAAGGAATGATGTTTGGACACTAGTTCCAAGACCTGGTAACTCTAATGTTATTGGAACCAAGTGGATTTTTAAGAACAAAACTGATGAGTCTGGAAACATAGTAAGAAATAAGGCTATATTGGTTGCCCAAGGATACACTCAAGTTGAGGATATTGATTTTGATGAAACATTTGCACCTGTAGCTAGGATTGAATCTATTAGATTGTTATTAGCTATTGCATGTTTTATCAATATCAAATTGCATCAAATTGCATCAAATGGATGTAAAGGCTGCATTTTTTAATGGTATCTTGAATGAAGAAGCTTATGTTGAACAACCCTTAGGATTTGAAGATCCTCACTATCCTGATCATGTTTATACGCTTAAAAAAGCATTATATGGCTTGAAACAAACTCCTAGAGCTTGGTATGACAGATTGACTGACTTTCTTTTGCAGTTTGGTTTTGTTAGAGGAGAAGCAGACATGACTTTATTTATTAAACAGGTTGATGGAGGATTGATGATTGCACATATATATGTTGATGACATAGTATTTGGAGCAACATCAGACAAGATGCTGAATGAATTTGTTGAGGCAATGTCATCTACATTTGAGATGAGCATGATTGGAGACTTAAATTACTTTTTAGGTCTGCAGATCAAGCAAAAAGATGATGGAATCTTCATTTCCCAAAGCAAATATGCAAAGAACCTGTTTAAGAGATTTGGTCTTGAGAACTCGAAGCATATGAAAACACCTATGGGATCAACTCAGAAGTTGAACAAAGACAGTGCTGGTCAAGATGTTGATCACACACTGTACAGATCCATGATAGGTAGTCTTCTTTATCTTACCTCTAGTAGACCTGATATTATGTATAGTGTTTGTGTTTGTGCTAGGTACCAAGCTAATCCAAAGGAATCTCACATGAATGCTGTGAAGAGGATTATCAGATATGTTGCTGGAACAACAGATCTTGGTATATGGTATACAAAGGACACAAGCAGTGTATTGACTGGATATAGTGATGCTGATTGGGCTGGAGACATTGATGATAGGAAAAATACAAGTGGTGGATGTTTTTACATGGGTAACAATTTGATTTCCTGGCATAGTAAGAAACAAAATTGTGTTTCACAATCTACTGTAGAGTCTGAGTACATTGTTGCTGGTAGTTGTTGTACACAACTTTTGTGGTTGAAAAAGATGTTTGATGACTATGGACTTGAGAATGATATTCTGACTGTGTTTTGTGATAATACCAGTGCTATTAACATTTCTAAAAACCCAGTACAACATTCTCTTACCAAGCACATAAGTATAAGACATCATTTCATAAGAGACCTTGTAGAAAAGGAAATTGTGAAGTTAGAGTATGTTCCCACTGATAATCAACTTGCTGATATTTTTACTAAAACTCTTGATCATGAGAGGTTTTCCTTTCTGAGGAAATCTCTTGGTTTGTGTACTATCTCAGTTCTGTAGGGTGGATGTTGCAACAAATGTGTCAACATTTGAAGTAACATCAGGTTTGATTTTTGTAGCACTTGGTTGATTTGATCGATTCTCACTGATTAAATAATATTTTGGGTAAAATTCTTATTGAGTCAAGTCATTGTGTTTTTCTGGACACACACTTCTTAAATGCACAAAAGAAAAGAAAAAAATACACAAATTGGATGTAATCTCTCACTGAGTAACTATGGAGCACGGAGTTCGCTACTACGGTGTCTTCTTTTCAAAAGGTGATTGATATAATATCAGTTTGCTCATAATCCACTGAGTAACTATGGGGCACGGAGTTCGCTACTACGATGTTCTCTTTTTAAAAGGTGGATCAATATGAGTTAAGTGTATAAAAGAAAAGAAAAGTGCAACATTGGCTGAGTAAATCAGGTAAAATGAATGTTGAAGTGTGTGTGTGCCGTTCTTGTTTACAACATTGACTTGATTTAACTGATTTTTACTTGGACAATTATTTAATTGTGACTATTTGATTAAATTGACTATTTAATACAAAAATTAGCCACACTTTATTTAATTTCAGAATGTAAATTGTGTTTGTTTTTTATTTTCGGGCATTTTTATTGGCAGAAATCGTATGGATTGGATATTGGAAGTAGTGGGAGTGATGGTTTCATCACATTGCACCCCATGGTCTCCATTTCTAGAACTTTCATTTTGTGGGATCATGGCTTGTAACTTGCAGATTTCAGTTTCTATTTAAAGTTCGAATGGGTGTTTGTCTTGTATACTGAAAACTTGTTTTTGAGTTTAAGCGTACGAAAGTTTGAATAAATTGTGGTATTACTGGTTTTGTCATAAAGTATTAGTTGGAATTGATTTTTTAATTCTATTTTGTCACTAACACCACTATTTTCGTACGTCAACTAATAAGAAGGGAATTGGGTATGAAAACCCTTCTACATCCTCAAAAGCCCCGTCTGGTTCACATCATAAAAGTGTAACCAAACGAGTTTCTGATCTAGATACACGAAAAGCAAAATTTGTATCAGATAAGGGAAACAGACCAGCTGACCAGGCAAGGCGAGTACCTGATCAGAAAGGGAACGAAAATGGACCCCAACTGATCAAGCATCAGTCGAGGAATCAACAGAAGAATCTTGTTCTTCTGAAGAGACCTCAACCTGAGCAGCAGATTAGGAATCAGAAAGGACAACCTCTCAAAGGGGAATCTGATCTGAAACCTAATCAGGTCCAGCTACCTAACAAGCAAGCTAAGGGTAAACTGCTAAGACCAGATATGCCAAAAAGATATGAATCTTTTAATGGTAGCAGTCGTACCTACCCTTACAATCAGAAACCTAGGGCTGCTGCACCTGAGCCCCACTGGATTAAAAGAAGATAGATATCAATGAAAAGACCCAAGTCTTCTGATTCATCCAAGGCTCACACTAATAATCATACTGACCAGATTGCATATGAAGAGACGTATGATTATGTAGATATGTATGGGAGATAAATCAAGCCCTCTGTTTTCAACAAAGGTGCCAGATTTGTTTGGATCCCGAAAGGTACTTCTAACCCCCCAGGACCCAAGTCTACTGGGGTACCTAAAGCCTGATTTGATTGCAGGTTCGCGTGGGTTTGGTCAATAAAGGAGGTGTACAAGCAACTATCTGGTACATCGATAGTGGATGCTCAAGGCACATGACTGGAAGCAAACATCTCCTTAGCTCTTACACAGAACAAGAAGGCCCACGTGTACTCTTTAGTGATGATAACTTGGTTTTACCAGAGGATTTAGAACCTTAGATAATGATGATGTACAGGTTACTGGAGTCTAGTATGTCGAAGGTTTAAAGCATAATCTGTTATCAGTTTCACAATTCTGGGACAATGGATTCAGTGTTGAGTTCTCGACTGATCAGTGCACTATCAAGAATCGAGCTACTCAATAGATTTTGTTAACTGGTTCAAGGAAAGGAACGATTTATACAGCAGATTGGAACAGTTGTCCCAGAAATGCATGTCTGATTGTTAAGAGTTCCAAAAGCAGCAGTTGGCTCTGGCATAAGAGAATGAGCCATCTGAACTTTAAAACTCTTAACAAGATAACAAGGATGTCTTTGGTTGAGGGTCTTCCGAATGAGGTATTCTCTAAGGACCAGACATGTGTCGCATGTGAGAAAGGAAAATAGGTAAAAGCCTCATTCAAGGGAATCCCAGGACCAGCATCCAGCAGAGTACTGCAACTGCTCCATATGGATCTATTTGGACCAGTTACACCAGTTAGTCTCAACGGACACAAATATACTCTAGTAATCGTGGATGATTATTCCAAGTTTACCTGGGTTGTATTCTTGTATAAGAAGAATGAGACAACAACAAAGATACCCGAGCTGCTCAAGAAACTACAAAATGAGAAGGGTGTCAGTATTATAAAGATCAGATCCGATAAAGGTACAAAATTTCTGAACTCTTTTATTACTGATTTTTGCACTAAGTTTGGAATACAACATGAGACATCAGCTGCAAGAACACCACAACAGAATAGAGTAGCAGAATGGAGAAACAGAACACTCAAAGAAGCTGCTCGAACTATGTTAGCTGAACATGGAACTCCAAGCCGTTTCTGGGCAGAAGCCTTCAACACTGCATGCCACACTCAGAACAGATGTTCTCTGACTAAGGCTCACTTCAAAACACCCTATGAACTGTGAAGAGCAGAAAACCTCGTGTTTCTTACTTCCATGTTTTTGGGTGCAAGTGTTTCATACACAACAATGGGAAGAGTCAGTTGAAAACCTTTGAGGCCAAGTCAGATGAGGGTATCTTCTTAGGATATTCCTCAACCAGCAAGGCTTTCAGGGTATTCAACAGGCGAACCCTAGTTGTGGAAGAAACACCACATGTGGTCTTTGATGAGACATCTTCTGAACAAGAGAAATCTGCCTCAAAACAAGCAGTACCTGATGTACAGAAAATGGATCAGCTAAGTATCAAGGAAAAAGGATCAGATCATGTAACAGTGTATATTCCAGAACTTGATCTTACTGATTCACCAGTCAATCAGACCCTAAGGTACGTACAACTGTCAATTAAGAAGTTGGTACAGCCGAGACAGTAATAACTGAACCATCTGTTTCAGGGGGAACACCTGATGTTCCTACAGACAGACATCAGCACATGATGATTCCAACATCAGCTGAGACTTGTCCATGTCAAGTGGATCATATTTTTGCACCACTCCCAATCTCTAGTGATGAACCACTATCAGAAGAGGATGATGTTCTCCACACTGATGAAAATCAGAAAAGAAGGACCTGGATAACCAGTCATCCAACTGATCTGATCATCGGAGACCCATCTGATAGAGTTAAAACTAGACATCAGATTGGTGAAAGTGCCATGTATTGTTATTATCTGTACTTGAAGGAACCAACCGATATAGAAGAAGCTCTACAGGATGCAAATTGGATTCTAGCCATGCAAGAAGAACTGGAGCAATTTGAAAGAAATCAGGTTTGAAAACTGGTGGACAGACCAACCCATCAAAATGTGATTGGCACAAAGTGGGTATTCAAGAACAAGATACCTTTGCACTAGTCGCTCGCCTGGAAGCCATTCGGCTGTTTCTGGCTTATGCTGCCCACATAGGGTTTATTGTGTATCAGATGGATGTAAAGAGTGCATTCTTAAATGGGGTACTAGCTGAGGAAGTTTATGTTGAACAACCTTCTGGCTTTGAAAAAGGCGATCAGGTGTACCGTTTAAGAAAAGCTCTTTATGGCCTGAAACAAGCTCCTCGAGCTTGGTATGATACACTCTCTCAGTTCTTGATAGACAGTGGATTCACTAAAGGAATTGTGGACAGAACCTTATTCAGAATAGAAGATGAAGGAGATATTCTGATGGTTCAGATCTATGTGGACGATATCATCTTTGGATCTCCCAACAAAGATTTGTGTGACAGATTCAGCAAGCTGATGCAAGAGAAGTTCGAGATGTCCATTATGGGTCAGATAAATTACTTTCTGGGTTTACAAGTTAAGCAAAGTACAGAAGGGATATTCATCTGCCAGACAAAGTACACTAGGAATTTGTTGGCTAAGTTTGGAGTTCAAAACTGTAAGGAAGCCAAAATTCCTATGATGACTGGATTCAAGATGGATCCAGATGAGAATGGTCAGAAAACTAATCAGAAAGAATACAGGGCTCTCATTGGATCTCTACTATACCTGACTGTCAGCCGACCAGATATAACTTTTGCAGTAGGTGTATGTGCCAGATTTCAGGCAAATCCAATGCAAAGCCACCTGGAAGCAGCTAAGCGGATTCTTAAGTATCTGAAGGGGACAGTAAACCTTGGTTTATTCTACCCATCAGATGATGATCTAGAGCTTAGTGGGTATTCTGATTCTGATTATGGAGGTTGCAGAATAGACAGAAAATCAACCTCAGGTACATGTCAGTTCTTAGGTAGTAAACTGATCTCTTGGTTTTCAAAGAAGCAGGCATCAGTTGCAACATCTACTACTGAAGCAGAATATATGGCTGCAGGAAGCTGTTGTTCCCAACTGCTCTGGCTAAGTCAGCAGCTGAGGTGATTAGTGGTGATTTTGCTTGAGATTTTGTGTTATTCTTGCTCACTCTTGACCTAATTTCATGCTTTTATTGAACTAATTTCACTTAATTGTGCCTAAATGTGGAGAAAGAGCGTATTTGGTTTATTGTGTAGGAAACGAGTGAAAACGGGCTGCAATTGATTAAAAAAACTGCTTTGATCTAGAAAGATATTTGAGAAGAGGATTGGACCATGTGAAGCTCCTCGAAAATACGGTCGCAACAAAAAAATAATCAACTCAATCGAAGTTCGGGAGCTCGAGTTATGTGCGAAACAAAAATGTCGCGCCGCTGAAAAATACTCCCTCGGCTCAATACGGAAAATGCAGAAAAGGAGGCCCAGTTTGTTAAGTAACACGGCCCAAATTAATTGCAGTTCACTTTGGCCCATGCCACAACATTTGACTTGGGGAATAAGAAATGGAAGCAACTGCAATTCAAAGCATGGACCCACCTTATTTATCTCAGCCGTCGATTTAAAAGAAGAACTCCATCAGGCCGGATCCACCTCATCAAGCAAGCGGCCCCATCTCACTTGTTGCATCCATTGATCGAAAATGTGGGAAAAACTAATGAAGCAGCTGCGATTTTAAAGAAACGCTGGGCCCACAGCTTGAGAAGGGGTATAGCTTTCACGCTTTTTAGAAAATACATCTCAGCGTTGTTTTGGAGCGCACGGGAGACCAGCAGAAGGAGTTTTTTTTAGGGTTTTTAGATAGGGTTTAAGAGTTTTCTCCTCCACACACACCAACACTCCATTGAAGAGATTTTATTGCTTTCTAGAGTAGATTTCTTTGAGATTGAAGAGCTATTTGAAGATTCAAGTTGTATTTGCTTTATTTGGTGACTTCTATCCATTTTATTGCTTTCTTTAATTTAATTGCTATGTCTATGGGCTTATGTTTTCTATTGTTTATGGGTTTGACTAGAATCATGATTGACTAATTTTGTTAGTGTTTGGGTGTTTGGAATTGTGGTGATGATTGTTTAATTGCTTTGATTATTGTTGTTTATCTCTATTGATGGTTAGATTAGGGGAATTTTACTTGTTCAATTTGGTTGGGTTTTGCTATTAGCTTACGTGTTTTTGCTAGTTTATTTCAATGAGAGTTGGGTAGACGAGTTTAGACATATGGGTATTGGTTTAACTCATCCGAATTGGAGTCTATTAGGTTCTATCGCAACGAGAGTTGGGTAGGTACTCGAGAACCCCCCCTAATCTACATTGTCTTCTTGAGTTAAAACCTTGAGTGGGTAGTGAAGGGAACATAGGAGCATCAACCTTAGTCTACAAGTGGGATCACACGGTGATGAAGTAGTTAGCTAATTAGAGGACCATATCCGTGCAATTACCCGAGCTAGCAAAGGGAGATTCACCTCTCGATCATAGGAATTAAAACGATATCATATCATACCCTAGGCTTACCAAGTACGTGGATGGTATATGTGTAGTAATCGCCCTTATGGAATAACGGGAAATAGAGGCAAACACCATAATTGATCTTTTAACAATCGTCTCACAAGAAAAAACACCCGAGCACATCTTCTCTCGCTAGTGAACAAACTCGTTTGCTATTAATTGCTTCCTCTTAGCTTGCTCGTTTATAGTTCGATCTTTGGTTCACTTGTTGAATATTGCTTGTTTTATTTTTACCTAATATGTTCAACACTATAATCATGCGACAACTCATAGCAACCGGGCTATACTATCACCACTAGTCCCTTGGATCGATATTTAACCGGGCACGAAACGATCCTCTTATACTTGAGAGGTGAGGTTTGCAAAACACGTGTCATGAGGGATTACAACATTGTAGCTAAGAACGTACCTATATTCTGTGACAGTAATAATGCTATTGCAATTACTCAGAATCCAGTTCTACATACAAGATGCAAGCATGTGGATGTCAGACATTATTTTATAAGAGACCATGTTGAAAAGAAGAATATCAGAATGGAAAAGATCCATACTGATAAGCAGAAAGTTGATATCTTAACCAAGCCACTAGCTGAAGTCAGATTCAGAGAACTCTGTAATGAGCTAGGGCTTCTGGATCTTGGAGAAAGTGCACCAGAAATGTTTGGTGGACTGGTCTCCAGAACCAGCTGGTTGAGAGACTAACCAGGTTAAGAAGGATCAGTTGAGCAAGGCACCTCAACTGATCAGGAGATCAGTCAAGGAACTGATCAGAGAAAGCTTTATCAGAACAATCAAGGAACTGATCAGAGAAAGCTTTATCAGAACAGTCAAGGAACTTATCAGATCGAAGTTCAAACTTTGTAAGTCGATTTAAGCAAGATTCAACAAGCAAGTTACACAAGATTAAAGCTACAATTGCATAAGGTAAAAGAGTCAACAATGTGTTAAAAGAGCTTTCATTGATAAAGACCCGGAGGTCAAATTTTCATTACAAGTTACAGTACAAAAGACCTGGAGGTCAGTACATAAACCCTAAACCCTAAAAGCCCTAAAGGGGTGAGAGAGGCTTTAAAAGAACCCTAAGCCAGAAGCCCGTAGTCCTAAAATCAATGGGACTCCCAGCTTTAAATGAACATGAGTGTCATACATGTGGTGCGGTACATCACATGGACACAAGTGTCACATGTAAATATTGAGTTTAGTCTGATCCAGATCGTATATTGTCCGATCAAGATCGAATACTAAACTCATGTTACATATCAGATGGAGTCTAGTGATGCTAATATCGTCATCTCGATAGGCGCACAAGACGCATACGGTCAGGAGAAGTGTCTTCTCATTTGCGACGGCAGATCCGCCACCCCGGTGGTAGAGAAGCTTGGCAATAATCATATGATCATTCTTCGATGACGACAAAAGCAGTAATGAGGAAAGCACATAGTTGATTTGAGAAGCTGAAATCATTTGAGTAGGGTAATGGAAGTATTTTTCCGGAAGTCTCACTGGAATTAAGGATTCACCGGAATACATGGATTACAAAACTTGAAGATGATAAGTATGGTGAATGGGTTATGTTGTGTATAAATCGTTTGTTCTATTTATAGAGGACAAGCGAGGGTGAAAATGTAAATTTGATTTCTCGAAGCCCTTCAGAGAAATTGGCACCGCAAGGACAGCGCGTAGGTGGTACGCGACATATGGTTGGATTAGTTTACGGCGTGTGATATCACAAAGTGTCCAGACCATCATTGCAAAAGTGTCACATCATGCCGACTTAAGAAATCGAGGCAACTCTTCGGCTTCCCGAGGATAAAAGTTTTGGCGGGAAGCTAGCACACTTTCCAAGACCTAATTTGATCAGGCTGGAACAAGCAAAATTCTGATCAGATTGGATCAACAGAAAACTGATCAGTTAAATGGGTTATTGTTGGAACATACTAAGGGATAGGCTACCATCAGTAAGGTCAACAGAAATCAGGGCGACCAGATCAGAGAACAGAACAAGAAGCTAAGATCAAAAATACTGATCAGAAAAGGGGATATCAGACGCAGGGGGAACAGATCAGTTAAGAAGGACAATGTTGGGAAATAATAAGGATTAGGCAGAAAACTAAGATCAACAGAAATCAATCAGACTTCATGTGGTATTGACTGATTACAATATCAGTCAAAGAGATACGCATTTCTGATCCCTCTACTGATTAAATCGTTTGTTTTACCTAAACCTTATTCGTTTTTACTGTACACTTACTTTTATGACGCACGTCCTGCAGAACATTTAATGCGGACGCGAGGAACATGTATTAAATACATTAAATGCGCATTTTTAAATCCAAAAAGTTGTTATCTTTTGTTTTTAACACCGCACGATTTAGATCTATCAAATCTGGACCGTTCATCTTAGATTAAGCGACGATTCGGTTTCTTTTTCAAAACCCCTCATCTTTCCCTCTTTTTTCTGAAAAGCTTCATTTGCACGATTACACATTTTACAAAAAAAAAATTCTCTGCAAAATACTCAAAGCGTTCAAAATTTTTCTGCAAAACTTCTGCAACTCAATACACTCTTCTTGCTTATTATTTCTTGCATATCCATATCTGATAAGTTGTGTAACATTTCACCATGTATATGTTAATCAGTATATGCTAGGGTTACAGTTTTCGTATTGGGGATTAAATTGGGACATGGCCATAGATTATCTGAATTTTCTGCAAAATTATGTTTCCACACAGTACACTTACGATGATTTGTGGATTTTGTTTCAGTAATGGCTTCCAAAGTACGTGAGGTTGCAGAAACCGCTCACTCCTCATCCCACGCTTCACCGAAACCCGACGATCCAATCTTCCGAGACTTTGCCGATGAAATTATTGAGGAAAGGTGTGTCGATTTCCGAACCACCACAGATCCAGAGTCCCTCGAGATCCTCAAGATGCTTAAGGAGTGCGACCTCAAGACCTATTGCTCAGCGAGTGCCGACTCGATTTTATTAGATGGGGCTTTGGAATTTCTATACAATCTCCGAGATCACGAAGGTGTTTTATATTCAGAGGTACATGGTGAACATCTGGAAATCACTGATGACGATCTCATCAGAATCTTCAGTCTTCCTGCACCAGCGGACGACATCATGCCCGACGCTTATTTGGCCTCTGAAGAGAGCGCAGTTATCAGGAACCTTCTTCGACCAGCGGATGCTCATCATACTAAAAGCTTCAAGAAACCCATGTTGAGAAGGAAATATCGACTCCTGTTCTATATTGTCCAGAAGGTTATTGTAGGCATCACCTACAGTTTGGATGTTGTTACACAGGAGAAAGCTCGAGTCATGACTGCTATAATCCACAATGCGAAGATCAATTGGTTGGGATTCTTGAAGAGGAGATTATTGGAAGAATCTGAGAAATTTGTTGTGAAGGATGGTAAAGTGGTTCTTTCATCAAAGATCACTCTTCTCCATAAGGTCTCCTTAATTCTGACAGACCTGATGAGAAACAGAGATTGGAGTGAAGAAGAGATGATTCCCTATAAGCTTGCTCACAAGAAAATGCTGATCATCAACCGTCAGCTGCCTGGCCTACCTGATGATTTTGATGAACCTGCTGTTAAACCAGCACTGGAAGTTAAAAGGGCAGGAAAAGGTGGTAATAAGAGGAAGACAACCTCCAGAAAGCCTGAGAAGGGAGTTGTCATCAGAGAACCAGCGACCAAGAAATCTAAGTCTACATCTGCTGCTAAAGTTGCTGGAAAAGGGAAGAAGAAAGCTATTCTGGTGGATGAGTCATCTGACTCAGATGATGATCACATCACCCTCAGCCAACTTCCTCCCAGAGGAACTGCTCATGCCGCTCATACATCCAAGTCTGCTCAGACTGAGCCCTTGCAGCAGACCACTCAGTTCACTACTGTATCCATCGAATCTGAGCACATGGATACTTCTGATCATCAGATGCCAGATTCACAACCCATTTCTGCTAGGCCTTTCTCTCCTTCTCTATCGCCCAAGCCTGAACCTGAAACACTCTCATTTACTGAAAAAATCATCCGACGGCGCTTAGAGAAAATACTCGAGGACAGATATCCTGAGTTGGCCACTGTTCTCGATGTTCTCACCTGGAGAGATATCCATTTAAAGAAGTTTGAAGATTTTGGCACAGTGCTGGAGCAGAAAGGTGGGGTTCGTTCCTTTCTGGACTATGCGCTGGAGATCAGAAAGATCGCCGGAGTGGAGACTGCTCCAGAACTGATTTCTGATGATGCAATTGCTGGACTGATTACTCGACATCTGGGACTGCCAGATACCCCCATGCACAGAGAAATGACCCACAAGATGGTCAAATACAGCCGAGTAATGCAGCAAATGAAAGAATCTGATCAAGATGAAGTTTTTGTTGATGTTAGCCCGATCGAGATTGAAGAAATATTTGAACTGATGGCTGACACCGAACAAACAGCAAAGCAGGTCAGGATTATTGAGGAACCTGAAAAAGCTGCCAATAAAGCTGGTGAGGGAGATGCGGCACAGTCCCCATCAGCTGAGGCTCAAACAGCCAAAAATGTGATTGACTTGACTGCTGGAGGGAGTCAAGCAGAAGGGATAGAATTAGAAGGTACATCATCTCCAGCAGATTAGGTAACTTCAGTGTTACAAACTTCTCCTGATTTAGAGGCAAATCTGATGAAGTACATCAAGAACTTCTTCAGAGCAAACATGACTCAGATGTTTCGCGATGATGTGAGCTTCTTCATTCCAAGGCAACTGGAGACAGCCATCTGTACTGAACCTGAACAGGTATCCTCTCACTGCACTAGAATATCTAAAGAATTGAGGGATACAACAGCCGATAAGATGGTGGAAGTTAACGAAAAGCTGGCCAAGATAGAGGAGAACAGAAATCAGCAGTTCACGCTGATAATGAATGAGAAGATGGCAAAATTGACCAGGTTACAAAACGATCTTGCCGGTGCAACGACCAGAGTCAATTCTGCTGCTGATAAGTTTGAGAACATGTTCAACAAAGTCAGCCCACTTGTGGATAAAGCTCACTCTTCCATGATAACCTTGATCGACCAGGTAAGTCCTTCTGGTGAATCTTCTGCCCTGGGAACTCTAAAGATAGCTCTATCAAAGCAGATTGGGGACCTCTGTTCTGAGCTGAAAGCTCTTTTTGAGGGAACCAAAAAGGGGGAAGAAGAGAAGAATGCTAAGGATGCTGATACCATTCAGAGGCTGAATCAGGTGGAAAATTATGTAGCAGGGATCCAAATAACTCTGGAACAGAAGAGATTAAAGAAAGATGCCAAGACTACTGCAGAATTGGAAGAAGTCATTTCTTCATCATCCACTGAGTCAGCTGAGCATACCAGAAAAGCGAAGAAACCAGCTGTTGTCCCTGCAAAGAAAAAGAAATCTTCAGAAGCGGAGATCAGAAAAGCAGAAGAATTGAAGAAGGCAGAGCTGGATAGACAGAAAATAATGGAAGAAGTCGCAAGCCTTGACAAGACTTATTGCATGAAGAAAAGGAAATGGCTTGTTGCTGAATCCGGAGAAGGCGCACATGTCATAGAACCTATTCTTCCTAGTGATGTGGGTGTCATTGTAAAACCAGACAGAAATATGGCCAAGGAATGGCATCTGATCAAGGGGGAATGGTACATCTCGGCCCATATCAATCAAGTTATTCCAACCAACTTGGTTACGAATGAATTCTTTAGAGATTGGTTGAGTAACAAGCATCCAACTTTCTACAACAACATCATGAGAGAAGCCAAGAAGCTGAGTTGCATCCCAATAACTCCAGAAGTAGAAACCATGGACTACAAGAAGACTCCAGATGGGAAGATTGATAAAATAGCCTTCAATGCAGTACTCAACAAATGCCTTGCACAAGATGACATCATTGAAGAGAGTAGAGCTGCAGGAGTTAAGGCAAGATTGTTCGATCTATGCGTTGTTCCGGAAGAAGAGAGATTTTGAATCAGAGGACTTATTTTTGTAAGGTCAGAATAGAATTGATGTACCTGTAAAATTCTTATCTCTAATGAAAATTCTACTTTTCTGATCTTAAGATAAACTCTCATTGTCTTTTGATTCTCTGTCTCTTTTACTAATGTTTAATTTTGTTCAGCATTCCTTCTGGGAAATGTTTTGGTTCCATCAAAAATGGGGAAATTGTTGGGAAATTTATAGTTTTGATGGAAGTTCCAAAACAGTTGTAATAGGACCAGTCGAACATGTTAGTCGACTGATGATTTGATAGGAAACCAGCTGAACATGTTAGACAGCTGATGTAGTAGACTAGGTCATTCTTAAGGAGGATCTCATAATATACAAGTCAAGCGAAGATCAGCAGAGCGACGATCAGCTGAGCGATGATCAGTAGAGAAGATCAACAGAGCGGTGATCAGTAGCAAAGTGGAGATCAGTAGCAAGATCAACAGCTGAAGATCAGTAGCGGAATTAAAAAGACTTAACTTGAAGACCAGAAGACCTACTCTATGAAGACATCAACAGAGTCAATTGGTTGAAGCTAAGACAACCATATCAGTAGACTCAAGGCGACTGATCAGTAGGAGTTGTGATCAGTTCAGGCCAAGTCAGCAAGATGATAAGCTTAACTACTTATCAGAAACATACGGGGTAAAACAGACCAGAAGAATGTCAACATTAGTTGGTGAACAAACACTGAAATGTTGTACTTGTTAACCAATGAGAAAAAGACACGTATGAACAAGCTGACAAAGCAGGATTCGACGCTGCACAAGTCAAACGGCTATAAAAGACACTATTCACGCTTTCGGCCATGCCGTCCCTGAGCACGTCAAATCAATCTTGCAACCTACCTAATATAGCCGGAAATTCAAATTGCTCTCCAACGACTCTTTGATTTCGAGGTCTATAAATATGGGATTGCTCTTCATAGTGAAGACACGGAAATTATCAAGAAGCTTATACTATAGCCAAATTTCCGCATGAAGAACACAAACTTGAAGATTATTTTTTAAGTGTTCATCCCATTGTTCTTAGCATAGAAATCTCATCCTCTAGCCTTAGGCTGCATAAACACTAGGATAGATTTCCAGTTGGAACAACAACAAATCTTACCCAAAACCAAAAGTTAGGTTAAGTTTGTTTAACAAGATTTCAGACTAGGGTTTCTAGTTCTGATTTCTGGGATCGGTGGAGTGAGAACTCTTAAAACATCTGTTGGTTGTACTGTGTTGGACTAACACAATAAACTAAGTCCAGTTGGTTAAGTTGGTGCCCCTTGTGATAGGGAAGAGTGGACGTAGGACTGGTTATCCGAACCACTATAAATCTTGTGTGCATTTATCTGCTCTTAACTGCTTTACACTATCGCACACGACTTTGCTTAAAATCTCATACATATTCTGAGTTAGGATCAGTTTGCATCAAGCAACTGATTTGATCAGTTTGACTCTTTGGTCAGCTAATTGAAAACAGACTTGAGAATCTGATTTGTTAAAACTGGTTTTTCACACGGGTATAAACTAGCTTCCGCACATCAGTTAAACTGATAGACACCGAATTTATCTGCCAATCAGGCGATTAGTAAGTTGGATATCAGTCCAAACTGATTCACTCGCACTCTGATCAGGAAACCTGCTATCACACCTGATCTTGCACGAAAAGTTTTTTAGAAGTCTATTCACCCTTCCCCTCTAGACTTCTGCCCTCACAAAACCTGTTCGGGACCTACAAACACTTTTGATATATATAGCACAATGGCTGGAAATCAGGACACTTCACCAAACACGCCTTCAAACCCTTCCTCTGAAAACCCTGAAATCGCGAACCCGCTTCACCTTCTTGCATCAATGGCAACTTCGATCGATTCACCAAATGCCACACCTACTGCTGAATCATCCAACCCAACACTCCAAAATCCATTGAATCCTGAACCAATTTCAGTTGCATTCTCTGAAACTGAACATCCGCTGAATGTGAGCGAGGCGATCATTTCGCTTCAATGCTCTGAAACTCCTGCAACGATCACGTTTGGAGAATTCGAGGTGAACATCCTACCATTCTCAAATGTCTAATCTTCGAACCCTCCTCGTGGTGTTTTCCCAGATGATTTCACTGCTGGGGCCGAAAATTCAAAACTTGTTGCTGAAAATGTTGAGCCTGCGCAACCCGATGCTCAAGCTGATGTTGAGATGGAAGACACTTCCATGGGGGAGCCCGTTGAGAAGGCTAAGGCTGACATTGTTGCTGCTGGTCCTTCCTCCAAGAAGCCGAAGAGGAAGAGAAGCCCTATGAAACCAAGAAGAAGGTCGAACCGCTACAAGCCCAGGGTTGACTACTCTGAGACAAAGAGGGGTAAGATTTCTGAGTTGGATCAAGCCTCAAGGCCAATTGTTGTGTCTGATTCATCTGAATCAGAAAAGAGTTTGAAATAGGCTGAGGAAAGTGAAAATATGTTGCTGAGGAGAGTGAAAAATCTGTTGATGAGGAGAGTGAGAAATCAATTGCTGAAGAAACTGAACCAAGTGAAGCATCTGAGCCTGCGGCTGATGCTGATGATGATGATGATAGGACTGCTAATGCTCATGTTGATTCAGAGAGTTCTGATTACAGAATTATTGGTTAGGAATGAGAGAAGAACAAAATCCAGAAATGATCCTGAAACTGCTACAAATGCTAGAACTGAGTTGAGAACAAAGAGAAGGCATGAACCTGTTGCTGACTCTGATGTTGATGAAGATGTTGAGCAAGGTGCTGCAACACCATCAGGAGAACCATATGACTCTGATGACCCTGATGAATCAGACTCAAGTAGTTCAGGTAACACATCTTCTGAACCTGATGATGATGATAGTGATGATGAATATCATGGTTTTTCTAGTTTTAAGTTTGCTATTATGAGAATGAGACTTTTATTGTCTGAAAGGAGGATAAGAGTTTATGAATTTGATAGGCAAAATCTGATTCAATTCTTTGAGGAAAGGGATCTTTTGCATGCTGTACAGTTTGCTTCACCTTTGTTTGACACTTGGGTATATGAATTTTACTGCAACTTGAGGAAAGGAACTGGTAGAAGGAACTCTAGAAGATATGGGAATGTGAGGTTTAGAGGTCATAATGTAGGCTTCAATCCTGGTGTGATAAATGCTTTCTTGAGAACACCTGATGTAGATGAAGAAGTTGTCCCTCCTTTGAATGAAATTGTGACTGCTATTACTGGTGGAATGGTTAGGAGATGGAAAACAAAGGTGATGTCATCCAAGTTGACAAGTCTATTTTCAGTTGTTCACAAATTTGTTGTGTACAATTGGTTGCCAACTACCAACACTACTAAGATCACTGAAGCTCAAGCTATCCTGATGTATAGGATAGTGGTCATGAATAATTTCAATCTGGGAAGAACAATTTTTGATCATGCTATGAAGTGTGCATGTGGTAAGAAAAGTGCTTTACCATATCCATGTATGATCTTTGTCCTGCTGGACAATTTGGATATTACAAGGGAACCTGTTGAAAGTCTTGGTGGGATGATACCTGATTTAGGAATCTCCAAAGTTCTGTTGAGAGGAAACATGATTAGGGACTTACCATACAGGAGGCCTAATGCAGAGGGAGATGAAGTTGAACCTGAGGTTGTTGAACCTGCTGTTCAAAATCCGGATGCTGCACCAAATGCTGAAAACAATGATGGTGACACTGACTTGAGAAATTCTCCAGTTCAGTCTGTTACTATTCACAGGGATTTCATACTTCAGCAAATTGAGAATTTGCAGGATCAGATTGCTGAGCTGAATGTCATGAAAAGTTTTTGGGAGAGGTTGCTTTCTGCTCCACCAGGGGGAGTAGCACCTGATGCACCTGAAGTTGCTACTGATATTCCTGCTCTGAAGTTGTTCCTGATGTTGCTGAGGCTGCTGTGCATGAAGAAGATGAGCCAGATCCTCGTGATGATGATGAAGAGGCTGACATTGATGATATCATAGAGGAAATCTATGGTGATCTCCCATGATGGTTGTATGGGGGAGTTTGATTTGAGATCATGAAGACAGGGGGAGTTAAGAACAAGTTGGGGGGAGCATGTGCAGGACTTGATGATGCTGCAGGTGATTGTTTCAGTTTGTTCACCTCCAACTCTCATTGTTTGTCCTTCCTTATTCATATGATCTTATCTTATTTTTGCAATTTATTTACTAAACTCTGTTCATTTGATTATGTAATTATTGAACAATAGTTGGGAGGTTTTGTTTATTTTTTGAATATTAGTACTGATGCCCTGATATTCTGTTTATTTGTGAGTATTATGACTTGCTCTGATATTTTGTTTATGTTTGACTATTGATGATTAGTTTACTCTGATTGTCATATTCTGTTTTAGGTTAAGATTGTGTATCTGTGCTCTAATATCCTTGTTTTCATTGCTTTGATAATCTTACCTTGTGTTTTGGAAAAGATGAGTTTGTGTAGATTGTTCAGAATGGTCTGTTAACTTTCTGTCTTACAGCTCTACTTTATTTCCTTGATGATTGGTGGAAATATGTTCAAGAAATATATGTTCTACTTTGTCTGCAGGCTTAAGGATGGATACATATTGTACTTGTATCATTTTTCCTTACTCTGAGATGTTCTTACATCTTGCTCTGATGAGTGTCAGTGTAATATACATATACTCTGATATGTCACATGCTCTGATATGTTATACATCATGCTCTGACAAATTTTTCTGCAGATTGAAGTTTCTCAAACAAATGAAATTGTTTGATGATGGTTTTTGATTCTTGATAGCTACAGAATGGTTTGACACTTAGTAGTGCAGTTGATATGATTATGAGCTCTATCATGCACAATACCTGATATATTTGGTATTTCAGGTGTGTTGTTGCAGAAAGATCGAATGGGGGAGATTGTTGATGTTGCCACCGATGTTACAACATTGGTTACAACATCAGTATTCGTCCTTTCTTCTTAACCACTAACACTTCTATGTTCAATGTTGTCTTTGATGTTGCTGACTGCAGGTTGACGATCTAGGTTGTTCTGCAAGATTCCAGAAGGTTCCACAAGCTTCAAGAATCGAGTAGAAGAGACTAGATCATGCGACTGTTTTCAGAAGATTGGAGAAGACCCACTACCTGGGCAGTTACAAAGATCATGGGAGAGTGGATTGAAGAGTTTCTAGATCCTTCAAGGAGGCTCTAGTAAAGCTACACGAAGTCTATAAATAGAAGACCTTGATGTTCACGTCAAGTGCCGAACATTGCCATATATCGTGTGTTGTTTAGTCGAAGCAACAACCAAACATCAACTATAGAGTGCGTGAGTGCATCCAGAGTGATAGGGTCCTTGTTGTTGAGTTATTTTACCATAGAGAGTAATTATAGGGTTTACAATACCTCGAGTTGGTGCTAGATTTGTTTTATGTGGAGTGTTAGTCTCGGTGTTAGATAGTTTCACACTCATAGAACATGTCACCTTTAGTAGTGTAGAAATACACCTAGCCTTTAGATCATATGCTTGATCTTGTTTCAAGGGGATTCGATTTGTGAACCTCTTTGTATTCCTTATTTTGATAAATAATGATTTCGGCCATAAGGCTTCACAATCTATATTGATATAGATTGTGCAAAGTCTTATTAATTTCGTGTGTTGTGTTTCTGAGTCTTCCGCTGTTTCTGTTGTTTAATTGTTACTTTGAGTGTTCCAACATTCAGTGTAACATTACTCTGATTTTACTAAACACAACCCCGTGTCTTTCACACACACTTTCAACAAACATACATGTTCTAGTGCCAGAAGCACACAGTGCCTTCCTTTCAGCAACCAAAACCTTATAGTCCTTCTTCCAGTGCCATCTTCTACTTATAGTAGAGGCACACATCCTTGTCTACCCGCTCATTCTTTTGAACACCATCTTAGTGATAGTGAACTCAAAAGTCTTGAGCACGTTGTGAAGTTCAGGCATGATCGCATCCGTCTTATTCATATTATAGTTCACAATGAAGCTATAATATGAATCCGGGAGCGATTGGAGGATAGCATAAATGAAAACGTTGGTCTTTTAGCTCAATGCCTAAATTACCAAGTTTCTCAATTAGGCCTCTCATCATTAGCACATGAGGTGAAATCTTCTCTTCTTTAGCTAACCGGCATCTGAACAGATCTCTCATCACTTTATAAATCTCAGAATGTGATTCAAAATAAAAGAGATCCTTCAGATGCTTGAGCATCTAGAAGGGACCCATTTTCTCGCATTGCCTATGTATATCGGGGGTCATGCCGAACGACATCACACACTGAGCCTGGAAAGCATCCTCTTGATGCTTCTTCTGAGCTGCTACGTCAAACGTGGCTGCCTCAGGGAACCAGACTCAGGGGTAACCGTGATTGGCGTGTCCAACACATACTCAATCTTTTCTAGCCTTAGCACCAAACGCACGTTTCGGTGTCAGTCCAGAAAATTTAGTCTAGCCAATTTGTTTGTTTCCAAAACACATCTCAATAAAAGTTATACATTTCAACTAACCAAGAGAAATAAAATAAAACGGGAATTAAACACATAATTTATATGATCAATATTCAACAATCAAAATAAACATGACCTTCCTTTTGTGTTTATTTTATCTCCATTATTTTCACATACTCAATGACCTCATCGGAAGAGTACGAATTTATATCAAATATAAATTGTAATGGACTAGGATCCACATTCCTACTATCATGATCCCTGCTTTGGCTGAATATCACAATAGCATAAATGGTAGGTCTCCAAACCAATTGCAAAATTTGCAATTCCTAGTTGATTAAACCCCGTTTAATCGGATGTCCCTTAACTTTCGTTTCCCTACTTTGGCTGGTGAAACAAAGTTAAGTTGGTTTACAACCATCAAGCGGCGACACCACGTGCCCCTATAAAAGTCCCTTTGAATGTAGATTCGAGCAAAAGACTTTGGTCTTAAATACCCATTGGAACGAAATCATCGGTTTGCTTTTAATTTCGATGGAAGACATCGTTTCAATTTAATGAAAAACCATATTTTAGTGAGGAACGTTTTAAAGGCGGGGTATTAATTGCTTAATCGAGATCCAACATGTTAATCTACATCACATTTGAGCAATTATTGGGCGTCACCTACCCAAACATGATTTACACTGACTAACATTTATATGGGCTCCGTCTACCCAAACAATAATATGGTCCGACAAGTATTGGACGCCGCCTACCCAAACAATTATAATGCAGACTATAAATACTTTAACGAATTAATTAAATAAGTTAACCAAGTGGAATTTAATAATTTATTAAAAATTATTGAATTTCAAAATTCAATTTTAAACTAAATTCAATAACAATTAACAAATTATTAAAATTAAATTAATCCAAATAATTAATTTTTAATTTTGGTCCAACCAAAATTTCCTAAAAAATGTTTTACTAAGCATAATACACTATTGGCCCATTGGTCCAACCAAATAGGCGGGTTTGATTAACTGAGGCCCAAAACATGACCAAAGTTTTCCCCGTAGTTGTACAATAAAATTGGCCCAATATTATACAAGTTATGCACAGCCCAAACATCTGAAGTTAAGCCCTCATCTTCACATGGTTGCCGCCGACTCACCGCCTGAAATCGATAGCGCCGCATCAGCCTCAGGTTTCACGACTGTGATCGGTGCCTAGCACTATCCCGTGGAAGATCGTCGCCGCCCCGCGTCGAACGAAACAGCTGCACCGACAACGAATGGATCTCAGCGAAATCGATGCCATCGCCGCGGCCTGAGAGGTCATCGCTCGTTGCGGAGCAAGGTCACGGGCCATTGAGGCAGGGAGCGAGCGGCGACACACGGAAACTCGGCACACAGGCCGCCTGCTCCCGTCGCACACAGCCGAGTGTGTCAACTCGCAACAGGTCGCCGCTTGTCCGGGTTGATTCGCAACGAATCGCCGCCGCACGGGCCAACTTGCAGTGAATCGCTGCCGATTCCAACAAAGAAGATGAAGGGTACGATGCCAATTAATCTGAATTGCTATATCCACATTTTAACAAACTGGATTTGACATGTCTGCCGTCGCACGTTGACCGCGACATAGGTGGTCGATGTCGCATGGTCAACGCGACAGAGGAGGCATCTGTCGCGTTGACTATGCGACATATTTTTTTTTTCAAAAATTTTAATTTATAAGTGTATTCGATAATTTTTTTAAAAGATTTTCGTAGATTTGTAAAATCTTGGGATAGTATCAAATCTGAATACATGTAAAATCTTGATACAAATAATATTAGTTGTTTCATTCAAAAGTATTAGGAATAACTAAATCTACATTTTAACGGTATTCTGACGCATACGTTGTTGCATGGGCCATGCGACACAAATTCTTTTTTTTCTTTCTAATTAGTTAGAATTAATTTATAAGTTATCAATTAGAATGAATTATTTAATTAATTAAATGTATTAATTAATTAGAATGAATTATTTAATTAATTAAATGTATTAATTGATTAACTGAAAAGTATTAATTATTTAATTATAAAGTATTAGTTCTTTCATTGAAAAGTATTATAGTTGTTGGGTCATAAAGTATCAATTCATTAATTGAAAAGTATTAGTTATTTGGTTATCAACAATATTAGTTCATCAATTGAAAATTATTAGTTAACTCATTGAAAAGTATTAGTTATTTGTATACAAAGTATTAGTTCATAAATTTAAAAGTATTAGTTATTTTGTTATTAACTATATTATAGTATTAGTTAATATGTATCAATTATGAATAGATGAGAGATGGTAGGACTATCATACACACCTTAAAAAAATTATCATTTCAAATACTAATAAACAATTCGCTCGCTAAAAAACAAGATGAACAGTTAAATGGGCAAACAAATAAGGACGGGGGAGTATTATTTATTTTTATTTAAATTTTACATCTTATTTTATTTGATTAATTAATGTAATTAATATACATATTAACAAGTATATTACTTTTTATTTATGGTATAATATGAATATATAAAGTTTTTTTTTTTTTTGCAACAGGCTCCTCAAATTATAGGGTCGGCTCTGCTCGAATCCATGACCTCACTGCATAAATATTTTTCGTTATTTGAACTTGTTGTTATAAATATACAATTACATGAAAAAAGTTGAATTAAAAACATGAATTAAATACTAAAAGAAATTATAAAACGGAGGTTGATCGTTATTTCTAGACCTATAATTAGACGCACGTCGCGGTGCATCCAAGTTGTGTAATGTACGGTAAAGCTCTATCCTGCTTTCAAATTCTAAATCTAAACCATCTACAGAAGGATCATGATTGTTTTTCCAGTATGCAGATAAGAATGGTACTGGATGGTCGTCGGTTGCCATATGCAGCTGTAATTACAGTTTAAAAATTATAGTTATAATTCAATAAAAATCATAAATTTAAAACCAATTATAAAATAACATCAATATAGTTTTTCCTTACCAATATCCAATGCGAATTGTTGTGCACGTTCCCCAAGACCAGTGTTGAGTTTGGACATCGTGGATAAGCATCTATTGTTGCGGGAAGGCAAAAATGTCCGCCGTGTTCACTGAACGACATTACGATAACATTATACGTGGTTGTAACTAGGTACCCATGTTCAGGTAATGTAAATCATTTGTCGATTTTGGAAGGACCTTTGAAGTGACAAAGTGAAACTGCCAAATCTTCCATGGTTGTGTAACCACGTAAAATGTTACTGTATAAATCGTTTCTTGATTGCAGATTAAAGAAAAGCTCTTTTCGTACCCTAAACCATTGATCCTAGGTTCCGTAGATTGCGAGTGCAACAGCTCGAAATCCACAGTTACCATCTCCAATTACGTCATTGTAGAAATGAATATAACCTCTGATATATGGAGGAAAATCGGCCTCCACCTGAGATTTATTAAATGGTGTTGGGTCGTTCATATTTGTTTGAGGATGAGACTTACTTGAACTAGAGGTACTGTTGCGAGGTGGGACATCGGAAGGTTGGGTCTGGTGCTTTGAAGTTGGAGTTTGGGGGGAATGAGACAGAGGATTTCGGGAAAATCTGTTCCGAGTCTCTTCAGAAAAACTCATCGTACATCCTTTAGATATGTTATGTTACGATCAGCTTGTGGGGGAATATCCTGTTGCGCATTAGTTGCATCCACTCTCCCCTTCCCCCTTTTTTTAGTAGACTTGTTCAATCCCACAGTTTCTTTCAATTTCTCATACCAAGAAGGTTCACGATGGATTTTTCCAGTCTTTTTTGTTTTTTTCAACCTTCGGAGGTGGAACAATGTCTTCCGTGTCATCATCGAATAATTTTCTCCTAGTCTTACCACCACTGCCATCATCTATTTCGGTGGTAGGTACACTAGAAAAATCTATTTCCAATGTTTTCCAAAACGAGTCTATACAATTTAAAGGTATGGGGTAGGTGAACTTAAAGTACTCTGTAAGATCGCAATGACACGGAAGACCATGTGTTCTCTTGAGAAAATGACCACATTTTTTTTGGCCCAGCTTCCTTTCTGATTCTTTGACAATGAGTTCTAACTCCTTAGACGTGATATTGCGCACTAGTTGGCTGTAGATTACGTTCCCTAACATATCAGTCCTTGTTTTGTGGCCGCTAAACCTGGATTGCTTTTTGATCTCGCATATTTGCAACTCCATGACCTGGTGAAGCTTTCAGAAGATAATGTCAAAGTGTTGAAGGCCGCCATCCAGGTTTTTTTTCACCCTATGGTGTTCTTGTTCAACCATACATTAATTATAAAATAAAAAATATTTAAATGATTGTATTCAGTATGTATCTGCCCAACCAATATATATATATTTGACCTGACTCAATACATCGTTCGAATAGTATTAGTTATGATAAGAGTGTAATAGTGATTGTTCATCGGTATAAATAAATATAATAGATAACACGAAAAGTAAAAAGATTGTAGGATTACCTGTTTGTGGTGTAATTCCCGTAGTGCATGCGATGATCAATATACATCCCTAGAATTTTCTTGTAGTGCGGAATAAGCCACGTTTGTTTGCAATATGTAATTAGACCCTCATAGCTGCTGTATGTTTCCTTTAAAGAATTCCACCTAATGTTCCACTGTTTAGCATTGCCCGCCTGGCTTGCGTAATTCCAATGATATTTAAAACCTTCAGCATACTCACTTTGAAATCCTTTTTGTAAAATAGCCTGACCTAAAATATATTGCTCGATGTGGTATCTGCATAATTGTGCTTGAGATGTTGGAAAAATTAAATCCACACCATTCATCATCGCGAAAGCTCTGTCCGTAATAACGACATTTGGTGGATCAATCTCGTACAGTCCCCGAATAAATCGTAGGATGTATTCGAAGTGTTCCTGCTTTTCACGGATCATAAATGCGTATGCGATGGTGAACGTCTTGTGAGTGCTTGTTGTCCTAACTGCCTCAAGCAAAGACATACCGTACTTGTTCGTGTTGTATGTCGTGTCAATGATTAAGACTTGCGGATAAGTGTTGACCATTACAACCGAACAAGGGTGGCTGAAAACAATGTCCATGAGTTCTTTGCTATTATCCGCGGTCCTAAATTGGTACCTAATAAAAAATAAAAAATAAAACTAATCAATTTTTTTGTTTTTAAAACTAACACTAAGCAAACTCGGCTTGAAAAAATTTAGGAATATAAGTTGAGTTTTGCATATCCAATTTGTGAAAGGAGTTTATTTATTTAAACATAATATGGACCATATATGAGTGCAGAGAAAGCAAATTTGACATTATAAGACAAGACATGCATAATAGGTGGTGGAAAGGTCATATAGGTTGCAGAGATAAAGTTGAAAGAAGTGATAAGTCATGCAATAGACTTGCAGGGCCATGTGGGTTACAGATAAAAGCCTGAAGCACCATGTGGTGTGGCAGTTTTGCAATTGGAATTGTTACTTACTATAATTAAAACACATATGATACATACAAACATTTATATTGTTACAAGATTTTTAGGTTTTAGTTACATCATAACTAGTGATTAAAGTTAAAAACTTTTGTCACAATATTTTATATATTTATTTTATTTTATTTAGAATTTAATATATATATATATATATTGTGATAGCTGCATCTTCATTAGTGACAATTCGTAAAATTAAAATAGTGACAAAATTAATTATATAGTGACAAAAAAATTTGTCACTAAAAACTTTTTTTTTTGTAGTGTAAGGAAATGTTTAAAAAATAGCAACAATATAATTACACATTTTTTAACAGTGCTAGTATAAAAACATAAATGCATGCTTGTAATTCTGAAAATGACATAATTTATAAAAACAAGTATTAATAAATATGCTAGTATTTATACCTGTAATTATGTTGTTTCAGTAGGTGTATGAAGTTTTGCGTTGAGGTAAGCTCCTCCCGGTCGTTTGTCCTTATCTTGTTAATAGCATTGTACATTCTCTTTGCGTCCGTAGAATTGGTGGGATCGCATTTCTTTATATATGCCAATATGTTTGAAGAAGTGACATTCATTGATACTAGGTATTGTACATGTTTGTACTGTTCTGGAGTTAATTTACCCAGTTTCGAACCCTCTGAATATTTTGGAAATTGATGATTGTGTGTCCCGTTTAAAACATCGATTTCCCAAATATCACGCTCGCGATCAGAAACCCTTGCAACTAAACAAAAAGGACACGAATTTCTTTGGGTTTTGGTATTTCGCTCTTTTTTTTTTTAGGTATATATTTGTCACCTTCAGTACACAAATACCTTACGTGTGTTGTAGAAGAATCACGAATCCACAATGTGATGTTTCTGAAACTAGCAACACTGTTAACAAAAAAAATAACTCCTTCTTTTCCAATTAAACCCTCTTTAGGAGTAATAAATTCGGAAGTGAGATCTTCGGAAAAATAATCAGCCTCATGATAAGAACTCATTTTATAACTTGTAAGATTTTTGGCTACTAAATGGCGAAGGTGGGAGAGATGGAGGAGGTGGGAGAGATGGCGGAGGTGGGAGAGAATGCGTTGAGTGGTGCATGAACTTATACTGCAAAATTAACGGACACAAAATAATTCATGTAGCACGCGTATGACACAAACCGACAACCACTGTGTCGCATGTCAGGCGCGACATCAGTGGACTGTGTCGCATGTCCCACGCGACAGCAGAGCTCTGTGTCGCATGTCAGACGCGACAACAGAGCTCTGTTTCGCATGTCCCCCGCGACACGTGTCCGAATACTTTTACACATTATTAATTTTACTGTATTATTCTACACGCGTCGGAATATTCAAACACATTATTGATTTTACTATATTATTCTACACGCGTTCGAATATTCAGATATGGTCGTTCGTTTAAAATGAAAAATGTAATCCAGATATGCAAAATACAAAAAATAAATGTACACATCAAAAAATGATCAAAAAAAATATTATACTATAAATTATTAATTTTAAATAACTTCTTTGTATATAACAGTTGTATAATTGCACGATCTCTCATCCGAACCGAGACAAGAAATGAAAAGAAATCCTTTTATTTTAATGCTGACAATACTGACATAGAGTATTTTAATGCTACAGAGCAAACAAAATGGCCCGTATTTTAATGCTACATACCAAACATAATAAATTTTAGTTTCTTAAACTACTAGTGACATAATAATTTATTTATATTTTACTATGACTATATGATATACCTTAATTATAATAATTAGTATATGTAAAATCTTTAAAATACTATTAATATATTGATATTTTTTACAGGTAAATTGTATTATACAAGGATAATTACTTCACAATAAAAATACAATAAATATTGAATCAACATGATATGAAATTACAAATACTTCATGCTTAAAACATATATTATAGTAATTTATAATTTAGAATTATAAATTAATAGAAATATATATCACATTTATTCTATACAATTATTAAAATAGGATCATTATTCTAGGATCATTATTCTATACAATTTAAAAATTATATTATATAGGATTATATTTAAATAAAATTATATTTCATATTTAAATATAGGTATTTTTCACTTAGAATAAGATGTTGATTTTTTTATATGAGCGTCGTTTATATAGTCATCAAATATAATAACATATAAAATTATAATTGCATATTTATTAATTGACACATCATCTTTTGAGGTTTTGCATCATAGAAATTATAGATACTAATATTTTTTATTAAAATAAATTATGTGATAATTTTTCTATTTAATTTATATCATTAGATAGTGTTAATAATGGTCCAATACACTATAAAACTCAAATTTTCGGTCTACACTATTTCCCACCCGTCCAAATTTAATTTTCACTGCCCTTATTTAATGTTCGGTCAACACATTCAAATTAAAGCTGACGTAGCCTGCGGTCGCCTGACACGCGTGACAGCAGAGGACTGTGTCGCATAGCCGGTGCGACAGACAGAGCTGCTGTCGCCTGACACGCGAGACAGACAGCCTGCTGTCGCATGCATGGTGCGATCTTGTGTTTTTTTTTTTCGGCCTCTTTCATTTTCCCCTATATATACTACTCCACCTCTTTCATTTTCACACACCACTACAACATACACACTCAAGATTACTTCCCTCCATCCACCTCCGACCGCCATCAACAGTCGCCAACCGCCGCCGACCGCCACCTATCGGAGTTGAATTTTTTTATATTTTATATTTTCTTGTCTTGTTTCACTTTTCGACACATAATAACTCAATCTATGTTTCATTAACAACCGCCTCCGTCCGCCGCCGCTATCTTTTAGCCACATCCGACCGCCTCCGCCATTTTCATCTCCGACCGCCTCCACCATATTCAAAGTATGTTTTATTATTTTTTTAATTGTGGAATTGTTTAATTATATATATACATACATGCACTTTAACTATTTTCAACTATATATATACATACAACATATATGCAGTTTAGTTGAATTGCTATAAGGTATTAGTTGAATTGCTGTAAGGTATTAGTTGAATTGATATAAGGTGTTAGTTGAATATAATTAGTTGAATTGCTATATGGTGTTTTAGCATAAACAAATAATTTTTTGTGTTTATAAAAAGCCGAAATTTTAAGTGTGTTTATAAAAAGTAGTCGAATTGTTTTAAAGTATTAGTTGAATTGCTATATTATATGCGTTGAATTGCTATAATGTATTAGTTGAATTGCTATAAGTTATTAGTTGAATTGATGTAAGGTATTAGTTGAATTGCCATAAGGTATTAGTTGAATTGATATAAGGTGTTAGTTGAATATAATTACTTGAATTGCTATATGGTGTTTTAGCATAAACAAATTAATTGTAAACTTATAGAGTGAATTTAAATATGACTACTAACACAATTTAAATATGACTACCAACACAATTATGTTTAATCTAAATTTTTTTAAAATATATATAATTTATATAATTGAAAAAAAAATCAAACTAAATGAATAATAAATGTAACATGTAAAAGATAATATAGAATGTGTATATATTGTAAGTACAAAAAATAATTTGTTTCAACTAAATAAAACCTAAATATTTTAAAAAAATCGACATAAAATAATCGACCTAATTTTTTTTAAAAAATCGACATAAAATAATCGACCTAATTTTTTTTTTTAAAATCGACCTATAATTTTTTTTAAAATTGATTTAAAATAAAATATTATATATATATATATAATTTGTAAAATATTCACATCAACTAGATAAAAACACACATAAATTATTTCGTAATAAGAAGAATAATTATTTTCCAAACTAAATAATAACTTATACAAAAATATAAAAAAATTATATATATTATTAGATATAAATTATTCAAATATTCATAAAAAATATAAAATATGAATATTAGTTAGGATTTTTACTTGAAAATTCTAAAATTACTCTAAAAACTATGAATTATAAATTAATGGAAAAATTTTGTCTTATATTTCACAAAGAAGAAAATAATTGATTCGACTTCGGAACAAAGTGAAATTTCTGCCCAAATATGCATGACAAATTATTTCCGTCAAGTATACTAACACGTAATCAAAACACTAATCCACCATTTAATGCATCAAAGTTTATTAGTTGAATTGTTGTAAAGTGTCACTTGATTTGCTGTAAGGTATTAGTTGAATAACAATGATTATTTTTTCTTAGTATGCAACGCCTCGTATGCCCCGATTGCACAACCCTATGTAGAGCATGCGACCGATGTGTTCTTGCTCAACAACGTGCACAACAAAATGAAAGTGCACAATCATTTGAATTTCCACAATCGAATGTCGGTCAGCCCAGCTTTTCTTGGACTGCATTTTTAAACCCTTTCGATCTAAACACCCCAGCTGAAGCACAATATAATGACGAGCTGTCTCTTCCGGTGCAGTATGCTTCACATCCTGCACATTTACATAATGATTTAATGACAAACGTTAATCCTAATTACTCCCTAATCGGATTCCCCAATTTAGACTCACCCAACGTTGATGTGTTGATCTCCTCCTTAAATCTGTCGGAAGCGTCTACATCTCATCACTCTCATCACTCCACTCACCATGTTCCCTCTACGTCTCATCACTCCGCTCACCATGAGGATGAATACGAGAGTGCTCCGCAGGGGACACAAACGTCATTGTCATCCTCGCAACGTAATGATTGGTTGACGACGACGTCCATGCTTGGAGGATCTAATGATCCAAGTGTCTCGTGTCTTTCAAAACACACAGAGCCAGAAAAATATGGGACGATTGAGTAAGTAAAATACTATTTTTTATTATTATTATTTAAAACGGTTACGATATGTAAATTAACGAGTTCATTTTTATGTACAAAATATGTAGACCTTTCAGAAGGTCCTTGGCTCCCAGACAAGAATGAGATCTATCGAGAGATGGTCATCAAATCCATTCTATCAAGGCCATGATCTCTTTGATTTTATTCAAAATTCTGGATTGGAAGGGCTCGGACAATACATGTTTTAATCCAACAACATGCCCCTCATGTTGGGAAATAAGGGGTGCCCGGATCTATTCGAGTTGAATTTAAATACATATTTAAATTAATCAATTAATTACTAACATGAATTAATCCTAATCAATTCAACATAATAATCAATAAGTAAATAATCATCACGCGTACACGTATTTCACGTAAAACCTAAGCATGCGGAATATAGAAATTACGTAAATACTAACCTCTCGTAGAGACAACCACTGAGATGTTGGATCAACCCAAAGTACCTTCTCAAATATGTCCCACGTCCACGAACGTAATCCGGTGGGAGGATTATCAACGAACGATTTTAATTTTAAAAGGAGAAAAAGAAATTTTTTGGCTACCACCTTTGTGGATTTCTAATTTTTCCAACACATGAAATTGCACTTGGGGATGAAAAACTCATCCCTTATTTACAATACATGGTGTGGTCGATTTTTTCCCTGGGAATAAGATGAGAAAATCTTTTTCATGATCTCCAAGAAATCTTGAACATATCCAATATATTCTTTTCTCCATAATAAAATATTCCACAAAAATCCCACCTCCTAATATTAGTGATATTTTCCAAAATTACAACTAGTTAGGAAAGAAATAAGATCTTTGACTTTTCTTAAATTTATGGGATAATCTTGTATTTCAAGAATACATATTCCATAAAATCTTTCCAAGAAAATCAAGAAAATCTTTTCTCTCTTCCAATCCATTTTTTTCGAAAATAATTGAGGAAAAATAGGGCAAAATATTTTCTTCTCCTTTTCATTAATTGGACTTAGTTTGGGCTATTTGAGGGGCCTTTAGGAGAATTAAGATTGAACCTCCAATGGACTATGAAGCTTTAATATTTAGCCAAAATATTATTCAAGCCCATTAATATTAATTTACTCCACTATAAAATTAATATTGAACTATCCATCTTAACCCACATTACGACTTCACAATAATATGGCTCCCGGTTATTATTTCCCGCATTTAAGATTATCTTAGTCCATTAATTAATTAAGAAACTGAACAGACTTTATATTAATTAACATCTTTGTCCTTGGAGTAAAGACAACTCAACATTATTATCCATACCGGAAATAAATTTCCACTTGCAAGATTTGGTATGATAAAGATTCTGAGCCCACCAAGGGGACAAATCAAGCAAGCAGTGCTTGCACGCGATTCTCCGTATTAAATCTTAGCAATCGTCATGTAATTAATAATATTGCACAAGATACAAGGTATCGAATCACATTGATTCTCTTCCCATCATAAGTCAAAGCAATAGTTATTAATTTCACACGATCCTATTTAAGGAACGAAGACTAAGAAATAACGAACCACTAAGGTCTAATTCTTGTATATTCAGTACCGAAGAATTTATCCTCCTGTAGGTCCTCTTCAGTGCATCATGATGCACCAGTGTAATCTCTTGGTCAAGACAAGCCAATCTGAGCTTTACACCTCAACCTTTCATGATGTGTTGTTCATTTCCATCTGGGTTGTGAATTTGTACTTAGTCACGAGGAACTGTTAATTTGATCTTCTGTGATCTGGTATCACCAAATTAACTACAACGTGACACGTACTGACTTTATCGAACGGGTATGCAGTAAATATATATAAATTTGTTGGGAAATTTAGAGTTTTGATGAAAGTTCTAAAACACATGTAATAGGACCAGTCAGACCTGTTAGCTGACTGATGTTTATATTACCGTTTATAGAATACCAGTTGATAATTACTGTATAGAACAACTGATGTAATAGATAGGTCACATATTGAGGGGGAACCTCAATATGTATAGGTCAGATCTGAAGATCCAAAGAATAGCTGATATCCGACAGGCCAGAATGCAAGAGAAGAACAAAAGATCAGATCATCTGATCAAGTCAGATATCTCAGCTGAAGTCATGAAGCTCAAACTCAGAATACTTGAAGATCAAATGACTTCCAGAAGATCAGACCAGAAGACCTACATCAGCCGAGTCTGCTAGTTGAAGCTAAGTCAACCGGCACTAGAAAACTCCATCAGGTAGACTGATCAGCTTTGACTGATCAGGTCAGCTCAGCAGGTGAAAACTGATGTTTCACCAAATCATACGTCAATGATCTGAACAAGAAGAATGTCAAACTTGGTTGGAAGAACAACACTGAAAAGTGCATCTGTTAACCAATAAGAACAAGACACGTATGATCGGAGCCGGCAATTACGGGATTTAGTGCTGCTTCTCCAACGGCTATAAGAGACACTATTCACGCTTTCGGCCATACCATTCCTGAAGCACGTCACATCAATCCTGCAAGCCTACCAAATATAGCCTGAAATTCAAATTGCTCTCCAACGGCTCTTTGATTTCGAGGTCTATAAATATGGGATCACACTTCAGAGTGAATACACGGAAACCCTGAAACGATCAAGAAGATCATGCTATAATCAGATTTCCGCATGAAGAACACGAACAAGAAGATTATTTTATTAAGTGTTCATCCCATAAGTTCTTAGCATAGAAATCTTTTCATCTAGCTGATAGGCCATCTTAAACACTAGAAAATATTTCATAGTTGGAACCAAAACAATCTTATCCAAACCCAAAGTTAGGTTAAGTTGTTTAACAAGATTTCAGACTAGGGTTTCTAGTTCTGATTTCTGGGATCGGTTGAGTGAGAACTCTTTAAATATCTGTCGGTGTACTATGTTGGACTAACACAAAAATCTAAGTCCAATTGGTTTAGTTGGTGCCCCAGTGATAGGGAAGAGTGGACGTGGGACCGGTTTGTCCTAACCACTATAAATCTTGTGTGCCTTTACCGCTTTGATTAACTCATTACACAATCGCACACAACTATTAAAGCAAACATATATTCTAAGTTAAGATCATTTAGCACCAAGTTTACGATCCGATCAAGTTTGACACTTTAGTCAATGGTTAAAAGATCCGACTTTTGAATCGATTTATCAAAACGGTTTTTCACACGGGTAAAACTTAGCTTCCGCAGACATCGCTTAAACCGATAGTTACCGAATCGATCTGCTTGAGCGATTAGTAAGTTGGTTATCGATCCAAACCGATTCACTCACACTCGATCGAAGCTAACGCTTTCACACCGATCTGCGACAAAAAGTTTTTTCGTAAGTCTATTCACCCCTCCCTCTAGACTTACGCCCTCACAAAACCCGTTAAGGGACCTACAAGTGGTATCGGAGCGGTGGTTCTACAGCACTACCATCGGCTTTGAGTATCATCGATTCTTGAGGAAGAATCTTTGTGGTCATTTGAACAGATCTTGAAAAACCATTTTTTAAACTCATTCGTTTTTCCAAAAATCACTCAAGATGGATAATACCTCCCAGATGTATCATGATCTGCGAAGTTCTCAATTGATGAGTATGCAGATTGGGCCATTTATATGTGCAACCATCTAGGTTCGATTAGTGGCGTAATGATGGAAGTCATTGAAAGAGGACCCATCATCATATATTACGACAACCTGCGGGGAGGAGATCCGAACTTTGCCCCGGAAGTCTTGTATGCGAAAAAACCCAAATTTGATGGATGCAGAGGAAAAGGAAATCAGATACTCTAGATACAATCGCCGGACATATTATCATGAAAACGATGGACAAGGTCACCAAGGAAAAGATTAAATATCTCAAAATCGCGAAAAGCAATGTGGGATACTCTAAATTTGAGATATGCGAAGGAAAGGATCGGATCAAAGACAACCGTCTTCACAAGCCGAACCGGGTGAAGTTCAAAAAATCAAGATGTTTTGCAACGAGACCATCAACGAACTCGATGGAAGGATTACTATGTCGATGAATAAGCTACGAGAACTTGGTAGAGATGTCGATAAGGACATCAACTACAAGATCTTAAGATCCTCACCAAGAAATGGGATATGGAAGTCACGGTAATCAATGATTGCCAAGACATTTCAAAGATGAAGCCGAGTAGCTTGTTCTTAAGCCTTAAAAAGCTCACGAGTTCGATTTAATTGAAAGAGGACAAGCGAGATGAAGATGAGGTGCCCATTGAAGCCTCAACTTCCAAATCGATTCGTTTTAAGGCAACCAAAGAAGCAGATCAAAGGCCAATGAACTGTTGGAAACATCGTAAGTCGGTAGAACGGATCGCTTCCGCTACTGCGAAAACTAGAAAAATCAAATATTCAACTTGGTAAGTATCAAGATTCTATAAAGATTATCAACATAGCCGAGGAAGAGATAGGAGATCAGCCAACGGATCTCCGAAAAAGAACTAGATCGATGATCGAAGAGATCACGAAGAAGAAAAGAAAAGAGATAATCTAAATGATGAGAGAAGAGATAATCGATCCGAAAAGAAGGAGCTCGGACTACTATCGAAAAGGAAGTCACCGATAGATCATACAGATTTTAGAGTGATTCACTTGGAAGAAAAGGTTCCGTGGATCAAGGAGCGTGCTTCAACCGTGAGAAGTTGTCATCACTACAAATGCAGATTGCCCGGACTGACGCCAAAAGAAAGGGAAGAAAAGAGGAACATAAGAGAACAACGTTACAGGACATAAAAGCCATGGTTCTTTTGGACATCCGGAATTGACGATTCCTATCGCCCTCTCGAGGATTCTGGATACTCCTCTCAGAGAAGATTTACGTCGATGGCGATCTTTGTTGACTTCTATGAGAATGAAGATCGATATTCTCTTCGATGATGATGAGATCTGCTGATGGCCAAGGAGGACCAATCTCGAGGTAACCTCCAAACCTTCGCTGGTTCCTTTTACACCAAATATCATTAGCACACACCTTTGGGAGATTGACCGCAAACTCTACTCGAGCAATTGCTTGATGATCTCTCCAATGCAAGAGACACTTATGCTATAGTGGAAGTTTGAAAATGACAAGCTAAGGATCGAAATAATCACTTGTTAGAGAGAACGATCTCGAAGAAAACTCTTTGGTGAAATCTCATCAAAACCGCCGAAGGCAAATCGAGGAACTTAATATTCGAAAGTTAAGTCTTCGATCGAGAAGCAGATCAAAGATCAACTAGCAATTAACAAACGAAGCAGTTCGATGACTTCAAAATCCTTCAAAGCTAAATTTGATGAGCTATTCCGATTGCATGAGAGTCTAAAAATCTTATGAGGATAATTTGCGCAAAGAAAATAGAGGTTTTTACAAAATCTTCTAAAACCTGCTCAAGATATGAACACCTATTTTGAACAACGATTAACAAGAAGTGACTTGGGTATGAGAACCCTTCCACATCCTCAAATGCCCCGTTGATTCACCTCAAAAGGTGTAATCGGACGAGTTTCACAAAGATACACCAAAAGCCAAACTTGTATCTAATAAGGGAAAAAAGACCATTGAGCGGGTAAAAGCGGTGCCAACCGTAAGGAACAAAAATGGACCCCAACCGGTAAAGCATCACCGAGAATCAACGAAAGAATCCGGTTCTTACGAAGAGACCTCAACCTGATCAACATATCAGGTATCAGAAAAGATAACCTGTAAAAGGGAAGTATAATCTGAGACCCAATCAAGGTCAGCTGCCGAATAAGCACGCTTTAGGTAAACTGCAAAAACCACCTATGCCAAAAAGATATGAATCTTTTGATGGTAGCAGTCGTACCTACCCCTATAATCAAAAACCTAGGGTCATTTCGAGACCGAGCCACACCGGAAGAAAAGAAGACAAATGACGAAAAAGATAAATCCCAAGTCTTCTAAGTCACCCAAGGCTCACACTAATAATCATACCAATCAGAAAGCATATAAAGAGACGTATGATTATGTTGATAGGTATGGGAGATAAATCAGGCCTTCTGATCTAACTGATCACAATAGAAGTGCTCTGTTTGTATGGATCCCCAAAACCAAACCTAACCCCTCAGAACCCAATCCAAAAGGGGTACCTAAAGCCTGATTTGATTGCAGGTTCGCGTGGGTCTGGCCAACAAAGGAGGTGTGCAGGCAACTATCTGGTACATCGATAGTGGATGCTCACGGCACATGACTGGAAGCAAACACCTCCTCAGCTCTTACATAGAACGAAAGGCCCGCGTGTACTCTTTCGGTGATGATAACTTTGGTTATACCAAAGGATTCGGAAACTTAGAGAATGATGATGTCTGTGTCACCGAGTCTCGTATGTCGAAGGTCTAAAAAGCATAACCTATTATCGGTTTCACAATTCTGCGACAACGGATTCGGCGTTGAGTTCTCGATGATCAATGCACTATCAAAAATCGAGCCACTCAACAAATTTTGCTAACTGGTTCAAGGAAAGGGACGATCTACACAATGATTGGAACAGTTGCCCAAGAAATACATGCCTAATTGTTAAGAGTTCCAAAAGTAGCAGTTGGCTCTGGCACAAAAGAATGAGTCATCTGAACTTTAAAACTCTTAATAAGATAGCAAGGATGTCTCTAGTGGAAGGTCTTCCGAATGAAGTATTTTCAAAGGATCAGACATGTGTTGCATGTCAGAAGAGAAAACAGGTCAAAGCTTCATTCAAGGGAATTCTCGACCCAAGATCCAAAGCATATTATTGTTGCTTCATATGGATCTATTTGGACCCGATTACACGATCGATCTTAGTGGACGAAAATATACTCGTAATCGTGGATGATTATTCCAAGTTTACGGGTTATATTCTTACATAAGAAGAATGAGACGACAAACGAAGATACCCGAGAAATTTTAAAAAGATTACAAAATGAGAAGGGTGTCAGTGTAGTAAAAATCAGATCAAATAAAGGTACATAATTTCTGAACTCTTTTATAACTGATTTTTGCTCTAAGTTTGGTATACAACATGAGACATCAGCTGCAAGAACGCCACAACAAAATGGAGTAGCAGAACGGAGAAACAGAACACTCAAAAGAAGTTTTCGCCGCACGATGTTAAATTTGAACATGCAATACCAAGCCGTTTCTGGGCAGAAGAAATCAACACTGCATGTCATACTCAGAACAGATGTCTTCTGACTAAGGCTCACTACAAAACACCCTATGAACTGTGGAAGAGCAAAAAACCTCGTGTTTCTTACTTCCATGTTTTTGGGTGTAAGTGTTTCATACACAACAATGGGAAGAGTCAGTTGAAAACTTTTGAGGCCAAGTCAGATGAGGGTATATTCTTAGGATATTCCTCATCTAGCAAGGCTTTCAGGGTTTACAACAGACGAACCCTAGTTGTGGAAGAAACACCCCATGTAGTCTTTGATGAAGCATCTTCTGAACAAGAGAAATCTGCCTCAGAACAAGATGTACCTGATCAACCAGTACCTGATGCTCAGAAAATGGATCAACTAATGATCAAGGAAAAAGGATCAGAAATCGTAAATAAAGATACATTCCATCTAGGCGATTCACCGGATCAATCGATCCTAAGGTACGGAAAACTCGTCGATGAAGAAGTTCGCATAAATGAGATAAAGATCAATCGAACCATCCGGTTCAGGGGGAACACCTGAAGTTCCCACGAACAGACATTAGCACATGATGAGTCCAACATCAGCTGAGACGTGTTCTTATCAAGTGGATCATAACTCTACACCACTCCCAATCGCTAGTAATGAATCTTTATCAGAAATGGATGATGTTCTCCAAACCGACGCAAATCAGAACAGAAGGACCTGGATAACCAGTCATCCAACTGATCTGATCATAGGAGACCCATCTGATAGAGTTAAGACTAGACATCAGATTGGTGAAAGTGCCATGTATTGTTGTTATCTGTCTATGAAGGAACCAACAATAGTAGAGGAAGCTCTACAAGACGCAAGCTGGATTCTAACCATGCAGGAGGAGCTGGAACAGTTCAAGAGAAATCAAGTTTGGGAACTGGTGGACAGACCAAATCATCAAGACGTAATTGGCACGAAGTGGGTTTTCAAGAACAAGAGAGATGAGAAAAATGTCATAACCAGGAATAAGGCAAGACTTGTTGCTAAGGGGTATTCATAATCAGAAGGAATTGATTATGATGAGACCTTTGCACCAGTCGCTCGCCTAGAAGCCATTCGGCTGTTTCTGGCATATGCTTCCCACAGAGGGTTCACTGTGTATCAGATGGACGTAAAGAGTGCATTCTTAAATGGGGTACTAGCAGAGGAAGTTTATGTCGAACAACCTCCAGGCTTTGAAAAGGGCAACCAAGTGTACCGTTTAAGAAAAGCTCTTTATGGCCTGAAACAAGCTCCTCGAGCTTGGTATGATACACTCTCCCAGTTCTTGATAGACAGTGGGTTCACTAAAGGAACAGTGGACAGAACCTTATTCAGAATAGAAGATGGAGAAGATATTCTGATGGTTCAGATCTACGTGGACGACATCATCTTCGGATCTCCCAACAAGAGTCTATGTGAAAGATTCAGCAAACTGATGCAAGGGAAGTTCGAGATGTCCATGATGGGGCAGATGAGTTACTTTCTGGGTCTACAAGTAAAACAAAGTACAGAAGGGATATTCATTTGCCAAGCAAAGTACACTAGGAATTTATTGGCTAAGTTTGGAGTTCAAAACTGTAAGGAAGCCAAAATTCCTATGATGACTGGATTCAAGATGGATCCAGATGAGGATGGTCAGAAAACAAATCAGAAAGAATATAGGGCTCTCATTGGATCCTTACTATACCTGACTGCCAGCAGACCAGATATCACTTTTGCAGTAGGTGTATGTGCCAGATTTCAGGCAAATCCAATGCAAAGCCACCTAGAAGCAGCTAAGCGGATTCTGAAGTATCTGAAGGGGACAGTAAACCTTGGTTTATTTTACCCATCAGATGATAATCTAGAGCTTAGTGGGTATTCTGATTCTGATTATGGAGGTTGCAAGATTGACAGAAAATCAACCTCAGGAACATGTCAGTTTTTAGGAAGTAAACTGATCTCGTGGTTTTCAAAGAAGCAGACATCAGTTGCGACATCTACTACTGAAGCAGAATATATGGCTGCAGGAAGCTGTTGCTCCCAACTGCTCTGGCTTAGTCAGCAGCTGAGGGATTATAACATTGTAGCTAAGAATGTACCTATATTCTGTGACAGTAATAGTGCTATTGCAATCACTCAGAATCCTGTTCTACATACAAGATGCAAGCATGTGGATGTCAGACACCATTTTATAAGAGATCATGTTGAAAAGAAGAATATCAGAATGGAAAAGATTCACACTGATTTACAGAAAGCTGATATTCTAACCAAGCCACTAGCTGAGATCAGATTCAGAGAATTATGCAATGAGCTAGGGCTTCTGGATCTTGGAGAAAAAGCACCTAAAATGCTTGATGGATTGTTCTCCAGAACCAGCTGGTTAAGAGACTAACCAGGTTAAGAGGAATCAGTTGAGTTTGGTATCTCAACTGATCAGAAGATCAGTCAAGGAGCTGATATGAGAAGTCGATCAGATTTACAAATTTGTCAGATTAAAGAAACTGATCAGATTAAAGGTTTATCAGATTAAAGGAAACGCTCAGATTAAAGGATTATCTGATTAAATCAGTTGGGTTATTTCTCTCTTTATAAGTCGATTAAGTTGACATTCAACAAGCAAGATTCACAAGATTAAAGCTTACATCGCATAAGAAAACAGGTAATTTACACAACAATGGAATAATAGAAATTTTCATTGATAAAGACCCGAAGGTCAGGTTTACATTACAAGTTACAAGTACAAGAGGACCCGGAGGTCAGTACATAAGTCATAACCGAAAACCCTAAACCTATAACCCTAAACCCTCATCCTAACCCTAGAAGAGGGAGAGAGAGAGATATTTTAAGATCTCATGCTCCCATTTCCCCCCACTTAACAAGGGTGAGAAGGCCTTGAAATAATCCTAAAGCCTCTCGCTGAAGCTAAAACCAATGGAGCGAGAGAGGCCTTGATAGGATTTCTAAGCCAGGAGCCCTTAGACCTGAAGTCAATGGGCTCTCCAGCTGTTAAATGGAGAACATGTGCCAAGAAAGTGGTTCAAAGACCTTATGGCACATGTGTCGCATGAAAAAATTGAGTTGATATACGAAGATCAGCTGTTGTCTGATCAAGACCATATATCAAACTCATGTTTTATATCAGACTGAGTCTGTTGATGCTAGTTCTGTCATCTCGATAGACACACAAGGTGCATACGGTTAGGAGAAGTGTCTTCTCAGTTGCGACAGCAGATCCGCCGCCTTGGTGGTAGAGAAGCTTGGCAACAATTGTATGTGAAATCTTTGATGACGATGAAAAACAAAGGATAAGGGACACACAAGGTTGATTTGAGAAGTCAAATCATTGAAAAAAGGGTAAAGGTGTTTTTTGGGAAGTTTCACCGGAAATAAGGGTTCACCAGAATACATGATTCTACAAAGAAGATAAGTATGGTGAATGGGTTATGTTGTGTAAAACATTGGTCCAATTTATAGAGGCCAAGCAAGGGTGCAAATGCAAATTTGATTTCAAAAAGCCTTTTAGAGAAATTTGCATCACAAGGACAACGATGTAGGAATCACGCTTGATCGATAATTGGATAAATTTACTACGGATTGACATATCAAAATATTCGGACTATAATTACGATGTCAAATCGTACAACTTAGGGAATAGATACTACTATTCTAGACTAAGTTTTGGCGGTAACACGATCCCAAGAATTGGCTTGATCTGAGAAGAATCAGATTAGGTGAACCAAATCGATTACATACTGGCCCGGATCGATGAGGAAGATCAGTTGAGCTTAATACCTCAACAAATCAGATATATATATCAGTCTATGAGAAAAACAGAAATATCAGTTGAAGGGGGAACTTCAACTGATCAAGGAGGATCGAAAAGGAAATCGGATTTTAAAGTGAAGCGGATCGGTTGAAAAAAACGGTTGGGAAATTATAAGGATTAGGCGTAAAAACTAAGATCAACAAGTGGAATCAACAACTACAAGTGGTATTGACCGACATAAATATCGATCAACCGGATACACTTTTCTGTTTCTTTGTTTATTGCTTACTTATTTGATCTTATCTGATATTATTTGCCTTACTGTACTCATTACCTTTTGTGACGTATTCCCTGCAAAACATTTAATGCGGACGTGGGGTACTTGTATTAATTGCTACAAAATGTGCTTTTAAATCCAAAAGGTATTCGTACGTGCTTTTCCTGACCATACGATCAAAACCGCTTAATCTGGATCGTTTAATCTTTTCAAATGGTTGATCTTCCAATCTCGTTTTTCCCTCCCCCTCCTTATAAGTTTCATCAAAACCCTACCAGAGTTTTCTTATTCTCAAAAATTTTGCGATTTATTCTCTGAAAACTCAAATTACCTTTCTGTGATTCAAGTGTTTTCCTGCGATTCAAACTCATTTTCTGAAAAATTGAATCTGGTAATTTCTGGTTATTTGATGTTTTTCTTTTTCAAAATCCTTTGATCATATAGATTATGTCTATGTGTTATCCTGCGATATGCCTTATCTTTTCATGTTATCCGTATGTGTTTATCGATTACTAGGCCTGAGAATAGGTCTGATAATCTATATATGATATCTTTATGTATATGCACAATTTTAATCGAGTCTATCTTGTTGTAGATGGCCACTCACGGAATGGGAAAGATAATGTGCAACTATGCGGATCTAGCGACAAAGATTGTCGATGACAAATTCGTACAATTTGGTGCTACGCGGGATCCAGAATCCATGGAAGTGGAACAAATCCTAAAGAAAGGAGGCCTTGAGAAATTTTGTGCTGCTCATTGCAATCCAGTGATGCAATATGAAGCACTCGAATTCCTAAGGAATTTGAAGGTGGATACGAACACTCCTGGAGATGAACTGATCTCTCCAGTCAACGGAGAGGAGATCAGACTGACAAATGCTGACATATCTCATCTGTTCAGCTTGCCCAAAGGACGAATCTCGCCTGCGCACTACAGGGAGAATGAAGATGAGCTGATCAGAAACGAACTCTTCAGGGAAGCTGACAAACATCAGACCGCAGGTTTTGTCAGACCGATGCTAAAAAGGAAATATCGACTGTTGTTTGACATATTGTCAAAAACAATCATGGGTATTTCATTCAGCCCAGATGCTCTAACATCCGTCAAACTGTACAACATGGCTGCAATAATTGATGAAGCCAAGAACATCAATTGGCATGGCTTCCTGAAGGCTATTCTACTCCAAGAACATGAAAAATTTGGAGTTAATGAATGGAGGCAGGTCTATCTGAAGAAGAGGATCAGCAATCTCAACAAGGTTGCAGTTATCTTGAAAGACAAACTGCCAAATGCTGAATGGGACCAGAATGGACTGAAGTCCTACAAGGCCTTCCTCACAACAACTTCAGCTATATATGGGCCACCTAATGATGATATGCGGCCCACTCCTCCAAAGGTGAAGAAAGGAAAAACCAAGGAGGCAGCCTCGTCTACACCAGATGCTCCCCAAAAGAAGAAAAGAAAACTGGTGAAGGCTCAAGAGAAGAGGCCGAAGAAGGCAAAACAGGCCTCCATGACTCTGTTTCTGGAAGATGAGTCAGATGACGAAGGAGCGTCAGATCAGCCTGATGCGGCACAAAGATCAGGTGAAAAATCAGACAGGCAGGCTTCTCAAGTTGAGAGCTCGCCAGAACATTCTGAGGAAGGAGCAAGAGACGAACGATCTCCTTCTCCTCAAACTCGAGCTGATTCACCGCTCAGACTTCTGGCTACTGAGCATGTTTCTCCTTCTCTTCCACCTGTCCGCGAACCTAAAACTACATCAGTTCGCGAACCAGAAAGCTTACCTGTTGCAGAGCCGGACGTAATTGCTTCGACAACAGAACCTCTGCAGGTCGAGCCAATCAGCCAACTTCCGCCTACTCAAGCACCACCAGAACCCTCTACATCTCATCAACCGGAATCTGGTCAATCTGAACAAATAATTCCTGAGTCCAGATCATCTAAGACCATCACCGGGAAAATGGTCAGGATGCAAATTGAACGAGATATTGATGCGATGTATCCAGAGCTGGTAGCCCATCCTGTTATCAGAGAGGAAGTTATGGAGATCCTCACATGGAAAGATCTCCGGTTAAAGAGCTTCTCAGACTTTATGATGATTATAGAACAGATGGGAGGTGCTGATGAATTTGCAGATTTTGATTTCGATATGAAGAAATCTGCTCAAGTAGGATCACCAGCTGAGCTGATAACTGCTAAATCAATTAAAGCTCGATCCACAGAAGTTGGGTTGATCGAACAAGGCAAATCGAGATCACAAGAAGCTCTCAAGCGATATGCCTATGAAGGATGCGGGAGCTGCCGATGATAGTGGAACTGGTGCTGCAGTTCATGACCAACCACTGGAGGCACAAACAACTGAAACAGATCAAGTGACGCATACCATTCCTACATCTCACATCACCGCTGATCAACTTCAGGAGATCAGATCATGTCTCAAAGATCTCCTGAAAGAAGAAGTTGAGGGAGTGATAGCTGATCAGAGGCAGATTGGCCTCAAAGAAATAACAGATCAAAGGGAATTGGCTATTTCCCAGATTGAGGCAATCAAAGATCAGTTCTCCCAAACTGTGACCACCGTGTCTACCGAACTTATAAAATCAGTTGATGACAAACTAATTCAAGTGGATCAACAACAAGTTTTTTTCGATGCTCATTTGAAAAGCTAGAACTGACAGAAGAGAAACTTGACAAACTAATTCTTACACTCTCTACTGCCATGGAATCTGTCAAAACTGAGCTGATCTCGAAGGTTCAAGATCTAACTGCTCAAGCTCAAGGTTTATCTGTTGCAGATCTCAACAGGGCGATATCAGTCAGCTTTGGTTCTCTGACCTCCCACCTCACTGCTCTTTTTGATCAAACCAAAAAGGGGGAAGGACAGAGTGAGAAACCAACTGACACGATCGTAATAACTTGAAGACTTGATTCGAATAAATGAATCTTATGGACAAAGACTAGACCATCTGGATCTTTTTGCTAACGAAATTTCTGAAAAGATGGAAAAGTCAAAGGCAAGAAAGGCTGCTGCGGGTGCTGGGACATCACAACTTGTACCAGTCACTCAGACTAAGAAAATCACAAGAAGCACAGCTAGCCAAATTCAGGCCGATAAGAAATCGGCCGAGAAACCGCCCAAAGAACAGTTACAAGGAAGAAGCCCGAATAAGTGAAGAAGAGAGAAGGGCAGAAAAATTGGCAGAGGCAGAAGATCTGAAGAAGAAATTCAGATCAAGGGCAAAGAAAGGAAAGGCTGGAAAATCTATACCAGAACCTCAGTTGCCAGCAAGAGTTGATGAGATCATTCCAAAAACTGCTGCACACGCTGATAGGT